>CM041776.1:493694471-493851971 GCA_023374045.1 Limonium bicolor
TCCTCAGGGATAAACATGTTAGCTGGAACGGAGACCCAGCCTGTCCATGGCTAAGCAGATGCCTAATGTGGACACATTAATGTGCAAAGAACGGGATGAAACTCCCAGAATGAGTACCTACACTACCAGGAAATGTTGATCTTCACAGAAGGAGATAATAACCAGTTAAGAACGCAAACGGCGTGGCTAACTGAATATACCAATAAGTGCGAACCAGATGTAATGGTATGACTTAGCAACACCCAGGAGCAATCCTTAAAGGGTGTTCGCATCAACAATTGTTGCACGAAATAACGTGACAGAAACACAAGGGTTGAAACTAACACCCAGTTTAGATATAAGTTGTCAGGAGACGGACTGACAGTCCTAAGGGGCATCCCATGAAAGGAGACGGAATGCAACGACCTTGTCATGGAGCTCAATACGATATCCAAACTATGTAATGTTGTACAAAGAAGTACATGTATGTGGACAACCTACAACGAGCGCAGCTCAAGGCAATAAGGCTTGTAAGCCACAAGCAACATGTGTTATGAAAATTGGATTGACTGCAAAGGTTATGTTATATAAGTGAATAGAGTGGAGAACGAACCACTGCATTAAGAGTGGGGATACCTCTCGATATTGTGAGACCGCAGGAGCGGTAGTTATGTAAATCAAGTTCAAGAAATATGTTAAGGATGGACGATGTTATTATTGAAAGAAGCAGTTAGCTTAGTAGTATGTGTATAAAGTGAAGCACCGAGCTAAATAACGCCGGTTTGTGACTAAAGTGATCAACGATCAAAGAATATTCAGTAGTCATCCAAAAGAATGACAAACCATAATACGAGTGATGTAAGTATATGCGTGGAAGTTAATGTGACAGTAAATACCATGAAAGTTAGTGTTATACAATAACTAAGGGCACGGTGCACAGCAAGCGACCGTTGTATAAGCGCTGTTGAATAATGATGTGGCAGATAAGACCAGTTGTGAGTTAAACTCAGTGGCAATGTAAGGTAAGTGATGATAAACAAACTCGGCAGTAAGCCAGTAGCCAGTATTATGAAATCGGAAGCTCAATGAACACACGGTGTGAATTCCATGCGAATCACATGAGAGATTTGCTGTCAAGAGTTTACGCCTCTGCACTCTGTATGACTGAGTGTTTTGGTATTGCACTTGCGCAGTAAGTAATGACGAGTGGGATAGCTAGGAATTGGAAACATGTTAGTTGTGGAGCAATAATGTTATAATGGCCGATGCATAGGAAATGCAAGACCGCACCAATGAAAAAAGGTACTTGTACATAACCAAATGTGGAGATATGATTAACAGTAAGTGACTACAGTAGCTAACTGCCAAATATCGGTATGGAATATACCCCAAATGTTGTAAATAGCTGAGAGAGCACTACACACTAGGTAGTAGCTCAATCTCAACCGACAGTAAGTCGGAAGGGAACAAGTCAATCATTGTGAAATACATAGCTGTATACACAGTAAATTGTTATGGAAGTGGATAGAAAGTTATAACTCACCGAGTTCGCTAACGGTAAGAGATACCACGCGTTGGTTGAGAAACCATTGTTACCAAGATGAAGGTGACAATTGGGGATGTACAATACAGTACGAATAACAAATGGGGCAATTAAGCTCTACAGTTATTAGAGTTTCGCAACAGAAACTAGTGAGCCAGTGATTCAAGTGTTGAATGTACATGGTGAACATGAGTGAATGGCTAATTATTAACGCCTAGAAGCCTAACAGGCCAGAATCGAAACCAACTAAGAGTTTAAACAAACAATGAGAATTCTTGGTTTAGGAACTAAACCGCCAATATGGTTAAGATCCTCTAATCAGAATCCATTGTGTAATAGGCCGCGTGGAAGTTAAAACACTTCACGACGGCAGAACATTTAAGCCAATGTTTAGTGATTGATTACGTGGGCGTAATCCCTTTTAAGGGGGGGTAGAGCGCAAAACCACTTAGTGTATATTACCGTACAAGTGTACGTAGTGTATGTGACTTATATTGTGCATAGCACAAAATTATTGTTTGATGATTGGTGTGTGTGTTACGTAAACATACACATTCATTCATGGTTTAATTGTGGTAATTGCGCACAGAAGATGCGAATACCATTGTGATAAGTGTGTTGATTTATTAACAATTGTGAGTGATAGTACAAGTGTGGGAGTAGAGAAACTCCCGGGGGAACAAACCCCGACAGTGTATAAATGTGAAATTGTGTGTTGTATTTTGATAAAATATATGTGTATATATATACTATATAGTGATTCAAGAAAGGGCATGAGACCAATATAAAACCTAATGAGAATAAGATTCCCTAGGCAACAGGATTAAAGTGAGTGGAGGTAACTGATAGACGGAGTTCTATCCTTTGGAGATGTTATGATCATGATTAGAATGATTTAAAAGATAGAAAATTGGAAATGAGTGATTTATTTGATGCTTGAAAATGGAGTGGGAAGTGGAACTTGATTTGCATGTGATCAAGGGAAGCCGAACACAAATTGGAGTGGAAGGATAGTTCTACACTGATGCTGATCACATCAGGGTTGGATGATTCTTGAAGCTCCCTATAAGTGGTCACAAATAACCACGCTAATAAAAGAAGCAAAGAGCTTAAGTTGGACTTGGAGTTGTGTGTGTTTTCAAAAGGATTTTCAATTGGTATTATAAAACGTTGATAGATACTTTACATAATTAAAGTTCTCTTACTTAACCTCACAAGGAAATTTTAAACTTAAATGATTGTTTTGATCTCCCAAGGACACGGGGACGGAAGGTGTCCATCGCGACCGGGTTCTGCGGGATCACAGTGTATATCAAAAATATTTTTGATTGCTATACATGCTATGACATGTTGTGTTGTATGTGTAATAAATGTTGTTTGACTTGGATTCCTAAAAGTGTATGCTATCAAGACCTATGAGTCTAAATGTGTTGTGTTGCATAGACCTATGTGTCTAAAGACTGTTATGTTATCGGGACCTATGTGTCTAATATTGTTATGTTACCCAAGACCAGTGAGTCAAAGGGGGGTTGTTATGTATGTGTAAGTGTTGTTAAGATACCCGGACCATTGAGCCGAGGTTATCATGTGAATATGTTATGTTATGTATGGATGTGAATGTGTTGCCCGGACCATTAAGTCCGAGGTTGTGATGTAAAGTGTATTTGGTTATGGAAGTTTTATCTCTATAAGTAATCCCCGTATTCTAATCCAAGATGTGAGGAAGTGTAAACTTCGAGGACGAAGTTCTTTTAAGGGGGGTAGATTGAAATACCCAAACCTTGATATGTGGTTTAAATATCAAACTATGGTATGTAAAGGCTAAAAAGTGCCTTGGAAACATCAGTGAACAATTTAAACCATAGTAAAATGCAATAAAGCACTAAGACACAGTTTGAGCAAAAACATGCTCTAAGCTATGAGTGAACTTGGTTAGGACCCAAAGAGCCTACCAAGACTTAATAATATTAATTATGATTTATAAGGCTAATAAAGTCTTCAGGAAACCTTGGTAGACAAAAAAACCAAAAAAAACACAAGAAAATACCTTAAAGTCAATATGAGCAAAAATGTGCTCTAAGCTTGGGATAAATTTGTATAAGACCTAATGGTCATATCTATACCTTATAAATATGTTAATGAACATATTAAATCAATTACCAAAGAAAACCAAGCTTGAAAACAAGTTAAAACACAAAATGTGCTTTAAGGAGTCTTTAAGCACGTTTTTGAAAAATTGTCTTGTAAATGAGTTTTGAATGGCTAAATGTCCATCATTACTCTTTAATTAACATGTGTACTATATAGTATCACATTTGGGTGGCTATATCAATGGGAAATCAAAAATTTCACTTCTATGTGCCTTGTTTTTGTGAATAGTAACTTAATAAGCTAGTTTGTAACATATGATGTTATAAGTAATTAAATTGGTCAACAAAGACTATTATACCCTTCTAAGTATATGGGGGCCGATTTTTATGAAGGTGAGTCACCACCATGTAAAAATCAATTAAGGAAAGGAAGGGTAGGAAGGTAAAAAGGAGAAAGTTACCTTATAATACAAATATCTTGTTAAAGCAAGTTCTATCTTCATTTCTCCTTTCCTTCTTCATTTCACACGTCTCCAACCTCCCTTCTTGCTCTCTTTACGAGCTGCTACAGCAACCCCAACACCACCATTGTTTTCCATCTTTGACCACTTGTAACTCCTAGCTCCATGGTCCATATTCAATTCCAAGACCACCATTCTTCTAGTTGGAGCAAGCTCTACACTTCTACCTTTTCAATCTTCAAGAACTCAATTTCGGTGCCAAGGAGATTCACCATTGATGGAGCTTGAGCTCACCTTTTCACATATTATTGTTCTCCTTTGCTTCTAGGTAAGGAATCTCAAAGAAAAATCAAGTTTCCTCTCCTTTTAGTACATGGCCGAAAATTCACCTCACCATGGTGTCTTTACCTTGCTTGTTTTAGCTTCATTTGAATCTTCCAAGGGCTTGGTGGAGTCCTCTCTTGATATATATTCAAGATCTCTTTCCATTCCAAGGTAAAACAATCATTTTAATACCTTAAGATAATATATGTAAACCTAGGGTTTACAATGAGATGAAGCATAAAGCTTATATACTCATTTCAATGTTGGTATATTGTTTAGTAGTTGACAAGGAAAGAAATGCCTTACCGGTTTAAGAGGAAACAAAAAGAAGTTTGAGTGGAAAAGAGGTAAAATGCTATCTCAATGTGGTATAATGCCTTAGGAGAAATGAGCTTATAATGCTTGCTAAAACTACCTAAAGAGCAAAGGTGAATGACTTAGTAAGGTGTCTCAAGGAGACTAGTAAAGGAACATATGTCTTGGTGTGTGTAATTGCAGGTCAAAGGCTTATATATTGTGGAAATTCAGTTTAGTGTTTAAGGTTTATGCAATTTAAGGGCCTAAGAGCCATGTTATTTAAGGGCCTAAGTGCCAAGCAATTTAAGTTAAGCACTATATTGTGATGTAGTGCTAAATGTGTGAAGTTTGTGTATAAAGATGGTTTGATGGATTTTAGGTGTTCTTGAATGAAATAAGGTAAAAACCTAAGTGTTTGGATGTTGAGTATACACAAGAGAAGCTATGGCCAAATTTGGGAAAATGGTAAGAAGTTCTAAGTTTTAAGTAAGTTTTGGTGAACTAGGAAGTGTTAAAGGTGAATAAATGTTTACTTGAGAAGAAGAAAACGTGTATTAAGGTGATTTAGAGTGTAACAAGGACTAGGCATGATCTTAAGGTTTTAGTATGTACCAAAGTCATTTTGGACTTAGGCAAAGACTTAGGCAAACTTTGGTAAAATAAGGAGTTGATGGTAAGAAATGATGCTTGAAAGATGATGTTAAAATGAAGAGAAAGTATTTTGAGATAGTAGTATTATGGGTATGAAACACCACTTGGAGACTAGGGAGAAAACATTGTAACATTGTAAGTGTTAGGAATTTTGTGAAGATATAAGTAAAAGTTTAAGGAACTTTTGGGATGTTTCGAGAGGGTTTAAGTGTGCCCAAAAGATGTTTAAAACATGTGAGAGAACATGTGTAAAGCATAGGAAAAATTGGGATGAATTTGGAGTTTAGAAAAGAGGAGAAAAGCACATTAGAAAATGGGTTCTGCAGTGGACCGCCCCTACGGACCGCCCCGTGGGGAGGTCCAGTGCAGAGAAGTGAAAAAAAAAATATACGTGTAGCATCTGTGTGTGGACCGCCCCTGGGACCGCCCCAGAGGGCGGTCCAGACCAGAAATGAAGAAAAAATTTTTTTTTTAAGGCTCCTAATGATGGGGGATTGAATGGTAATGGTTTTAGATGATGTTTAGGCCTTGTTTTGGCATGTAAAGCCTTAAGAGGTGTAAACAAGTATGAGGTGAATGAGAAGTGATTAACTTATATGATTAAGTTTAAATTACAATGACTTAGTGGTCCAACATTAGGGAGTGATGATGGTTAGAAAGATAAGCATTAGACTTTAAACAATATGTTACATCGATGTTAATAAAAGTACATGTAATGTTATCAGTTGTTCGAGAATTGCTCGAGGAACATAAGTGGATGTGGTAAAGTGGACTCCGGTGACAGGTATGGTTTTCCTGCAACGTGTCCTACCGGATTACACCGGCTTGTATGCCAATGTGTTTTTCTGTGTGTTTTGCCACGTTTATAAGATAAACAGAACGAGTTTACCAGTCGTTATTGTTATTGTATGTTGACGTGACCATGTATACCGGTAACCTCTGAATGCGTGACGGCTAGTTAACTTATAGGTAAACGTAGGAGAATCACGGTATCGGTCCGTGATAACGTTTTCGAATAAGGAACGTTCTGACCACGCTATGCGTGAGTGTATGTTATGTGTTGTGTTTGTGTGATGTGTTGGTGTGTGAATGTATGACTCTCCCTTCCCTTGTGGTGTCTTTTAATAAGACTTAACCACAATGTTTTGTGATTGTTAAATAAGCTAATGATACTTCTGACAAGTGCTAACGGGGGGAGTGAGGAGTCCAGGTCTCGTTCCGGTGCGCTGCCACCCTGTGAGTATGGGGGTCTTTGTCATAGCAGGTCGATCGATCTATCTCATTGATGTATGGTGTTTTCCACATTTGGTTCCCATTTTTTATCCTTTAGCTTAACCAAGGCTATTACTGACTCCACGTCGGGCCACAGGCGGCATACTATGTTTATGTTGTGTTTGTTTCGGTGTGTTGGATCACTATATCCGCGAGACACCTGTGTTAAGTTTACCGTTCATTTAACTCGAGCGGTAACGAGTTATGTAAACGAGCTTATCATGAGGCTGGCAACATTCTCTAGGCTCACCAGTGTATTAGCCAATGTTTGGGTCGGTTCCTAAGAGGACCATTCCCGTTATGTTATGTATCTTTGCTGTGATGCAATCATCTATTACGGTGTTATGTGTTGTGCACGTGGAAACGTGCAAAGTGTTTTAAGCGTTGTTATGTAGGTATGTTATAGTTGTAAATGTGGAGTATATGGATCATGGATATGAATCCAGTTGTGATAAGAGACGTTTAAGGATACCCGAATAACGGGTAGTGTCGTATATTAAGGAAGTAGCTCCATTAGAGGAGAAACCACTTAGGGATAATAATGAATACCATGAGTGACTTATCAAATAAGGATGTATTATCTGTTTATTGAGCCCATTGAGGCGAAATGTTGTGTGTTGTGTGTTTACAGTTGTGTGCACGATTTAAATATAATCAACCGCATGCTAAGAGACAATATAGTTGTGCGTGGCCCGGTAGCATGTGGGCTGCGGGATTACCATACCAGCAAAGGTGCTGAGCCCCTTGGGGGCCACCCTTTCTCTTCTTTTCTTATTTCAGGTACGAAGTGCTGGAAGCCGTTTGAGAGTAGGACGGGTAGTCGTTGTACATGGGTAATCATTTAAGTGTATATATACAGTAGGCGTAGTAAGACCGAAACTGTTATCGGCATCAGTTTGTGAATACTCGGTACAGTTGAAAGGTGTATGTTGTTGTTGTTGTTAATGGAAAGGGATAGTAATGTGTAGTCGCTCGGGAATTTAGCCCATCAGACCGGTACAATGTATATGTATTAGCCTTGTTAGCCACGTGGGTGGTTAACGGCGTGTAACACCAAGAAGTTAAGTAATGTGTTGAAGTTTGTTTTCCGCTGCAGTTTGTTGTTAAGTGTGTATGTTGTTTGGATGGGGTGTTACAAAAAGATAGTGTCATTTTTTTAAACTAGTGATGGAAACAATTATAGAAGGTTATGTACATGTTTCTAATCATCAGTGAAAACGTTTATAAGTTCTCGTGGATACGTAAAAACCAAGGCTAAATGAATACATAAAATCAACTTCAAAAACTCAGTTTATTGTTTCCAAATGGTTTATAGCCTTCAGGTTTATCAATCAGTCAAACTATAAATTGATAAATGATAGGAAAATATTCTTATATACCATGATTCGATAATTAAGAACAGTCAAATAAAAAGATAGTGTCATTTTTTAAACTAGTGATGGAAACGATTATTGAAGGTTGTGTACATGTTTCTAATCATTAGTGGAAACATTTATAAGTTATCATGGATACGTAAAAGCCAAGGCTAAATGAATACATAAAATCAACTCCAAAAACTCAGTTTATTGTTTCCAAATGGTTTATAGCCTTCATGTTTATCAATCAGTCAAACTATAAATTGATAAATGCTAGGAAAATATTCTTATATACCATGATTCGATAATTAAGAACAGTCAAAGAAAAGATAGTGTCATTTTTTAAACTAGTGATGGAAACAATTATTGAAGGTTGTGTACATGTTTCTAATCATTAATGGAGACATTTATAAGTTATCATGGATACGTAAAATCCAAGGCTAAATGAATACGTAAAATTGACTCTGACAACTCAGTTTATCGTTTTAAATGTTTATAGCCTTCACGTTTATCAAAACCTAAACCATAAACCACAAACCTTAAAAACCTGTCGAGTCAGTAAAGACAATATAAAGTGTGGAACTAATGCCAAAAAGATTACCCTACCCCCCAAACACCCTAAAAACCACCCTAGGAATGCTAAAAATGTCGAAGGCATTTTTAGGGTTTGTAAACCTGTTGAGTCAGTAACAATAATATAAAGTGTAGAACTAATGTCAAAAAGATTACCCTACCCCCCAAACACCCTAAAAACCACCGTAGGAATGCTAGAAACGTCGAAGGCATTTTTATGGTTTGTAGTGCAGACCCTAAACCCAAAACCACAAACCCTAAAAAACTGTTGAGTCAGTGACGACAATAAAATGTAGAACTAATGCCAAAAAGATTACCCTACCCCCCAAACACCCTAAAAACCACCATAGGAATGCTAAAAACATCGAAGGCATTTTTAAGGTTGTAGTGCGGGTTTAGGGTCGTTAGACCCTAAACCCTAAGCCACAAACCCTAAAAAGCTATCGAGCCAGTGACGACAATATAAAGTGTAGAACTAATACCAAAAAGATTACCCTACCCCCAAACACCCTAAAACCCACCCTAGGAATGCTAAAAATGTCGCAGAGTTTATAGTACAGGGTTTAGGCTCTAACGACCTCTGATTCACTTTTTAACAACCTTTGATTCACTGTTCTTAAACTTAAGATTCACAATGAATTGTCAAACATATAAAAAAATAAATTTATCAAAACATATTCATGTTTGGTCTTATTTTGAAGAGCTAGAATTATGATGAACAATGGTATAAAATTTATGTTATTTGGACTTATATATAATAAGATACAACATTTTAAAGTTTTACAAAATGATAAAGTAGAAAAATGACAAAATAGGTGTCAGCTTGTAAGGTGGCACCATCACCAGGTTCGAAATCGACAAAAAATTACCCTACATCACATACCCTAGGAGAGTTAAAATTGTTGAAGTATTATTTTAAGGTTTGTAGTGGAGGGTTTAGGTTTATTTTAGAGTTTGTAGTGAAGAGTTTAAAAAATGTATGACTTGATTTAAGAATGCTAGGGTTCATTTGAACTTCAGTCTCTCAAGTATTCTCACTATTTTTAACATATTAAATACATTTTTTTATTTATTACAATTTATTTGTAATACTTATATTTTTCTCACTACTCTATTTTTGTTACAACTCTTTACTCATATTTAATTAAGTTTTATATTCAAAACTTAGATTCTTTTTAAAGTACATATTGGTTATATTTTAGATACATCACCAAATTGTAATTCTTATTAGTATTTTAGAAAATTACATCATTTTATAAAATAGAAAAAAAGATCTTTCAAAGAAAATACGTCTTATTAATGAAATACCCCAAACTTAGATATGGTGTTTAAATGATAAACTAAGTTATAAGGAGGCTAAATAATGCCTTAGAAACATTAAGAAACATTTCTAATCAAAGAAAACATAAGGAAACACCAAAAGAGCAGTTTAAGCAAAAACGTGCTCTAAGCTTGGAGAGACTTGGGTGAGTACCCAAATATTGTTCTAAGACCTTAGTAATATCCTAATGGTCATTTTAAATCAATTACCAAAGAAAACCAAGCTTGAAAACAAGTTAAAACACAAAATGTGCTTTAAGGAGTCTTAAAGCACATTTTTGAAAAATTGTCTTGTAAATGGGTTTTGAATGGCTAAATGTCCATCATTACTCTTTAATTAACATGTGTACTAATTAGTATCACATTAGGAAGTCTAAATCAATGGGAAATCAAAAATTTCACAATTATGTGCCTTGTTTTGTGAATAGTAATTTAATTAAGCTAGTTTATAACATAAGTCAATATAAGTGAGATAATTGGTCAACAAAGACTTAAGTACCCCTTGTTACTTAATGGGGGCCGGTTTTTACAAGGTGAGTCACCACCTTTATTAGTTATTAAGTAAACAAATAATTATAAAGCAAAACTACTATTTACTTTACAAGATAAATATCTTACCTTTGTATACCTCTATCCTCACATCTTCATTCTCTTCATTCACCACCGGTTTCTCTTGCTCTCTCCCTTCTCCATTGACGTGAAGAGAAGCCCCAAGCTAGCTTCAACTTCCCTTGCACACATCTTGCTCATTTTAGCTCCAAAACCAAAACAAATTACATATTCCTCTTAGTTAGCTCAAGCTCTCTCTTTCTATCTTTTCAAAACTTCAAGAGCTTTGATTTGGTGCCAAGACAAACCACCATCAGAGGAGGAAACTCAAGTTTGGAGACTCCATTGGCTTCTCCATTCTCTTAAGGTAAAGAAAGTGTAAGAAAATCTAGGTTTCCATCACTTTTTCTTCATGACCGAAAATACATGCTCATGAGGCTTCATTTTAATGCCTTGTTCTAGCTTGTTTTCTACTCTTCAAAGGATAAAGGAGGTCCTTCTTGCTTCATATCCAAGCTTGTCTTGAGAAACCAAGGTAAAACAATCACCTTAATACCTTAAAGCACATTTTAACCTAGGGTTTGTTCCTTAGGGTTAATGTATTATCTAGTACTCATTGGAGTCATTGGATATTGGTTAGAACATTGGCAAGGAGATATATATTGGTGACCGAGATTGCTCAAGGAAAAACCTAAGGAGGGAAGTTTGTGAGCTTGTGAAAGAATAAGGTAAATTACTTACCTTAAGGTGTTTTATTGTTTAAGGGAATGGGATTTAGATATGTGATGAGTTTAGTGTAGAGTTTACATTAGAAAAGGGCTATATATAACCTAGGAGAAACAATGATTATGTTTGAGAACTTGTGACTAAGGAGCCAATGAGAAAAGAGATAGTCAAACAATGTTAAGATGAATTACAAGAAGCATTTTATTTCAATGGGAGCCTTGTTGTGTGTATTCGCAGGTTAAAGGCAAATATATGTGGAAATTCAGTGGTTAAGATTATTGTCATTTAAGGGCCTAAGTGCCAAGAATTTTTAAGTTTATACACTATATGATGATGTGGTGTAGTTTTAGTGTAAATTGTGTGTTAAGGTGTTGTGATGAGAATTTGAGTGATCTTGGTTGTTTGATGGTGAAAAACCAAGTGTTTGGATGTAATTATATACTAGAGAACCCATGGCAAAATTTAGAGGAAAACCTAAGTGTTTGAGATGTTCTAAGGAGATTTCATGACTAAGGAAGTACTAGGAAGTTCTAAAGGTTGTCTTAATGAAAAAGGGCGAGTTTAAGGTGTGGAATGAGTTAGAATGACCTAGACATGATCATGAAGGATTTAGGAATCAAAAGAATGTACTTGGGTATTTAGGACTTAGGTAAATGTTGATAAAGAAGCTAGGAAACTTTATTAAGTTTGATGAAAAAGGGCATAAAACTTTTTGAAATACCCCTGAATATTAAACGCATAAAATCATAACGTGTTTTATAATATGGACATAAAATAACGTACGAACCATTTAGGCTAGTACATATATATATGTACGAACACGAAAATATATGTACGTAACGTTACAATACCGTAACGCTGTAATAAAATCAATAACGCTGCATAATTGCGTTACAAAAATATATAGAATCACATGATATAATATATAGTCGTACACATATAAATAATAATGTATGGCATATACAAAAACAAAGAGAAAGAAAAGAAAAAAAAGGGGAGCAAAGACGCTCCCGTTGAGTTTCGAACCCCGTACCTCCCGTATACCTAGTGAACACCTTAACCGGTAGAGCTGTGCCCAGATTCGGTAGCTAATACTAACCAAATGAAACTAGTGATTAGACTACTAAAGTAACTACAACAAAAGAAAAGAGAAGCCTGACACGAGCCATAAGCCAACACATTTTCACTAACTCTTAGGTGGTGCCTGCACACTGCACGACTTGGAATTTCTCACGCTTACCCATACCTGTTCTCTTCTTTTCTCACGTGGGAACACCCTGGTCTGAAGACCCACTCCACTCCTCCACCATTACACCCATATTCCTTGAGTATGCTGTCCGAGAATCAAAGTGTTGTTGTCTGATTCTCCTTAATTCATCGAGCCTCTGGAACTAGGGAGCACCATCTCCAGTTTAAGCCTGAAACAATTACTCCTCAGACACACAATACTACCACCCATCCCATCCGTGTCTGATCCATGCAAGAACACACCTCAGATGTGCAGGGCCTGGAGCACAACAACTCAGCCATCGATCCCAGCAAGGTGAATATCAGTCGCCTCATTCTTCCCTGTTCATGCCGTGATCCCATGTTCATTCCCTTTATCCTCATTCCTTACTATACTCCTCCTCGTCAATAACTCAAACTCTCTTATACTCAGTCACACGCCGCATCGTGGAGTTCCAGCTGTTGTAGAACCAGGAGCAAAGCCATCCCCAACCTAAGCTGTGACATGGTAAGGAAATCAGTAACCAAACTGGTCCTTCTGTCCTTGCTTGCGGTCTGAAAGGAAAACACACATTACTCACTCGAGCTCTCCTTTTGTTTTGCATAGATATCCCATGCAACTCTACCCATGGAGGACCCAAGCCATTTCTCCAAAAAGATCGGTCCTGTGCTGTTGAAACAGCTCCGTAAGTAAACTCCCACCTGATATTAGATTCGAATTCTGTAACCATATTTCAGTTTTGGGAACTTGGTGTCTCGGTACAATTAACTGCCAGAAGAGATAAAAAGGATGCGTTGACTTAATAATGAACCTAAAACATTACTCTTGCACTTAACTAAGTTGAGAAAACTTTGGGAAGGTTAGTGAATCGGAACTGGAGTTAGAAGAGAAACATAAAACAGCCAGCAAGTGCTGGATAGCAGTTTCAGATTTCAGGATTTTGGATTTCTGTTTTCTGTGAGTATTCAGAGAGATTGCCTGTGTGTGAGTTGGGTTGTTGGAGGGTAAAACCTTACTGAAACATTTAACTCTGTAGCTAGACAATTAGAGGGAACCAAAAAAAAAATTAATTAACGTGTGAACAAACAGAAAGAAAAAAAAATGAAGAAAAGATTTCAGTTTTTCAGTTCTTAATTCAGTGCGATTATAATTCTGTAACTTTAACATGTTAGCTTGGGTCTGTTCAAGATTGGAACTTGATGATATATTTAGTTAAGTGGGAACCAGATCCATTGATGAAACAGAAAAGACAAATAGAATAGCAGAAGAGAAAACCTACATTAGTTCCTCAGGTTATCAGGTTCAGATGTTACAGTTTTAAGTCCCAGTTTCTGCAATTTCATGTTTCAAATTCCCAGCTTTCCTAGTTCAGGGCGAGGGTGATTCTATAACATTGATGTAGTTGTTGTGGTTGGTATTTGAGTTTGGAAGCCTTATGGCATACTTAGCTAGGTGGGTAAAGAGGGTGAGAAGAAAATTTAGAATCAGATTAGAGAACCGACAGAGAGCAAATAAGAGTGTGTAGCAGTTTTAATTTCAGATTCTTTCCTACCCAGTTTGTGGACACCTCCGTAGCCTTGTCTAACGCCTTGGGCTTTCTCTGGGGATTAAGAATGTGACAACACTATTAGCCAAGTAACTAAGCAGGGTGAAGAGAAAATTCGAAAAACAGAAAAAAAGAAGAGAAGATAGCGATTCAGGTTTAAGGCCTCAGTCTTATTCTCTGAACTGTAAGTACTGGTATGACTGAAGTACTAAAGGACTGAGAGTGTGTACTGGCTATGTACTTTGGGACTGTTTCAAATGTAAAGACACTGGATAATACACTTGGTTAGGTGGGCAATCAAGTTGAGGGAGAATGGAAAATCTGTACCGAGAATGAGCAGGAAGAAGTCAAGAGGGTATATCAGTTTTCAGTTTTTGCAGTTCTCTTCCTGTTCAGTATGTGAAATACAGTAGTGGATCTAACAGGGTTGCTTTAGGTTGTTTTGGTTTGGAATATGACTAGAGCACTTAGCTACATAGATGAGTATTTGGGACAGATCAAAAGACAGGTTAACCACCAACAGAAAGGAAACAAAAAAGAGATTATTGTTATTGCGTTTCAGTTTCTGCTCCTAAAACTTAGGTTCTGTATAATCGATTCCCAGGAGTATTAAGTGTGTTGTAATAGTTTAATAATGGAACCCAAGACTTGCTAAAGGAGTGAGTTAGGTGACTGTAAATCGCTTGAGAGTTTAGAAGTCAGGTGATACATAACCAACGAGAGGTTGAATTGAGAATGTGCACAAAACAAGTTTCAGTTTTGTGTTCTGTGTGCCCGGTTTACAGAAGTAGTAGGAGGGTTGTAGTGGGTTAAAAAGGAACCTCAGACATTCCTAACAGAGGGTACTGAGTGGGCATAAACCCTTGGGAGCTTGGAATCAGTTTACTAACCTGACACAGGAAAAAAAAAAGAGTTGGACCAATGCAGTTTCCTTTTCAGATTTCACATTAGTGTATTATTTCTGTATACCAAGTTACAGATACTATGTGAGTGATGAATGGGTCTAGAAATGAACTAGACCTTTACTAATAGATATACCTAAGAGAGTAAACACCTTGAGAGAGAGTCGAAAGACAGGATGGTCATTGAACAGATAAGAAAGGTGAAGGAGCAAGGTATAGCAGGTTTCTGTTTCAGTATCTTTCAGGTTGCTGTGGAGGGGTTTATTTCAGGAACGATGTCCATGTAGTTGTGTCTTGTTGTGGGTTTAGAATCTCTATTAAACACCGACTGAGTGGGTAAAACAAATTGGAGAAAGAGTTGTAGGTCAGTTAGGACACAGACAGAGAACAAATAAGGAAAACATATCAGGTTCTGTTCAGTTTTTACTGATGCTGTTCTCGGTGTGAACGGGTTACAGAGGGGTTTAAGAGGTGGTAGTGGCGTTGAAACTAATCCAAGACATTGCTAAAGGGGGGTGAAGTAAGCTAGTATACTCATTTGGGAAACTATGGATCAATTAACTACTGACAAAAGGAAGGAGTGAGGAAGAGTTAGTGCAGATTTCGGTTTCAGGTTTTTGGATAGTTGCTGTTTCAGTATAAATGGGTTTCAGATATGTTAAGAGTGAGGTGGTGGTTTAACAGGGAACCCAAAACATTATTAACACCTATAGCTAGTTGGGTAATACGGTGGGAAAGAGTGAAACATCAGTCCAACTCAAGGAAAACACGAAACAAGAAGGAACATTCAGATTAAGGTTTCAGATTCTCATTAATATTATAGCTTCGGTATACCTCGGTTACTGGGGGTCATAGGAGTGATATTAGATTAATAAAGACCCAAGACCTTCCTAATGTATGTAGCTAAACTTAGAGAACATCTTGGGAAGTTAGACACACTTAGATATGTTAAAAGTGTGATGATATAAGGTCATGTGCAAGAACCTTGTTCCAGTTTTGAAACACTTAAGCTTCAGTATAAAGGAGTTCTAACGATAATTGAGGAGTGTTATTGGGTATATAGTGAGCTTAAAACATAACTATTTGGCCGAGGAAGGAATACACTTTAGACAAGTTAAATCCATCTTAGGAAAACTTGTTACAAACTAGCACTTTGAATACTCTAAAACGTTAACTAGAGGGAAAGGACTTAGTTAACGTGTGAATTAACTATGTGAATGTCCTAGGAGTAAGATAAGCCTGGGATTAGTACTTGGGAAGTTCTAAGGGTTAATATAAACTAAGCACTTAACAACACATCTAGAGAACAACACCCGTTATAAAGCGTCGTCACATGAAATCATGAACTGACACGTTATTTTTTTAATCAACGTTAGGGTCGTAACGAACGCCAATTGAGACCCCGTGTGTGAGACGTCACGTGCTTCTGAATAAGGTATGGACATGTGTGGTTCGTATGTTGCCGTGTTACACGGCTTGTGTGTTGTGTGCCTTGTTTGTTTATGACCACAAGACTAATGCATGAAAACGAATGTTTGTTTTACCGTGCTTATTGTCTGGTGTGAGCTTGTGTAAGACATGTGAATGGATTAATTATTTTCCTTGCTTACCTGCTTGCTATTATTGTGCATATTGTTTGCACGCACACAGTAGTGTAGTCCCATCTCGTTGATGAATCCTTGAGATGAAACACAACGAACTTCGTAAACGAACCAAAAGAACTATAAAAAGGGAAAACCCCTCTTAACTATAGAGGACCTCTAAAGACACCCACTATGGTGTCGAGTTATCAAAGATAATGATAAGCCAATACATTGAGAATGAATAGGGAGACGGACCCTTAGAATCCGGAGCAGAGGCTAGTAACATGGAAAAGGAATAGGGAGACGGACCCTTAGAATCCGGAGCAGAGGCTAGTAACATTGAGAAGGAATAGGGAGACGGACCCTTAGAATCCGGAGCAGAGGCTAGTACCATTGAGAATGAATAGGGAGACGGACCCTTAGAATCCGGAGCAGAGGCTAGTAACATTGAGAAGGAATAGGGAGACAGACCCTTAGAATCCGGAGCAGAGGCTAGTAACATGGAAAGGAATAGGGAGACGGACCCTTAGAATCCGGAGCAGAGGCTAGTAACATTGAGAATGAATAGGGAGACGGACCCTTAGAATCCGGAGCAGAGGCTAGTAACATTGAGAAGGAATAGGGAGACGGACCCTTAGAATCCGGAGCAGAGGCTAGTAACATTGAGAAGGAATAGGGAGACGGACCCTTAGAATCCGGAGCAGAGGCTAGTAACATTGAGAAGGAATTGGGAGACGGACCCTTTGAATCCGGAGCAGAGGCTAGTAACATGGAAAAGGAATAGGGAGACGGACCCTTGGTATCCGGGGCAATAGCCAGTAACATTTAGAAACAACAGAGAGAGAAAGAGCTATCCGGGAATGGAGGATTAGCTATGGACAGGATGTACTCCAAATTGTGGTGATAAGAGAATTCACAAGTAACCATTTAAGAAACAAGGAAAGATTGGCACCTACTTGATATGGTCACGGGATCTAAACTATACCCCCGACCTGGTGCAAAGGAAGAGAAAGAAAATACACATTATGAGAACAAGAGAAAAGAAATGAAAACACACAATGCTCGTACGATCCCATAGTGAGGATCATGGGTATTACATACCTATGCACACTTTTATTATGTACATGATTGCTGTTGTGAGACTAGCAGCTCGTTGTGATTGGTTGTTGTTGCTAATGCGTTACTACCTTTAAGTGTTGTATGATACTATGATGTATTGTGGTGTGTTTACTGCTTTATTATTAGCATGTAAATTGACATAATAATATTCGACAAAGTAGTCGTGTGGCCCGGTAACATGCGGGCTACACACGTTCATACTCAGCGTAGTTTGCTGAGTCCTTCCCAAACCAAATTTTTACAGGTATTATACCGGACGAACGGAGCGTAGGCGGGATGGCTATCATGGGGGTAGTCTATCTGGGCAGGACTTCTGAGTTTGGAATAGTATGTTAGTGTATGGTTGTTACTAAACCCGGGTTGTACTTTTTGGTTTATGATTTAGTAACTGTATTGTAGACACTTGGTTTCTGGAATTGTATCTTGTATTATATATGAGTTTTGGTGGAGAGCTGATTCCAGTCATGCAGACCGTAACTAGTATTAGTGAGGTGGTCTGTCAACCACGTGGGTGGTTGGCATCTGTAGCACCCGGATGATATCGAGAATCCGCTGCGTAGTTATTATGTAATATGACTAGGAGCTTGACTTTGTACTATTGGACGTTTATTCGGGGGTGTTACACTTTTAGATGGTTTAGGTAGAACTAGAGTTTAGAATTTAAGGAAGGCTTGGAAAATGTAATAGGGGTGGAAAGTAGTGTATATGGTGTGGTCAAGTTCTTAAGGAGGGAATCTTTGGTTAGTAGAAGTTCTAGGTGAAAGGTATGTTGAAAATGTAGTAAAGAAATAAGTGTTAAGTGTTGGTAGTTGTTATAAGAATTGAGTAAAAGGGTTGGAATGATCTTTGGAGGTTATTTTAATGAGTAAGGAGGATGATTTAAGGTGGGTTTAAGGGTCTAAATGAAGTTAGAACACATTGGAAGGCTTGAGGAAAAGTTTAGTGAAGATTTGACAATGTTTGGGCATGTTCTGGTGGCGTCCGACCCAGGGGTCCGACCCAAGTTTGGGTCGGACGGCCTCTGTTAGACGCCAGTGAATGGTTCTGGAATGGTCCGACCCAGAGGATTTGGGTCGGACATGGGTCGGACGGGTGTGTTTTAAAGGACGGTTAAATTTCTGGAGTGGTCCGACCCAGTTTGTTGGTCGGACATGGGTCGGACAGATGAGGTTTAGAAGACGGAAAATTTCTGGAATGGTCCGACCCAGTTGGTTGGGTCGGACGTGGGTCAGACAAGTGGAGTTTTTGCAACCCGAAAGTTACTGGAAGGGTCCGACCCAGTTGGTGGGTCGGGCGGTGGGTCGGACGACCCTTAACACTTAAAAAAAAAGAAAAAGAAATTTTGAATTCTAAGGATGATAATTGGTAATAAGGTATACCATTGGTAGGGTGGTAATGATTAGGACCCTAAGAACCTAAGGGATTAAGTTAAGTTAAGTAAAAACCTTAATGTTTAAAGTTAAGTTTATAAGGTTAAGTGGCAAGGATTTAAGAGGATATCCAATGGGAATCTTTAGGGACTAAGTGAGTTAAGTAAGGTGCAAATAACTAATGGCCTAAAAATGAATCAATGTTTTAGGTTTGTGAATTGGGACCCCGGAGAAGGTTAACGAACGACGATCGACGGTGAACGGTACAATCTTTCTTGTGACCTGCTTGCTAACGAGGTGTCCCTCGGCTTGTGTGCTATCTGTTTACTTGCTATGACTAAGACAAGATAAAGCATGCAACCGGTTATATTTGTTCTCGTTGTGTATGTGTTTTCTTTGCACTAACCCACAAGATTTGAGATTGTTACTAACCGAGTTTAGTACTTACTGAGTTAAGGATAAGAACTAAGTATTGGTGATTGTTGGTTAATACCCGTTAAGGTTTAACTAACCCATGGTGTTTAAGATTTCTACTAACTGGAACTTGAGTGAGGAAACCCGGGACTGACTCCGGTCATGCATGCTAAGGAAAGGGGGACGGTATCTGAATCAGATCCGCCCTCCGCTTAAGGACTTGTCTTCGGACTTGTTGCCTAGGGCCGGTTGCCGGCTCAGCTACGCTGGACTCCCGTCTAAGGTAGGTGGCATTAAGATGGTGCGGTGGGATCACCTAAATCCCAGGTTTGAAATTAAGCTACAACCAATCCCTTCCAGGAACGGTTTGTATACTGAGAATAAGTTAAGGTTAAGATTAAGGTAAGTTAAGGAACTGAGGTTAAGGAAATCAGGACTAAGGAGGGGGTTACTAACCCACTTGATAAGGGAACGCTTGTGTCGTTCATTGTTTGTGAACTATGTATGTTCATCTGTGGATTGTTGTTTATTGCACTTCATATCATGCTTGTGTACTTAATCAATTTCCATGCTATCGACAATTAGTCGTCGTAGCCCCGTTAGCTTGGGGGTCATGAGAGGGAGTACCAGCATTCGTGCTGACCCCCTTTGGGGGCTGTTTTTACACTTGCAGGTAAGAGGCCCATGAAGACGCACCACGAGAGTAGGAGCGGTTAGACTTAGGATGGGTTGTTTATTTTGAGTACGGGTTGCGCTTGTGCTCCCGTCTGTTTATATTGAAACTGATGTAAGGTTGTGATTATGACTTAGTACTTATACTCGGTTGGTTGGTGGTAATTTGGTTGGTGGTATTTTGGTTGGTGGTGATTGGTCGGTTGTTCATTTTGGATAAGTGTTGTAATATTATAAGGCCGGTATGTTCTAACGATCAGACCGTGGCAAGGTCCAGGTGTTTGTTATTTCCGCTGCGACGAATTTGATTAAGCGTTAAGTTTAGCGATAACCACGATTGGCTTTGGATGGGGTGTTACAATTAAAAATAAACTTATATGTGCTATGACATGCAACGTCACTCTAATTGTACAAATTATTATTTATTTTCTAAAGTAAAACATTATTAAATCCATAAATATGTTATAATATAATCATGATCATCATTATATTATTATATTATATCAGCAAAAATAATTCATAATGTAACACAAAATTAATTTATTTAAAAGGAATTAAACAATATATTAAGTCTTCATATTCCACTCACCGTTAATACTAGAGTAAAATTATTTCCTTGTATCTGGACCATAAATAAACGTGCAGGTGAAAAAAAATAGCTCACATATAAACTGTGAGATTAGAATGTTAAAAAAGTTATGGGTGGTGGAGATTGATTCCGTCGACGACCGAAAAATGTGATCCGTCACAGAATCCCTGGCGTTAATGGAGCCACGATACATCACTCATTTACTTGCACAATAGCAATGAAATTGTCACGATATACTGCACCACTAATCTTGTTTTTAGCGACATAGTAGCTTTAAAAGTTTTCTGACTCCACATAACGACAAAATGTTAGAATATATAGACCTTTAGAGTCAGATTTTCAATTTCCATCCACCGTGGATTATGTTCCACTGCTATCCTGAACTTGTATTAGAGATAGAAAATTTAACCTCTATCCCGTCACAATTTTATTGACAAAAAGCATTATAAATTCATTTCAACCCCTTGAACTATTGGTATGTTTAAAAAAGTGGGTCAACATAATCGTAACTATATGAATTTAAGGTGAAATCAAATTAAAGTTCTCTAAAGCACTGGAAGAAGTCAATTGACCTCATCAAGTCCTACCTCACCCAATGCATCATAAAAGACAATTATCCCAAAAGCAAACTGAACTCATTTCATATACTAATCCATCAAACTAAAGTCACAAATCAACACAATGGTCAAACCAAAGTTTAACATTATAAAACATCAAGTCGGTTACCTCTACCATCCTGGCCCTGCTCCAGGAGAGTTCCATCTCCCAGACGAGGACTACTTCGGACCCTATTGTGACCCATGTAGAGCTCCTCGTGGACTAGAAATAATAGCAACAACACCTAGGCATTAACCTGATTGAGTAGGCCATTGAGTTTGCATCATTTGACCAAACGCTGTGCCTGCATTTCTTCCGGGTGAACCTCTAAAGATAGTCTCCTTTTCCTTATTGTAGATAGCCATCCTTTCCTCTTTCCGTATTGGGGTCCGTAGTCATTGATCCTTTGCATTATGTATAGCTCCATGTCTCTCATTCTCTCTTAGGTGTCTTTTTTTTTTATAACATTATGACCATATATTAAAACACATAGCAATCACAAGGGGAAACCCTCATGTCATGCTAGATCCAAATCTAGCTTACAAGCCATACTAATATTAGGGGGAACATGCTCCCCCAACCACACCTGATTAGTTTCAAAAAGAGGATTCCCCAAATTACATATGATCTTAGTCAGATAATTATCATACAAAGGAGTATCACTTCTAATAATACTAGTGAAAAAAGAAAGTGTTCCTCTCACCCTCACGATATCATCCCAACTGGCATTGGGTCTTCTGATGTCTCCCACATTGAGGATGTCCTCGAAATATTTATCACCTGATTCAATGCAAATGCTATGGCTACCCACCGAGATAGCAAGCTCCATGGCAATTCTCTTTGCTTTGATATTAGCAAACTGCACACTACTGGTGCTAGCAATTCTTCGATTGAAAACAACACTAGGCAAACCTCGATCGTCTTGAATGAGACCAGCTATGATCCGGTCCCCATAACGACTAGCAAGCATACCCGTACAAATACTATGATAACCCGACGGGGGAGGATGCCAAAATCTGGGAGAAAAGAGAGAGAGAGACTTTCCTTCACTCGAACGTAAGCTTCAGTAAGGAATTGTTTACCTCAACTTCTTTCCACCAAGAGAGCTCTGAATTATGCTTGACTTTGTTCCTCGACGCATATATGACCCAAAGCTTGTTAGCTATAAGAGATAGCTTCTTCACACTCACACTCCACACTCATCCGAAAGAACCAGTCCAACATACCATCCACATTATTAGGAATATCATTCACTTCCACCAAGCCCCTCCATATTTCTCTAACAGCGCAACAATAAAAGAAACAATGAGCCAAGTCATCCTTAGCACCACAGAAGAACACTTGGACTCACCCCCTGTCCGTCTAGCCAGATTATCCTGACAAGGGATAATATTTCCCAAAACTTCCAGAGGTTAAGTTTAACTCTAGGACAGCAGATGGAACTGGTAAGCTTCTTCCCAATTCTACCAATGGAGAAGGGAGGATTGGAAGAGCTTTCCACCCTTGTTTCTTTTACCAGGAAGAGATAAGCTGATTTAACGGAGAACTTGTTATCTTTGGAGAAACCCCAGATCCATTGATTAGAACTATCCAAGTCATGTGAAGTAGGACAGAGGTCCACCCCCTCCAGGGGTAGAGGCCGAGCTCCTTCTCTGAGCAAATCCAAGACCGAAGAGATGGACTTCCAGATGGGGCTACCATTATTTAAAGGGTAGCACTCACTGATATTGTTGTCAGGGTAATAGAGCTATTTCATAACTTGAGCTACTAAAGACCCCGGACAAGAAAGTAATCTCCAAAGCTGTTTAACCAAAAGAGCTTTATTGAACTTTTCCACTTCTCTGAAACCAAGGCCTCCTTGGTCCGAAGTGTCACAAACCTTTGACCATTTCGTCCAGTGGAGAGCTCTTTTATCGACTTTCCCACTCCACCAGAAGGAGGAGAATGCTAAATTGAGTTTCGCAATAATACCCTTGGGAAGGGCAAATAGGGACATGGTGTAGTTGGGAATAGACTGGAGAACACTAGACACCATGACGGATCTAGCTGCCTGTGCCATAGGTATAGTCCAACTGGAAACCCTTTTGTGAACTGATTCAATAAGATAGGTAAAGAGATCATGTTTTCTCCTACCTATCTTGAGGGGAAGGCCCAGATATTTGGAGAAGCAAGGCACCTCTTGAACATTCAGAAGGCTGGAGAGATTGTCTTTAATGGGGAGAGATAATCTTTTGCTAAAAACCAATTCAGATTTGAGATGGTTGATTTTGTGGCCGGAGGCTAGAAGGAATTTTGAGAGAATATGATTCAGACGGGAAATATTAGTGGGATTGGCTTTACCAAAAAGGAGAAGGTCACCAGCGAAGGCTAGGTGAGATATAGACGGGCAGAGGGGGGAGAGCTTGATCCCATGGAAGTCTCCAATAATATCAGACTTATTAAGGAAACTAGACAAAGTTTCCTGAGCCAAAATGAATAGGAAGGGAGAAAGAGGGTCTCCTTGCCTAATGCCCCTAGACTGGTCGAAAGAGTTACCTGGCTTGCCTTTGATGAGGATAGCACATCTGACCGAGCGGACACAATTCATAACTGGTGTAATCCAATGGGAAGGGAAGCCCATGGAAATGAGAACATCTTGGAGGAAGCTCCACTCTAATCTGTCATAGGCCTTGCTAAAGTCTAACTTGAGGGCAAAGAACCCATTTTTAACAGCTTGGTTCTTCTCTAAAAAATGTTGGAGCTCGCCTGCTAGAATGATATTGTGAGTAATAAGCCTTCCTTTCACAAACCCCGATTGATTGTGAGAGATGAGATGCGGAAGAATATGTTGCACCCTATTAGCCAAGGTCTTGGATGCAATCTTATACACAAAATTACAGAGAGCAATCGGTCTGAATTTATCAATCTCCGTCGCACCCGCCATCTTTGGGATAAGAGTGATAAAGTACTCATTCAAGGAATCAAGGAGAGGCTGGCCTCTAAGAATTGGCATGACTGCATCAATAATTTGATTCCCAATGATATGCCAAAGGAGATAAAGAATTTACCATTGAAGTTATCCGGCCCGGGAGCTTTGTTGACTCCTAATTGTTTAAACAGCAGCAATGATTTCCTCTCTGGTATAAGGCCTGCGCAGCTCAGAAATGAAGCTACCATTTAGCCTACCCTCCACCGCCCCCTAAAGGTCCCTATCCACCTGGGGTTGGGAAGAAGAGAAGAGGTTTTGGAAATACTCTCTAGCAATGAATTCTATACTCTGCCAAGAATATTGCATAATGTTCCCGGAATCCAGGAGACCAAAGATCTCTTTGGATCTTTTATAGAGGAAGCCCTAGCATGGAAATAACCCGTATTCTTATCTCCTTCCTTAATCCACTTATCTCTGGATCGTTGCTTCCACCATATTTCCTCCCGGAAAGAGAGTAACTCAATTTCTAAAAGGAGCCTCTTTCTATTATTGATAGCTCCCAAAGAGCTATCACTAATAGAAATCTTACCTAACTCTTGCTTCTTATTTATGATCTTCCATTTGATCTTGGAGATAGACCACCCCTTCCATTCACTTAGCTTCCGAGAACATAAATCCAGAGAAGTAGTAATGTTAGGGTAATTGTTACTCCAGACATCAGTAACTATCTCTGCGCACTTGGGATCCAAACACCAACCGTTTTCAAATCTGAAAATTTTTGCCGGAACTTTATGATTACCAAAGAACCTGATAAATAGAGGACAGTGATCCGAAGCTTCCCGGGGTAGATGTTCCACAGAAATATTGGGGAAGGCATGTAACCCAGCTGAGGAGCAAAACACTCTATCCAATCTACTGTGGGAATGGAAATCCCCATCCTGGTAATTGGTATAAGTAGAACTCTCTCCAAAGAAACCAATATCATGGAGATCACATTCAGAAATGGCCTCTCTGAACGGGGCCATGTGAACATCTTGTCTGATTCTACCCCCGATCTTCTCGAGAGGCATGCATAATCTGATTGAAGTCCCCGGCTATCACCCAGGGCAAGCTAACTTGCTTACCAAGAATCCGGAGAAGTTTCCAGGACAAATGCTTGAGAGACCAATTTGACCACCCATAAAACCCGGTAAAAACAAAATGGAGATCACCCGGCATAGACATACTGGCAGACATATGATGCCTAGATTGAGAGATCATCGAACATCCTAGGAAACTTTTCCACATAAGGCAAAGACCTCCACTCCTTCATCTGCTTGAAACCCCTAGCCCGCTATACTGAGGAAACATCCCAAAGAAAAACTCCATATCAATGTCAGACTTATGAGTCTCACTGAGGAAGATGATATCCGGGTTAAGTTTAAGGATTAAACTCTTAACCCAGTAGACTGCCTTGGATTTACCTAAGCCCCTACAATTGAGTGTTAAAACAACATCATCTAACAGCGGACAGCCGGGAAGGCCTCAACAACCAGGGCAAGTCAAAACCAACCACCGAACAAAACAGCACAGAGCTCACCCACCAGAACCGACACTAGACCTCAAGAAGAAAGCTTAAAACTGAGGATCCAAAATCAGGGACACTAAATCCAATCAGCCCTTTACCAACACCTCAAGAACCTCGCACTGAACTACAAACCCGTCCTCTGGCAACAACACTTAGATTCCCTAGCCGATGAAGAAAACACCAACCCAAGAGAACACCCACTCGATTCGGGAGGAGACCCGCAGCCAGCAACAAATCTCACAAGAAAACCCCCAGGAGACAGGACTTCACAAGGACGAAAACAAACAACAGGTCGAACTACTGCAAAATCAGTGATGGAATCCCTGAACAATAGCCCAGCGGAAAACCCAATTCGAAATCACCAGCACCAAGTCAGACGAAAACACAGAGCAAATCCAAGACACGCCACAACTGCACTGAAAGGGAAACACCAGACACCCCGGCGTCTAGAGTAGAAAACCGACGAATCGCCAAGGAGACCCCTGACCCAACAAAAGAAGAGAGGGAGAATGTGACCTAACCTAACCGAACAACACTGGAATAGCACAACACTGGAAGAGCACAACACTGGAACCGCAAAACACTGGAAGAGCACCACCTCGACCCAGCAACAGGCGAAGAAGACCAACTACACCCGAAGGAAACCTAAGCCGACGGACGAAGAGAAGGATAGAGAGGCCAACCAAGAAGACCCAAAACCAGGAAGCAACTGACTACCACCTGAAGATGAAGAGGGAGCTAATCTCGCTGACCCAGCCGAGAATTGAAGAGGACGACGGGATCGCCTCCGAATCGCTTCCAACGGAGAGCGAAAAACTTTTCACTTTTCTTGCAGTTCCATACCACTTAATTGGCAGTACTCTCTTAGGTGTCTTGGTCGTAGCCACACCATGGGGTTTTCCTATGTTGCTGTACAAGTCTATAACATATATATCAAAATCCCGTGACCACACATTTGTTGTAACAACTTCATGGAGCACTTTGTTTGAATCTACGACAATGCGCCTTAATCCCCTATCTCCAAGGTCACCTGAGTAGCACCCTTTACTACTTGTTCAAGCTCCTCCACCAGTAGACAACAAAAGCCTAACTATTTTGGCACCCCTATTTTGTCGGTTTCTAGAAAAATGACCAATATATATGTAACACCCTCGAATAAACATCCAACAATACGAACATCATCCTCGCCATATTACAAGTTAACTATGCAGTGGAATAAACTCCATCCGGGTTTCACAGACGCCAACCACCCACGTGGTTGACACAACCATGCTACCAACACCAAGTTACAGTCTGCATGGCTGGAAACAGCCCTCAACCCAAACTCATATACAATACAAGATATAATTCCGAATACCGAGTGTCTACAATAGTATTACCAAATCATAAACTGAAAATTACATCCCGGTGTAGTAACAACCCATACATCAAGCATACTACTACAACTCAAGAATTATTCCCTGATGGACTACCCCCATGGTAGCCATCCCGCCTACGCTCCGCTATCGTCCAGTTCTGTACCTGTAAAAATTGGGTTGTAAAGGACTCAGCAAACTACGCTGAGTATGAACGTGGAGCCCGTATGTTGCCGGGCTACACGACTACTTGGTCGAATATTATTAAGTCAATTTACATGCTATAATAAAGTAGTAAAGCACACCACAATACTTCATGGTTTCATACACACTTAAAGGTAGCAAAGCATTATCACAACAACCAAGCAAAACATGCTGGCATCATAGCAACAACAGACACGCAACCAAGCACAACAAGCTGCTAGTATAGCAACAACAATCATGTAATCATAAAATGTGTGCGTAGGTATGTTATACCCATGATCCTCACTATGGGATCATTCGAGCGTTGTGTGTTTTTATTTCTTTTCTCTTGTTCCCATAATGTGTATTTTATTTCTCTTTCCTTGCACCAGGTCTGGGGATATAGTTAGATACCGTGACCATATCATGTAGGTGCCAATCTTTCCTTGTTTCTTTAAGGATTATTTGTGGATTCTTTTATTACCGCACGTTGGAGGACGTCTCCTCCATAGCAAATTCCTCCATTCCCGGCGTCATCCGTCAAGAAAGCGGAGTCACCTCTGGACTCCAGGATAAATGCTCCACCAAATGCCAATCCTCCATTCCCGACGCCAAGAGTCGAGAAAGAGGAGTCACCTCTAGACTCCAGGATATGCTGAGAAAGCGGAGTCACCCAGGGACCCCCAAAATATATTCCACCATAGACGGTCGAAGGATCTGATGTAGATACCAACTTCCGATCATCCATACCGCGTTGTCTTCCCGGGTTTATTCTCGTGTTTCACCAGTTGGTATTCTACCTTTCATTATCATTTTAATCTCGACACCATAGTGGGTGTCATTAGCGGTCCTCTATAGTTAGAGAAGTTTTCTCTTTGTATAGTTCTTTTGTTTTGTTTTTTTGTAGTTCGTCAAGTTCCATATCAAAGCTTCATAAACAGAAAGGGACTAAACTACTGTGTGCGCGCAAATAATATGCAACAATGATATAGCAATCATATAAGCAAGATAAGCAACAATCCAAATTTCATGCTTTGATCTTATGGTCATTTTCACACAAGGCACACAGCAAACAAGCCGTGTAACACGGCAACATACGAACCACACATGTCCATACCTGGTTCAGAAGCAAAAAGGGTTGTCTCACACACAGGGCCCCGGTTGGCGTTCGTTACAGTCCTAGAGTTAATTAAAACAACTTGTCAGTTTATGGTTGCATGTGACGACTATAGTGACATTTTCCTAGTTTATCCCATTTTATCGGGTGTATTTCCTTGGGTAAATTTTTTGGGTGTTCGACTTATATTAGTGCCTTAGCTTCTTCAAGTATTTACCCAGACTTTATACAACTTTATCAACTCCTGACATTTACATTGTCAGTTCATACGTCTACGTCCTTTCCTCTAGTTAATGCCTTAGAGTACTATGAGCACTAACAAGTAACAAGTTTATCCAAATTGACCATTCTCCCATATTTTCCTCATAATTACACCGTAGCCCCCTTTTATTTTATACCCAATACTTTAATTATTTAAACCCTTATATTACACTCCTGAGTTAATGTATATTATCACTTAAATTCTAAAACCTTTCTAGGATTATATACTAATCCCATCAAATATTAAAATCTCCATTTATGACCAAATTTTCGATAATTACATATACTCCCGTAATAATAATTTTGTTATTCTTTTTGACTTAATATCAATTTAAATACTTAGAATAATTATCCTCATTATTTTATTTTGGTCAACCTCCATAGGTGGTCGAGGTTGACCACTTAGATTATTCTTTGACTAATTTGATAGTATTTACAAAGATACCCCTTGATTTTCCTAGTTTACATTTGACTCCTTTTATTTTATAAAATCCATATTTTGTACTTATAAAAATCCAAGGACTATTTCTTTCGGCCATCGTTACTGTTTATACCTTATGTTCCTTTTATCACACCTTGACCTTATCATTTTTTTTTGTTATTTATATAGAGAGTATATAATATTATATACGGTATATAAAAAAAGATTTGTTTGCCACAAAACAAGTTTATAAGTATGTCTAGATTTTTTTCTAAGATGTCCCCAAATTGCTAGTATGATAGTTTTGCATCAGAATTCATAATTCCTCATAAATTAATCCATAAATTGATTAATAACTATTTAGGTCACAAAATAGTTATCTTTACGTGGCCTAAATATATGGCCTTAAAAATAGCACACACACAAATACTTTTCATAGTGACATTATAATGTCTCCAAATTCCACCAAAATCCACGGAACAAAATTCTCCTTAGTCTTTTAGATTAATCCTCTTCCATATTTAACAACATTGGTCACGCGTTGTCACTTAGACAAATACTAATACATATATGTGCGCGTGTATATATATATATATATATATCTAGTTTCTCTTCCCATACTAAGTCATATCCCTTCTTGATTATGTATTAACATCTGACATATCAAGTGCTCTTAATTACGATATTATATTTATGTTCTATTATTATTATATATATTTTTTCTACATCACGTTACTGATGTACGAATTATACTCAGTATTACACATATATATACATATGCATCTATTATTGAGTACTTATTTAACTCCACATTACATATACATAATAGTTATTTGTTCCACATTCTGAGCCCGCATGACTCGCATGCATTTCCTTCCCAGCTCAGCCGTACGCATGTATACACTTCATTTCTACACGTTGTAACTCAGTCACACTCATCCCTTTCTGGTTTCGTTTTGCAGCGCTCACTTGTAAGTTTCGGTATGTTAAACAAGTAGGGGAAGTGCTTCAGTAGATACGTTTCTGTTGCATATACTTAGACAGTAAGGAGTAGCCATTACCTTGGGGTTTTTTCGCTGTAGTTGGGAGGTCTCTACGGCAGCTTGACGTTAAGCTCCTTTCATGAGGTGATTCAGGCGCATGGTCTCAGCTCCAGAAAGGCTGAGATGGAGATTCGAATGTGAGCATCAAGAGGTAGAAGGGAGGGTCAAAACACAAAGTTTTTTTTTTGTCGGACGGAAGAAGAACGGAAGAAGATACATGGTCTCTTGTGAGCTTTCTCACCGTGAAGCTAGTGTACCGTGTTGGGTGTATTCTCGTGTAGCGACTTGCTCTACTGCTTGTGAGCTTGGAAAAGAAGAAGAACCCAAGCTGGCTACTCCTGGCTTCTGCTTGCTGCAACAAAGGGAAGGGATGTGGGGTGAACTTGGAAGTACAACCATGGAGTAACAGGAGAGGGAGAGGAAACTGTCATTACTGGTTTCGTTGTGATCTCAAGATAGACAGAAGGGATAAAGAGCATGGGTTGCATTTGCATTGCCCAGAAGAAAGAGAGGATGGTAAAGAAGTGTGACAGTGCTCACCGGTGTTTGTTTCAGCTCAACTAGGGGTGATCAAGCTTTGCTCTTGGGTTGACAGAGGGGTGGATCAAAGCCTTGCTCTTGGGTGTTGTCTCCGGTGTGAGTTTCCAGTTCAAGGAGAAGCTGGAACATTGATTCTAACGTGGCATAAGGAGCGGAGGGAATCCCAGCACTCGCTTGGGAAAAAGAACAGAAGTAGAAGGGGTTATACGACCACGTTCTTGTTAAATCTTCCCTTCTGTCTTTCCTCTTCTCCCGGTGCTATTTAGCTCGACAATGATGCTGGGATGGAAGCCGGCTTGCTGATGCGTGGTTATCCAACCTGTGGTAAGTCAAGAACAGTGAGTTCAAGCTGGAGACACCTTTTGTTTACTGTAATGATGTTGTTGTTGCTACTAGGACTATTCAAGCTGGGTTGAACTGTTATTGTGGCTGCGACAGGGAGAGCAGTTCATACAGAGGCTTGCTGTTGCATGGAGAAGTGAGAGCCGTTCCTTGCTGTGGTTGGTCTGGTTGTCACTCGCGACTTGGAACTAGAAGAGAGCTCAGGCAGTGGCGTTGTTGTTGTAGTTGTACTTTGTTCACAGTTGAAGATACCATGTCATTGTGCACTGTCTATGGTGTTTTCTAGACATGCAGAATGAAGGGAAAAGAAGGGAAGCTGTGTTCTACCGCAGGTATGGTGGGAGAATGACTAGTTGCTGCTATGCTCTGTGGTGCATTCACCGAGAATGAATTCAATCTGGCGTGGGAGAATGAAACTGATGCCGAGAAGGAGAGTGACTGGCGCATGAAATGAAAGAGTTAACGCCATTAAAGACAAGCTGATGAGTCGGGTGTTTGGTCCGGTGCAGGCTCGAGAGAGTTAGCGCCATCTTGGAAAGGAGAAAAACATCTTGGTGTTTGGTCTGGCTCTGTTCGAGGGTGTTGTTGTTGCCCATTGCAGCAGTGTGTGTGCAGGTCTTGTTTTTTTTTCCTTCCAAGTGTGTGCGTGTGACAGAGGAAATGAAAGAACTAAATCTCCACTGCTGGTTGTTTTATTTTTGAAATCGGTATTACAGGGGAGAAGGAAGAAGAGTTGTTGAAATACCCCAAACTTAGATATGGTGTTTAAATGATAAACCAAGATATAAGAAGGCTAAATAATGCCTTAGAAACATTAAGAAACATTTCTAATCAAAGAAAATATAAGGAAACACCAAAAAGAGCAGTTTAAGCAAAACGTGCTCTAAGCTTGGAGAGACATGGGAGAGTACCCAAATATTGTTCTAAGACCTTAGTAATGTCCTAATGGTCATTTTAAGTCAATTACCAAAGAAAACCAAGCTTTGAAAACTAGTTAAAACACAAAATGTGCTTTAAGGAGTCTTAAAGCACGTTTTTGAGTAATTGTCTTGTAAATGAGTTTTGAATGGCTAAATGTCCATTACTCTCTAATTAATATGTGTACTATATAGTATCACATTTGGAGGTCTATATCAATGGAACTCAAAAATTTCACAACAATGTGCCTTGTTTTGATGAATAGTGAATTTATTAAGCTAGTTTATAACATAAGTCTATATAAGTGAGACATTTGGTCATAAGGACTAAACTACCCTCATTCACTAAAGGGGGCCGGTTTTTAAGTGTGACTCACCACACTTATCAAGCTAAGTAAAGAGAAAGCAAAAAAATAAGTCTTATAAAGCATAAAGTACTATTCACCTTTTAAGATAAATATCACATTTTGCTTAACTCTCTCCTCACTTCTTCATTCTTCCTTGTCTCACACACGATTTCTTGCTCTCTTTCTCTTCTCCATTAACGTGAAGCTCCTCTCCATGCTAGCTCCACCTTCTCTTGCACACACATCTGCTCATTTTAGCTCAAATCCAAAACAAAATACATATTCTTCTAGTTAGCTCAAGCTCCTCCTTTCTATCTTTTCAAAACTTCAGAGCTTCATTTTGGTGCCAAGTCAAACCACCATTAGAGGAGGAAATTCAAGTTTGGAGACTCCATTGGCATCTCCATTCTCTTAAGGTAAAGAAAGTGTAAGAAAATCTAGGTTTCCACCATTTTCTTCACTTGACCGAAAATATATACTCATGGGACTCCATGTTTATGCCTTGTTCTAGCTTGTTTCTACTCTTCAAAGGAGAGAAGAGGTCCTTCTTGCCTCACATCCAAGTTTGTCTTGAGAAACCAAGGTAAAACAATCACATTAACACCTTAAAACATATTTTTAAACCTAGGGTTTGTCCCTTAGGGTTAATGTGTTATCTAGTACTCATTGGAGTCATTGGATATTGGTTAGAACATTGGCAAGGAGAATCACATTGGTGACCGAGATTGAACAAAGAAACCAATAAGGAGAAAGCTTTTAAGCTTGTGAGAAAACAAAGGTAAATTACTTACCTTAAGGTGTTTTGTTGTTTAAGGGATGAGGTGTGGGTATATGATGAGTTTTAGTGTAGGGTTTATATTGGGAAGGGTGCTATAAAAACCTAGAGAGAAACAATGACTAATCTTGTGAACTTGTGACTAAGGAGCAAATGAGAAAAAGAGATAGTTTAAGAATATAAAGGTGAAGTACAAGAAGCATTTTATTTCAATGGGAGCCTTGTTGAGTGTATTCGCAGGTTGAAGGCATATATATGTGGAAATTCAGTGGTTAAGATTATTGTCATTTAAGGGCCTAAGTGCCAAGCATTTTAAGTTTAAGCATTATATGATGATGTGGTGAAGTTTTGGTGTAAATTGGGTGTTAAGGTGTTGTGATGAGAAGTTGTGTAGTATTGGTTGTTTGATGGAGAAAAACATGTGTTAGGAAGTACTATATACTAGAGAACCCATGGCAAAATTTAAAGGAGAGTTTAAGTGTTTAAGATATCCTAAGGGAATTTAATGACTAAGAAAGTACTAGAAGTGTTCTATGGGTGTCTTGATGAAAAAGGGTGAAGTTAAGGTGTTTTAATGACTTATGATGACTTAGGTATCACCATGGAAGATTTAGGAATCAAGAGAATGTATTCGAGTGTTTAGGACTTAGGCAAATGTTGATGCACAACTAGGAAGGAAATAATGTGATGATGATGGAAGTTTAGACTTGTTAAGGAACCCTAAGTAAATGTTTAAAAGAGTTTTAGATAGAGAGAGATGCTGGGGAGATGATGTTATAGTGGTGAAGAAAACATTTGGCATAGTGGTTACACTAGGTATGAACCACCACCTAGAAACCTAGAGGAAAACATTACAAGTGTTAGCATTATTACAAGGAAAATGCATAATGACTAAGGTGGATCTTGGTGGATGATTTAAGGTATTTTAAGGAGGGCTTAAGGTGTATTTGAGGTGCCCAAATGAGGTTATAACATATTAAGATATATGAGGAGAAGTTTGGAGTTGAAAAAGAATTTAGAAACAAGTTTTTGGAGCCGACCGGCCTTAGGACGGACTTGCAAGGTCGGTCGGGCTCTGTTACACTACCGGGAAATGTTTCTGGAATCGACCGGACTTGGGGACCGGACTTACAAGTCCGGTCGGGCTTGTTTTGTGAGAGGGAAAATGTTTCTGGAATGGACCGGACATGGGACCGGACTTGTCAAGTCCGGTCGGCATGAATTTTGTACGGATTATAAGTCTCTGGAATCGACCGGACATAGGACCGGACATGTAAGTCCGGTCGGAGTGAATTTTCCAACGGTAAAAGGGTACTGGAATGGACCGGACTTGGCAAGTCCGGTCGGTAAGTCCGGTCGAGCCAAAAAAAAAAAAAAAAAAAAAGAAAATTTCAAATTCTAAGAATGGTAATGGGTAATGAGGTATGCCCTTGGTAGGGTAGTAATGATTGGGACCCTAAGAACTTAAAGAATTAAGTTAAGATTAAGTATAAGTTTTAATGTTTAAGTTAAGTTTGTAAGACTAAGTGATAAAGACTTGAGAGGTTATTGAATGGAAGTCCTTAGGGATAAGTGAGTTAAGTAAGGTGCAAATAAACTAATAAACCTAAAAATGAATGAATGTTTTAGGTTTGTGAATTGGGACCCCGAAGAAGGTTAAACAAACAACGATCGACGGTGAACGGTACAACCCTTCTTGTGACCTGCTTGCTAACGAGGTGTCCCTCGGCTTGTGTGCTATCTGTTTATTTGCTATGACTAAAACAAGATAAAGCATGCAAACGGTTATATTGTTCTCGTTGTGATTGTGTTATTTTACACTAACCCCGAGACTTGAGATTGTTACCAACCAAGTTTAGTACTTACTGAGTTAAGAATAAGAGTTAAGTTGATGGTTGTTGGTTAATGCCCGTTAAGGCTTAACTAGCACATGGTGTGTAGATGTTTACTAACTGGAACTTGAGTGAGGAAACCCGGGACCGATCTCGGTCATGCATGCTAAGGAAAAGGGGGACGGTATCTGAATCAGGTCCGCCCTCCGCTTAAGGACTTGTCTTCGGACTTGTTGCCTAGGGCCGGTTGCGGCTCAGCTACGCTGGACTCCCGTCCAGAGTAGGTGGCATTAAGATGGTGCGGTGGGATCACCTAAATCCAAGGTTCGAATTAGATACGGCCAATCCCTTCCAGATAAGGATTGTATGATGATGTATATTGATAAGATGAGATTGAGATTAAGGTAAGGTAAGGAACTGAGATTAAGGAAATGAGAACTAAGGAGGGGGTTACTAACCCACTTGTTAAGGGAACGCTTGAGTCGTTCATTGCTTGTGAACTATATATGTTCATCTGTGGTTATTGTTGTTGCACTTCATATTATGTTTGTGTATGTAATCAATTTCCATGCTATCGACAATTAGTCGTCGTAGCCCCGTTAGCTTGGGGGCATGAGAGGGTGTACCAGCATTCGTGCTGACCCCCTCGGGGGCTATTTTTACACTTGCAGGTAAGAGGCCCATGAGGACGCACTACGAGAGTAGGAGCGGTTAGACTTAGGTGGGGACTTTTATTTTGAGTTCGGGTTGCGCTGTGCACCCGACTGTTTATATTAAAATGATGTAAGTTTGGGATTGTGTATAAGATACTAGTACTCGGTGGTTGTGGTATTGAGAATGTTGATGTTTAAGTTGGGTAAGTGTTTTTTGGATAAGTATTGTAAGTATTTAAGCCGGTATATTCTATCAATCAGACCGTGGCAAGATCCAGGTGTTGTATTTCCGCTGCGACGTATTCGATTAAGTGTTCAGATTGCGGATAACCACGATAGGCTTTGGATGGGGTGTTACAAAATAGTGGTATCAGAGCGTAGTTACGCTCTGATCAAGAAATACCGGATATAAGTAACCACCGAGCTAGGATATAAGCTAAGGAGTAAGTATTGGGTTAAGGGTGTGAGAAGTTAGAGTGAGTAGAGTCAGATAACCACTAATAAGTGTGGATTGTCTTACCGTCTACGGACGTTATAAATTTACTAACCAAAACAATGGTGTGAGTACGAACCTAATGTAAGTTATGCTTGTTCAGATGACAGGACGCCCTAGAGGAGGCCGAGGTCGCGGCCGGGGTGAGGATATTCCAGGGATACCTGGAGGGCAGACGATCGCAGAGATCGTAGCTGCCGCTTTAGGGCACATGGGCTATCAGCCTGGTGTGGGTGCACCACCTCCACCGCCACAACCTAGGGAACCAAATGGGTGAAGAGTCTGTCAGATCTTCGACCCGCTCATTTCAAGGGGGAGACCGATCCCGCCAAGTTGAGGCGTACATCTCGAGCTGGAGGAGACCGCCTTCGAGACCCTTGCTGTCCCTGCTGGGATCAAGGCGCCAAAGGGTGAGAAAAATTGATATTGAATGAGTTAAGAAATAAATTAGTAATCGTTTGAGATATGAGAATTGACAATGTGAATCATCAGGATCGAGACTGAGAGGGGAGCCGGTGGTGGCTACCAGCGACGCTTCATCTGTAGATGGTGTAACAAGGACCACCCCGGGCTCGACTGTAAGGGAAATAAGGTGGAGTGCAACTTCTGTGGCATCTACGGGCATCAAGCTTATGAGTGTCACCGGAACCTGCTAGCAGAGCCTATAGGCCCGACACCAAGGGCAAGGGCAAGACCGATCAGGGAGCTGGATCTGACGGTCAGAGGAAAGTGCAGCAGCCGGCGGACAAGAAACCACGGGCGACCCAGAAGACGGGGCCCACTCTACACATGGTGGATCGGGACGATGAGCCTGAGCCCTCATCGAGGCCAGGTACCACTATAACCATTAGTAATAAAAAAACTACCTGCTTACCGCATTATCATGCATGTTTGGTGAAATATATGAGTTAAGTAAAAATAAGATGAGATTAGAACCTAAGTAAGATATAACCTACTACCACTTTAGGAAGATTCAACATCTGCTACCCTATACCATCTACATCTAACCCGGAGCACACCGACATCGAAACCATACACTTTCCAACCGAACAATGTCAGGTTATCCGCCCAGGTATGATTTTATTAAGGGGATACCTGACACCCGACGCACAAATAGCCATCATCAGGAGATGCAATCAACTAGGGATGGGACGGGAGGTTTTTACACACCGGAGTACCCAGGGGGAGCAAGGATGAAATTAAAGATGATGAGCTTGGGCAAGGATTGGAATCCGTATGCCAAGAACTACCAAACCATGAGGGAGCAAGATGGAGTCTCACCACCGGGAATACCCGAAGAGTTCCATCCAGTTATTACACAAGTCGTGGAAATCGCTCAGCAGTTGGAGGCTGAACCGATTCCAGACATACAAGCGGACATTTGTATCGTAAACTTCTACGAAAAAGATGGGAAACTGGGACTACACCAGGATAAGGACGAGAAAACGGAGTCTCTCGAAAGAGGGATACCCGTAGTGTCTTGGTCCATTGGAGATGATGCGGAGTTTTTATACGGCGAGCAGAAGCGTGCGGACCGTGCAGATAAGATAGTACTTAAGTCAGGTGATGTATTAATTTTGGGAGAGAATCAAGGATGTTATACCATGGGATTAAGAGAATCAAGCTGAATACAGCACCGTCAGCAGTAATCAATGCGACGCATATGAGACCAGGAAGATTAAACCTAACCTTTAGACAATATTAGCCATGTAATGTTAGAATGAGATGAGAAATGAGATGTAAGATTGAAGCACATGTTGTAAACAGGATGGTCATAAATAAATAACAGTGTTGTTCATATAAATTGTTACGACTCTTGTTATACCATCAATACTCATGGAGCTTGTGAACACAATTAGGTTATGGACTCGGTACGGAAGGTGCACTAAGCATACTCACAGAGGCACAGGCCGACGCTAGCGGTACTATCCTCACCGGCACCTTTCCGATCAATGGGATTGAGGCATCAGTTCTCTTCGACTCAGGGGCTCGCATACCTTTGTCTCTGCATCATTTGCGAGCAGGTTGGGGCTAGACATGATGAGCTACCCGACTTCACGGTTACGCTCCCGTCTAAGGAGAAGGTTCGTTGCACTCGTTACTACCGAAGAGCCACCATCAGAATTAAGGGGGAAGACTTCCCAGTCAGTTTCATTGAGTTCAGTAAGCTAGGATTTGATGTTATCTTCGGGATGAACTGGTTGGAGCGGCACAAGGGACGTATCCTCTGCGCCGAGCATAGATTGCTGCTCAGGAGTCCGTCGGGGGGGTAACAATATCATACCGCCAGAGGCCCAGGGAGCCTTCGACTAAGATCATCACCGCCATGGCAATGCACAAAGAATTAAGGAGAAAGGAAAGAAGTATACCTCTGCTATGTACAGGACATAGAGAGAGACCCTGAGTTCGACCCCGACTTACCGGTAGTGTCGGAGTTCCCCGATCTATTTCCACGGGAACTGCCCGGCATGCCACCCACTCGGGAGGTAGAGTTCACCATTGAGCTGCTACCTGGTACCGGACCGATAGCCAAAGCACCATACCGTATGGCTCCGGCAGAAATGACTGAGTTAAAAGAACAACTGAAAGATTTGTTGGATAAGGGATTCATTAGACCAAGCGTGTCACCATGGGGAGCGCCAGTCCTCTTCGTGAAGAAGAAGGATGGTAGTCTCCGCCTCTGCATCGACTACAGAGCTGAGCTGAATGCAGTAACAGTGAAGAATAAGTACCCACTACCCCGCATTGACGATCTGTTCGATCAGTTGAAGGGAGCATCTGTGTTTTCCAAGATTGATCTCATATCGGGGTATCATCAGATAGCCATTAAGGAGGGAGATATTGAGAAGACGGCATTCCGGACACGATACGGCCACTATGAGTTTACAGTGATGCCGTTCGGTTTGTCGAACGCGCCAGCGAAGTTTATGGATCTGATGAACCGCTTGTTCCGGGAGCAGCTGGACAAGTCGGTTGTGGTTTTCATTGATGATATTCTGATATATTCAAAGTCTAAGGTTGAGCATGAGGAACATTTGAGGAGGGTGTTGGAAATATTAAGGGAGAACCAGCTATATGCTAAGTTCTCCAAGTGTGAGTTTTGGCTTGACCAGGTCTCTTTCCTAGGTCATGTCATCTCAGATGCTGGGATCGCAGTGGATCCAGCAAAGATTGATGCCGTACGTACCTGGCCAAGGCCGAAGACTGTTACCGACATTCGGAGCTTTCTCGGTCTGGCAGGTTACTACAGGAGATTTGTTAGAGATTTCAGCAAGGTCGCGAAGCCGATGACCAGTCTGATGAAGAAAGATGCACCATTTCTATGGACAGTCGACTGTGAGAGATCATTTCAGCGCTTGAAGGACTCACTGACCACTGCACCGGTACTAACCATTCCAGACGGTACAGAGGGCTTTGAGGTTTATTGTGATGCATCCGGCAGAGGGCTGGGTTGCGTGCTCATGCAACATGGCAAGGTGGTGGCATATGCCTCACGCCAGTTGAAGAAACATGAGAGAGAACTACCCCACACATGATTTAGAGCTGGGAGCTGTAGTCTTCGCTTTGAAGATATGGCGCCACTACTTATATGGGGTTAGTGTCACGATCTACACCGATCACAAGAGTTTGAAATACATATTCACTCAGAAGGAGTTAAATCTTCGACAGAGGAGATGGTTAGAATTTCTGAAAGACTATGACATCGACCTCCAATACAAAGAAGGGAAGGCCAATGTTGTAGCAGATGCCCTGAGCCGTCGAGCACACTCACTCCATTCGCTAGTTTCTTTCTCCAGCTTGGTTGATGAGGTGCGAGAGGCTCAGAGGACTGATGAGTATATGAGAGAGGTCAGACAGAAGCTGACAGAGGGTACCTTTGAGAGTCAGAAATACGACTTCAGACTTCATGATGATGATCTGATCAGACTTAAGGGCCGGATATGCATACCACGAGGTAACACGGATCTGAAAGACCGTATACTTAGAGAATCACACTGTTCTTCAGTTTCCATCCATCCGGGAGCCTCTAAAATGTATAAAGACATGAAGAGATACTTCTGGTGGTCGGGGATGAAGACAGATGTTACCGAGTTCGTCTTGAGGTGTCTCACATGCCAGAAGGTGAAATTCGAGCACAGACGACCGGGCGGAATGGTACAGTCGATGCCAGTTCCGGAATGGAAGTTCCATGATATCTCCATGGACTTCGTAGTTGGACTTCCACCTGCTAGGGGAGGTCTCAACATGATATGGGTGGTGGTGGATCGCCTTACCAAAGTAGCCCGATTCATACCGATGAAGGATACTTGGAAGGTGACCAAATTAGCTGAGTTATTTGAGAAAGAAATCATGAGACATCACGGCATACCAAAGACCATAGTGTCAGATAGAGATACCAGATTCCTTTCGAGGTACTGGAGAGCTACCAGAGAAGCGTTGGGTACAGAACTCAAACTGAGTACCGCGTTCCATCCTCAGACAGATGGCCAGACTGAGCGTACTATTCAGACACTCGAGGACATGTGAGAGCATGTGCCTTAGACTTCCAGGGCAGTTGGATTGACAGATTGCATCTGATCGAGTTTTCATACAACAACAGCTATCACGCTTCGATCAAGATGGCACCTTTTCAAGCGTTGTACGGTAGACCATGTCGTACACCGCTCTGCTGGGATGAGTCGAGTGAGACGGTCATTATAGGACCAGAGTACTTAGAACAAGTTCAGGCTGAAGTTCAGCAAATCAGGGAGAACATGAAAGCTGCTCAAGATAGGCAGAAGTCGTATGCTGATGTTCGACGACGAGACCTGGAGTTCGCAGTGGGCGACCGGGTATTTCTGCGAGTATCACCGATGAAGGGTGTATTCAGGTTTGGGCAGAAGGGCAAACTAAGCCCGAAATTTGTTGGTCCTTATGAGATTACGGAGCGGGTGGGCCCGGTTGCTTACAGGTTGAATTTACCTGCTGAGCTGGGTAAAGTGCATGATGTCTTTCATGTTTCACAGCTGAAGAAATACATGCACCACCCCTCCCATGTGTTAGAACCTGAGAGGTTGACTTTAGAACCAAATATGAGATCCGTGGAGACTCCTCAGAGAATCTTGGACAGAAAGACTAGGGACACTCGCCACAAGTCAGTGCGACTGGTGAAGGTTCTCTGGTCTAACCAGGATGTCGAAGAGGCCACGTGGGAATTAGAGGATAAGATGAGGGCGAAGTACCCTTCTTTATTTACTGACTAGATCGTCTGTATAGGGTACGGGGCGTACCCCTTTTTAAGGGGGGTAGAGCTTCCTCGCTTTTGAGTTAGGAAACGATCATGTTTGTCGTTTGTTTGGTTGTTTAAGATGTGGATTTGTGTAAGTTGCTACACTTCGGTGTAAGTTTGAGTTATTGTATGATACTTATGTATTGTATTTGAGATTGACCTTTGAGTCTTGAGATGTATGAATGTGAATATAAGATGTGGTATTAAGATTAAGAGAACTGTGTACCGTGAATGGTTAAACACATGTGTGAACTTTGAGGACAAAGTTCTTTTAAGGGGGGTAGATTGAAATACCCCAAACTTAGATATGGTGTTTAAATGATAAACCAAGATATAAGAAGGCTAAATAATGCCTTAGAAACATTAAGAAACATTTCTAATCAAAGAAAATATAAGGAAACACCAAAAAGAGCAGTTTAAGCAAAACGTGCTCTAAGCTTGGAGAGACATGGGAGAGTACCCAAATATTGTTCTAAGACCTTAGTAATGTCCTAATGGTCATTTTAAGTCAATTACCAAAGAAAACCAAGCTTGAAAACTAGTTAAAACACAAAATGTGCTTTAAGGAGTCTTAAAGCACGTTTTTGAAAAATTGTCTTGTAAATGAGTTTTGAATGGCTAAATGTCCATCATTACTCTCTAATTAATATGTGTACTATATAGTATCACATTTGGAGGTCTATATCAATGGGAAATCAAAAATTTCACAACAATGTGCCTTGTTTTTGATGAATAGTGAATTTATTAAGCTAGTTTATAACATAAGTCTATATAAGTGAGACATTTGGTCAATAAGGACTAAACTACCCTCATTCACTAAAGGGGGCCGGTTTTTTAAGTGTGACTCACCACACTTATCAAGCTAAGTAAAGAGAAAGCAAAAAAAATAAGTCTTATAAAGCATAAAGTACTATTCACCTTTTAAGATAAATATCACATTTTGCTTACTCTCTCCTCACTTCTTCATTCTTCCTTGTCTCACACGATTTCTTGCTCTCTTTCTCTTCTCCATTAACGTGAAGCTCCTCTCCATGCTAGCTCCACCTTCTTGCACACATCTTGCTCATTTTAGCTCCAAATCCAAAACAAAATACATATTCTTCTTAGTTAGCTCAAGCTCCTCCTTTCTATCTTTTCAAAACTTCAAGAGCTTCATTTTGGTGCCAAGTCAAACCACCATTAGAGGAGGAAATTCAAGTTTGGAGACTCCATTGGCATCTCCATTCTCTTAAGGTAAAGAAAGTGTAAGAAAATCTAGGTTTCCACCATTTTCTTCACTTGACCGAAAATATATACTCATGGGACTCCATGTTTATGCCTTGTTCTAGCTTGTTTCTACTCTTCAAAGGAGAGAAGAGGTCCTTCTTGCTCACATCCAAGTTTGTCTTGAGAAACCAAGGTAAAACAATCACATTAACACCTTAAAACATATTTTTAAACCTAGGGTTTGTCCCTTAGGGTTAATGTGTTATCTAGTACTCATTGGAGTCATTGGATATTGGTTAGAACATTGGCAAGGAGAATCACATTGGTGACCGAGATTGAACAAAGAAAACCTAAGGAGAAAAGCTTTTAAGCTTGTGAGAAAACAAGGTAAATTACTTACCTTAAGGTGTTTTGTTGTTTAAGGGAATGAGGTGTGGGTATATGATGAGTTTAGTGTAGGGTTTATATTGGGAAGGTGCTATAAAACCTAGGAGAAACAATGACTAATATTGTGAACTTGTGACTAAGGAGCAAATGAGAAAAGAGATAGTTTAAGAATATAAAGGTGAAGTACAAGAAGCATTTTATTTCAATGGGAGCCTTGTTGAGTGTATTCGCAGGTTGAAGGCATATATATGTGGAAATTCAGTGGTTAAGATTATTGTCATTTAAGGGCCTAAGTGCCAAGCATTTTAAGTTTAAGCATTATATGATGATGTGGTGAAGTTTTGGTGTAAATTGGGTGTTAAGGTGTTGTGATGAGAAGTTGTGTAGTATTGGTTGTTTGATGGAGAAAAACCATGTGTTAGGAAGTACTATATACTAGAGAACCCATGGCAAAATTTAAAGGAGAGTTTAAGTGTTTAAGATATCCTAAGGGAATTTAATGACTAAGAAAGTACTAGAAGTGTTCTATGGGTTGTCTTGATGAAAAAGGGTGAAGTTAAGGTGTTTTAATGACTTATGATGACTTAGGTATCACCATGGAAGATTTAGGAATCAAGAGAATGTATTCGAGTGTTTAGGACTTAGGCAAATGTTGATGCACAACTAGGAAGGAAATAATGTGATGATGATGGAAGTTTAGACTTGTTAAGGAACCCTAAGTAAATGTTTAAAAGAGTTTTAGATAGAGAGAGATGCTTGGGAGATGATGTTATAGTGGTGAAGAAAACATTTGGCATAGTGGTTACACTAGGTATGAACCACCACCTAGAAACCTAGAGGAAAACATTACAAGTGTTAGCATTATTACAAGGAAAATGCATAATGACTAAGGTGGATCTTGGTGGATGATTTAAGGTATTTTAAGGAGGGCTTAAGGTGTATTTGAGGTGCCCAAATGAGGTTATAACATATTAAGATATATGAGGAGAAGTTTGGAGTTGAAAAAGAATTTAGAAACAAGTTTTTGGAGCCGACCGGCCTTAGGACCGGACTTGCAAGGTCGGTCGGGCTCTGTTACACTACCGGGAAATGTTTCTGGAATCGACCGGACTTGGGGACCGGACTTACAAGTCCGGTCGGGCTTGTTTTGTGAGAGGGAAAATGTTTCTGGAATGGACCGGACATGGGACCGGACTTGTCAAGTCCGGTCGGCATGAATTTTGTACGGATTATAAGTCTCTGGAATCGACCGGACATAGGACCGGACATGTAAGTCCGGTCGGAGTGAATTTTCCAACGGTAAAAGGGTACTGGAATGGACCGGACTTGGCAAGTCCGGTCGGTAAGTCCGGTCGAGCCAAAAAAAAATAAAAAAAAAAAGAAATTTCAAATTCTAAGAATGGTAATGGGTAATGAGGTATGCCCTTGGTAGGGTAGTAATGATTGGGACCCTAAGAACTTAAGGAATTAAGTTAAGATTAAGTATAAGTTTTAATGTTTAAAGTTAAGTTTGTAAGACTAAGTGATAAAGACTTGAGAGGTTATTGAATGGAAGTCCTTAGGGACTAAGTGAGTTAAGTAAGGTGCAAATAACTAATAACCTAAAAATGAATGAATGTTTTAGGTTTGTGAATTGGGACCCCGAAGAAGGTTAAAAAAAACAACGATCGACGGTGAACGGTACAATCCTTCTTGTGACCTGCTTGCTAACGAGGTGTCCCTCGGCTTGTGTGCTATCTGTTTATTTGCTATGACTAAAACAAGATATAAAGCATGCAACCGGTTATATTGTTCTCGTTGTGATTGTGTTATATTTACACTAACCCGCGAGACTTGAGATTGTTACCAACCAAGTTTAGTACTTACTGAGTTAAGAATAAGAGTTAAGTTGATGGTTATTGGTTAATGCCCGTTAAGGCTTAACTAGCACATGGTGTGTAAGATGTTTACTAACTGGAACTTGAGTGAGGAAACCCGGGACCGATCTCCGGTCATGCATGCTAAGGAAAAGGGGGACGGTATCTGAATCAGGTCCGCCCTCCGCTTAAGGACTTGTCTTGGACTTGTTGCCTAGGGCCGGTTGCCGGCTCAGCTACGCTGGACTCCCATCCAGAGTAGGTGGCATTAAGATGGTGCGGTGGGATCACCTAAATCCCAGGTTCGAATTAGATACGGCCAATCCCTTCCAGGAAAGGTTTGTATATTGAGATTAAGATTGAGATTGAGATTAAGGTAAGGTAAGGAACTGAGATTAAGGAAATGAGAACTAAGGAGGGGGTTACTAACCCACTTGTTAAGGGAACGCTTGAGTCGTTCATTGCTTGTGAACTATATATGTTCATCTGTGTTATTGTTGTTGCACTTCATATTATGTTTGTGTATGTAATCAATTTCCATGCTATCGACAATTAGTCGTCGTAGCCCCGTTAGCTTGGGGGCCATGAGAGGGTGTACCAGCATTCGTGCTGACCCCCTCGGGGGCTATTTTTACACTTGCAGGTAAGAGGCCCATGAGGACGCACTACGAGAGTAGGAGCGGTTAGACTTAGGTGGGGACTTTTATTTTGAGTTCGGGTTGCGCCTGTGCACCCGACTGTTTATATTAAACTGATGTAAGTTTGGGATTGTGTATAAGATACTAGTACTCGGTTGGTTGTGGTATTGAGAATGTTGATGTTTAAGTTGGGTAAGTGTTTTTGGATAAGTATTGTAAGTATTTAAGCCGGTATATTCTATCGATCAGACCGTGGCAAGATCCAGGTGTTGTTTATTTCCGCTGCGACGTATTCGATTAAGTGTTCAGATTGCGATAACCACGATAGGCTTTGGATGGGGTGTTACAGTTGTCGTTGGGATTCTTTTGAACTGATAAGAATTTATACAAATAGATGAGTACGCACCTTGTAATATTTAATGACTTGAGTGTTGATAGTTGCTCAATTAGTGCTGTACATGCTAAGAAGGAAAAGCAACAATGTATCGATGGTGGGAGACAATTCCTTCAAGGTGTGTCGTGTAATGCTCAAGAATAAACAGAGCAGCGTGGATGTCTAGATCGAAATAGGAAACCGATGTACTGTGTGCCACTTCGATAGTGGTAAACAAGAAAGGTGGTGGGGGGGCATCATGTTTGGTATATAATCAGTCTCGTTTACTTAGTAGGTAGGGTGGTAGCTTAATTTATGTCCTGATATACATTATTACTCTTGTGTCTAACGGTGTTATTTGATACCGAATTTAAGCACAGCTCAATCGGTTACGGCATATGGTAGAGATACCAGTGGTGGTGGGGTTGAATCTTGGCAAGAGCAAATTGCTCTTTTTTTGTGGTGGCAGTATATATACATGCCTATGTATACATATGTATATGTACAACTATATTATTATGTCGTGTCGCTTGTTACTTACATGTATTTTATCTTTTCACGTTGTTAATTATATCTGCCTATATATATGACTATTTGTTTTGTCGCATTTTTGTTATATATACATATGCGGCTATACTATCATGTCACGTTATTAGTATATATATATATATATATATATATATATATATATATACAGCGTTGTATCATTGTAACGTTGTGTAAATGTATTTTCATATACGTATATATACATGTACGTGACTGTATTAGTAAGTCACGTTGTTGTGTTCTCGGACATATATATGTCCGTACTTAATTTAATTGTTCGTGCATTATCACATGTCCCGTATTTTGTGACGCGTTACTCTCGGATGATCTTCTCGTGTTTATGATTTTATGCATTTAATCGTTTAGGGTGTTCAATATATCACAAGTATCTTCACAGTTTTATATTAAAAATCGGTGTCTAGGTTTTTTTTAAAAAAAATTGACCGGTCTATATTAGCTGTTGTAGAAGACCACATGAAATCGAACAACTGGTTATTAGAGCTGCCGCGGTATCCGACTGCTAAGGAAATTACTAACATAAGAAGTAAAGACCTAGCTAAACGAGCAAGTGCACCCAATTCGTTGCAATAATAAGTGTCGTATCCACAAGGAAATGGTTTCCAATTCCCAAGCTTTGGCACTTTAGATAAGTGCTAACAAAAACTGTAAATGGGGGTTTAGCCGGAGGCAATTGAATGATGGAAACAATAAAAACAGTAATCAAGTGTTGATGGAATTGGTGGAAAAGTACCCTAGGATATATGGGAAATCACCTAAATCACCAAAGAATCTCATAACCTTAACTCATTCCAATGCGGAGCTTGGAGTCTCCTCTTCCTTCTAAGGTAAAGTTTCCAAGAAAAAGTCATTTTTCCTTCATCTCTTTGTGTAATCGATTTTCACCATTTTGATACCTTGTTTTCCTCCTTGTTTTTTAGCTCCAAATTAACCCTACAATGGTGGTGGAGTAATCCCCTTCTTGATTCAAGGGTGAGAATCCCTCTTAAAAAGCTTCAAAAAGGTAAACCCTAACCTTGTGTTCTAGCCCTTTGATTAAATGAGATATTCTAAGGGTTAGGTAATTGATGGAGTATGTTTTTATGTTCTTGGATGTTGGGATGGAGTTTGGAAACTCCATGCCCCCTTAACGGATTTTGGAGAAGATGAGGAGCAAGAGGAGAATTAAGGAGACTTGTGAAATTAAGGTAAGAAAACTACCTTGAACCTTGTTCTTAATTGTTTTAGAGATTGAGATGGGTAAACAAATTAATGAACCTAAGATTATGGATTAGATCTATGTTGGAAATGTGTTTAATTGATTTTAGAGAGGTTTGTGAATTAATGGTTGAATTGAGGGCCTTAAGAGCCAAATGTTTTGAGTTGTGATTGATATTGTGGTTATTGAGATCATGGAGATTATGGTAATTTGTGTGTGTTAATGGATTTTGAGGATGTGTTATGTGCTGGTAGGACCTTGAAAGGGTGTGGCTAGATTAGGAATGGAAAGGATGAGAATTGGTGAAGATGGAGATGTAAAGTTATGGGGAGGTTATGGAAAACTCTAGTAGGAAATGAGTGTTTGAGGATGGCTTGATGGGTGAGGGAACTTAGGTGTTCAATTGGGTTGTTGGTGTTGAGTAGTGTGGAGTGGTAGCCTTGTAATGATGGATGAATAATGGAGATAAGTGAGTGCAAAAGTTATAGCATAATGGTGCTTGGTAACTTGGAATTTCAAGGAAACGAATGGGTATTTGTAACTTGTGAAGCAAGGAGTGAGTGTAGGTTCTTAGGAGTGCAATTCTGGGTGGAAATTGCCTCTGTTAGCTGAGTTTTCTGGCACGTCCGAACTTCCGTCCGAACTTGGAAGTCGGACATGCCCCGTTGCAATTAAATTTTCCGAGTTTTAAGTTGCGTCCGAACTTCCGTCCGAATTGGATGTTCGGACACTTGAAAATTTTTCCTTGGTTATTTTGCTTCGACTTGTGTCCGAACTTCGAAGCTCGGACACAAGTTCGGACGCTTGAAAAGTTTTTCTCAGATTTGCTTCGACTTGTGTCCGAACTTTGAAGCTCGGACACAAGTTCGGACAGTTGGAATTTTCCTTTGATTTTGCTTCGACTTGAGTCCGAACTTCGAAGCTCGGACACAAGTTTGGACCATCGTCAGTTTTCACTCTTTTGAGTCTCGACTTGCGTCCGAACTTCGGAAGCTCGGACACAAGTTCGGACATGGTGCAGTTTTGACCAAAAAACCTTGTTTAAAGTTAGAAAATGATATCCAATGATGGGGAGGATGATGAGTAATGATGTTATAAGGTTGTTAAAGACTTGTTAAGTAAGTATAATGGCAATTGAGGGGTGGAAAGTTGTAATAAAAAATGTGAAAGTAAAAAAGTTAAAAATGTGAAGTTATAAAACTACTTAACGGGAGTAAGTCATGAGCTTTAAACTTTAAACAATCAAGTTACCCCGATGTTAACGAAAGTAAATGGAATGTTATCAGTTGTTCAAAGATTTGTCGAGGAAGATGTGATGGCACGTTAGAGTGAACCCCGGTGACAGGTATGGTTTTCTTGCAACCGGTGTCCTACCAGATTACACCGGCTTGTATGCCAACTTGTTTTTTTTTTTTGTGTTTGCCACCTTGCAAGATAAAGCATGAAATGAGTTTATAGTAATTCATTAATGTGGCATAAATAATTCCGATACCGTTAACCTGAATTATGTGTTAAACCATAGCTAACCGACTCTAGGGTCACATAAGAAATTGGTATTCGGATTTATAACGTCCCAACCTACGGGAACGTACTAACTACGGCTATCCGTGCCTTAGTTGTATATTGTGGATATGTGCGTTGTGTGTGGCCTTTGCTTAATGTATCGTTGATTAATGAATGTTGTTGTCCATGCTTGTCGAATGGGATGATACATCCCTTGAGTGTGATTAACTAAACTTGTAACACCAAAAGGTGTATGTATGTAATATGTTCCATAAAGGAACTTCTAACTAATATGTATATATTATGGGGGGTGAGGAATCCGGTCGTTCCGGTCGCGCGTGTTGTTTGGGAGTTGATGTATATATGTGAATTAACTCCCACTGCTTTGTTAGGGTTGTTTTCCTTCTTGGATTTCAACCTCCCACTAGCTTAACCAAGGCTTACCTAGCCGACCTCCAATCAGGCTAGGGGGAAATTATGTGTAATTTTGGTAGGGTGTTGATGCCTATGTTCGCTTCGACCCCCTCTCTGTTATGTTATGGTTGTTTTTCCCTTTTGAATTACAACCACCCACAAGCTTAACCAAGGCTTACCTAACTCATCATTATTGGAGCTAGGGGGAATGTGTATGGTGCGATCGGTCCTATATTGAGGCCGCCACACCTAAGTGAAGTAAGTGTATGTTTGGTGTGCTCGGGCTTATATTACCCCAACACATCCTAAGTAAAGTGTATGTTCTTTAAGAAAAATGGTATTAAGTTTTGTGCATGATGTTGCGTGGAGTATGTTGCTGTGTTGGTGTGTGATGTATTTTTGGAATGTGTTATGTGTTTAGTTTACCATGCATGTCTTAAATGTAATCAACCGCGCCAAGACGACAAATAGTTGTGTGGGCCGGTAGCAGCGGGGGCTGCGGGATTACCATACCAGCAAAGGTGCTGAGCCCCCTGGGGGGCCACCCTTTCTTCTCTTTCCTGCTTCAGGTACAAGGAACTGGAAGCCGTTCGAGAGTAGGTGACGGGGTTAGTCGTTTGTATGTGGGTTAGTATATAATTGTGTATGTATTGTAGGTGTAGTAAGACCGAAATTGTATCAGTGTTAGTTGGTAAATACTCGGTACAGTTGTAATGTAAGTGTATAATGATTGTTGGACATGGACAGGATTAATGTGTAGTTGCTCGGGAGTTTAGTCCATCAGACCGGTTAAATGTATGCATGTTAGCCTTGTTAGCCACGTGGGTGGTTAACGGCGTGTAGCACCCAAGAGTTAAGTGTTGTTATGAGTTGTGATTTTCCGCTACAATGTTGTTAAGGGTGTTGTGTAGTTGGGGTGTTACACTCCTTGTCTATTAGAGCTTAATCCATGAAACCCCAAATCATGGGAAAATCAATTCTTACCTAATTAGCCAAACCTTTTAATTAAAGAAAGTTTAAGCCACTAAGTAGCAGTAAGCAAAAGCTCTTAAGTAATAGCCCTAAGATTTTACCCCCAAAATTAAGAGAGCAAAAGTTAGGGTTTACCCCTCTTTTGGTCAAGTTTCAAACTCAAGCTCAAGTGTTGAATGAAACCACTATAAATGCCATAGTTGATCAAAATTAAAGCATTAATTGATAATGAGGGGAGAAAACAAGAGCATTTAATGAGTTAGGTCGTAAGCATTCAATGTGCAATATTATGGTCAAACCCCATCCTAGGATACAAAATGGGACTACTCAACCATTGGAAAGGAAAAGAGAAGGGAAAAAGAAGGATTTAGCCATTAGAGGAGCTCTAGATCTTCAATGGAGGTAGAATCTTCACTTTCTCTTTCCTCCTCTTCTTCTCATTTTTTCTCCTCTTCTTTTCTCCTTCTTGTCGCCTCTCTCTCCTCTCTTTCAGGTTGGAGTCGTGGGAATTTAATAATGAGAATAGATGCCCCCAAATCTAGCTTTTCAAACACAAAACTGGGTAATTTTCTGTCCGACCGACCCTCTCAGGTTCGGTCTCGAGGGTCGGTCGAACCCCTGGCGAAAGAAGCATGTGCACATTTTTAAGCTCGCCCGACCCTACCTAAGTTTGGTCCCAGGGTCGGCGATTCCAGTAGCTTTCGGCCCCGGAATGAGCATTTCCAGCCTCCGGAACTTCTGAGTCCTAAGGTCGGTCGAGACCAGTAGTAATTTTCTCTAACTTGCGCAGGGCCTAGAATCTTTGTTGTGGCTCGGAATTGCCCCCGTTTGCGGCATTGAAAGCTTAAGAGATGAGGAATCTGTTGATTCACTCCACTAGCTCTAAAAGAGCCCAAAAGTATGCTCAAAATGAGCTTTTACCTATCAATAGATCAAACTATATAAGTTCACTATTAATCACAAAAGTACTCCATAAAGTGGTGAAATAAGTTATGCACCAATTGAAATGAAGGTGAATAAAGACCTTGAAATAGCACTAGTTCACCACTTATCAACTCCCCACACTTGTCTATTTGCTTGTCCTCAAGCAAAATTAGCTAGGAACCCATAACAAGAAGGAAAATTTTAAAAGCAAGCAAGTGTTTAGATGAATTCTTGAATTCAAGTGAGCAAATTTGTGAAAAACCTCGAAAAGAGTGCAACCAACCTATTCATGGTGATATGGGTGTGCTTAGGGCAAATAAAAATATAGAGTTTCGGGGTATGATCTAGAGTGTTTCCAAGTTCTTAAAGATTATGGAACTTGGAGAACTTTTACCATGGCCCAACTTCTCTCAAGAATGGGCATTGAGAAAAAACAAAAGGAAAAATAGAGATTTGCATTTGATTCACTTTTGCAACAAGAGATGAGGAGAAGATAATTTGGCATTTTACCTTCCTTTTGAACATCAACTTCATTTGTTGTTACCTATAGTGTCTCTCAAGTTCCTTTTTAAAATTTCCCAAGGAAGCACCCCTTAGAAATCCCTAGATGAGAAGATAGAAAGAAGAATCCCTAAGCAATAAAAATTCACTAGATGAGGATTTATGGTTTGCACCGCAAATAATGCTCCTCAAGAGAGAAATTTTTTAAAAATTGGTGGTGGAAATTCCAATAATTCATAGAAAAACTTGCTTACTATAAATGTAACTCCTGCATGGAAGCTATAGATATGCATAGGGAGTTTGAAAAGTGCGCCACAAAGAAAAGTCGTTTCCCGCACACTGAATAAGACAATGTCCTCATTGTTCAAAATAGAGCTCAGGGAAAACAAATAGAAGACCTTTTGAAGCACGGAGCATGGAGTAGGCAAAAAGTGTAATGCATTGTGTAAATGTTAAAAGGTTAGAGGGAACTAGTACTCCCCTGATAAAGATGAGTTGTTGGCGGGGTTTCCTCACACTTGCTAGTGTCCAGGGTCATTGAAGCACTCGTTGACAGGAAGAGTCGAAGGTCCTAGGAAAAATTTGCAAGAGTTCCTCTTGAATTTCTCCTAACTCAACTTTGAGGTGTTCTTGAGTCAGTTGGTATATATTACAATACATAGCCAAAAAGAACTAGGCACAAAAGGGATTCTGAAGAATACTAAAAAAGGTCATAGTTAGATACTAAAAATGGGGACTCATACAGAGTCCCAAACCATAATATTGGAAATGCAGGAAAGATAGTACTAGAGTTGAAGATAAAGTACTACATAAGAGAAAGTGTGGAATTAAAATGACAACAATGTTAAATGAGAGTCAACAGAGAAACAAAAGTGTAGATAAAACAACGACAAGCTGAAATGTGATCATAGGAAAGCTCTCGAGGAGGGGGGCCACCACGCTCCAACTACTCTAGGAGGTACTGGATCTGGGCCTCCAATCTGGCGCTGGTGCTCTTCACATGGCGCTGATGCTCAGCCATCTGGCGCTAATACACATTAAACTGCTCCTGGGACACTGTTGCACCGGTCGGTGGTGGGGGAGGCAGTGCTAGGAGTGGAGGGGACGTAGCGTTGTGAGTGGAGGGACCGGAAGAGAGGAGGCACCGCTACTCTGACTCTGTGCAGCATCCGTCTTTTGCCACCCGGCGTTAGTGCGAACAAAACCCATCCGTCATAGAGAGGTGTTGTGGATAGGCTCCATAGGCGGGCTGACCACCTCACCCTCCATGGGCCGCACCCAACGCGAGCAATTGCCTCTTGGAAGTAAGGGAAGCCCAAGTGTTGGGTGTCCTTCTTCTCGATGATGTGGTAGAGGTGGCTCATCATAAGGTCCAAGAGGGAGAGTGGCTTGTCCAGATCAGGCACGACCGGGTAATCCATCAGATAGCAGTCGGTGGTGGCGTTCAAATCCTTGTTATCTCTAAGCAAGATGTTATGGCGGATAAGTGCAAGCATGATCCGCTTCACTGAATCTCTCACCATGTTCAGGGTCATAGTGACCCTGACATCGGTCCCTTCCTGGTTCTTGCGACGCTTCTGGATCGGGAGAGTGTTGAGATAGTGGCGCCGGTGGTCGTTCAGGTCTCCTGGATGGATGTAGGAGAAGTGCTGGAGGTCGTCGATAGCTAGCTGAAAGAACTGGTGGACGTCTGCCCACCGGATGGTGATCCCACGGCCGCTGACAAAGGAAGTGACCTCGCCCATCTTTTTGTCCGCCATTGTGTTGGCATAAAACTCCTTGATCAAGTGGGGGTGGTATTGACCACCCATGGATAGCACACAACTTCATCCCAGATACTCAAAGTATGGGGCCAGCTATAAGTCAGCTACAAGCGCAAGATCGACGAAGCACTCCCGGACTATCTCACACCGTCGGTCAAAGTTGTACCAGCGCTTGGCATCTTCGCTGACGAAGATGCCATTGATAAGTCCTTGGCTAGAGAAGCCCACCTCCAAGTTGGGCTCGTTGGCGCGTCTCCTGGTAGCTCGGCGTTGATGGTGGGCCATTGCCCTACAACAGTTAACGAAAAGAAAAAAGGAAAATACAAAAAGAAGAAAGGAACAAATAACAAAAAGTGAAGTGTTAGAAATTAAAAAAGGGATAGCATAAGTAATTGGGCAGAGAATCAGCATTAAAAGCAATGGAGAACAAAAGAAACAACAGATTTCTATATAAATTTTGGCATAGTCTCCCCCGTTTTTCTCATCTTTCTCTGTTCAAAGAACCTCCACATTCGTAGTCAAAATAATATCATTTCAGCTCACCAAGCACACTAACTAATAATGCAACCCAAAATGTTATCAAGCTCACCAAACAACCGAACAATTCACCAAGTTTCACAATTTATGCCCCAACAAATGTAACCTCATAAGTGTGTTGCATTGGGAATTTTAAGATCAAGCATGGTCACTAATTACCCAGCGATCCTGCTGCACTCACAAAGCCATAGCATAATTTAAACAATATTTGAATGATGCTAAACAAGGGATAATTCAATTTAAATAACCATTAATCATAAAAATTCATAAATTATGCTAAAAACCACCAAATTCCACTCTTTTAGCCACATTTCCACACAAACCCTAGAATCAATATCTATGAGCACTCCAAATCACCAATTTCACAAAATTCACAAAATTTAGTATAAGGCTCCGTTTGATTCGCACACAATTAGCCCCAAAGTGTAACTTGCTCAAAAATTGACAACTTAGGGTTAGAAACACATACCTTAGTGTTTTCTAGATGCTTTGAAGCAAAAAATTTGACAAAAATTAGGCTGAAATCGAAAAAAATGAATTGGGGATAAAATTAGGGATTTGGAGTTTATGGGGCTAGAGGCTGGCTGTGGCAGCGCTGGGGCAAGCGCGCACAGCAGACGGAGTCACGACGGTGGTGCGGCGTCGGCGGTAGAGAGCAGAGTGGCGTCGGAGGTCGGTTGCTGGAGAGGTGGTACGGCTTGGCTGGGAAATGGTTGTGCCGCACGGAGAAGAAAGAACGGAAGGTTGTAGTTGCTGGCTTGGAATTGTCGGGGAAAAGAGGGAATGGAAGGGGGAAGGAGAAGACATAAGTAAAACTCGTCGTTTCCGACTCTTTATTTTTTCGAAACGTTGGACCCGACCGACCTTGCCAAGTTTGGTCGCATGGCCGTTCGAAGTCAATAGGTTACGGGTTTGAAATTTTTTTACTCGACCGACCGACCAAGGTCGGTCGCAAGGTTGGTCGAAGTCAGTAGGCTACGGGTTTTAAGATTTCGACCCGACCGACCCTCCCAAGGTCGGTCCTATGCTCGGTCCAAACCAGAATCTCCCCAAAATGAATGTTTTCTTGCCCAAAACACTTGTTCTCATCCATAAGCAAAACACACACATAAAAACTACCAGAAACACACATTAACAAGGGCTCCAAATAAGCAAACCAATTAACAAAACTAAACTACTAAAATAATGCAAGGACAAAGAAGGAAGTAGTCCAGGTTGCCTCCCGGAAAGCTGCCAATCTTTTTAAGGTTTTTGGTGATAAGTGCGGAATTTATCTATGTTTCTATGCTTAATGTGATTAATATTTTATTGGTTTATATGATAAATTCCTTACTTATATGCTTAATTATGTTAAATGTTTGATTATCCCTTACTTGTGGTTTTGTGCTAAAACGGAGGATAATACTGAAGAAAATGACTTACGAACGTGTGCTGTGAAAGCTTAACGATTAGGACGGGACCAAACTGACATTACAAATTTTTCTATGAATTTTGGGTATGATCCGGATATATGTCTAAATTTATAAACCCGGACCACACCACAACGGAACCTACTGTCTAATTTCAGTATGGTTTGGGTTTGTATGTGAGAATATAACCTGGACCAATGCAGTCACTCACGTGGGTCATTATTCACAAGAAGATACAACCAATCATCGATTATCACTTATGCCTCGTCTCACAAAGTAGATGAAGATTAATTTTTGTAGGGCCCACCAATCTAATGATGGAGATTACCCCAACTTTCTGATCGAACGCTAGATGCATGAGCGTTTTCAATTCTTCATCTTAATTTCGTGGGTCCCGCTTGATTTCATCTACCTCCGGAACGAGGCCTCACTCTCACGGTGAAATTGATCATGCATGATCCATGCACGTGAAGGGACATTTCTTCGCTGAATGTTTTTGCACATCATCTTTTGACGTGGCATAGGAAAGTGGGCTTTTGACTTCTAGCAAAATTAAGGGAACAAGGCCGCACGGATTGGGCTGGAGAACGATGTACACACACATGTAGGCCTGATCTGCATGATCACGACGTAGGGCAGCACATGAGAGAGCTGCAGTCTTGGGCCGACAAAACTAATACCGAAGCGCAGACAATTCAGAGCGTCAGGCTTATGTGTGGGCTGCATGGAATTGACGTGAACAGCAGCATGTGAGGAGATTACGAGAATGATTTTTATAAAAAGAAGCAGCCGTATATATTACCGAGAGGGGGCTGACATGGAAGTGCAATATATATATATATAGCTAGCATTAGAAGACAGACGAAAAAGAAAATATCAAACCCTAGCCGCGAGTAGGAAATCGAAGTCAAACAAAGAGAGATATCAAACAGTTTTGATAGACTGAGCAGAAGTCAAAGACTGAATTCATCATCATTCCATAATTAGATGATGTTTTCTAATAACTTTATTATTGTTATTATTTCTTTGTTTCGATGTCTGAGTAGTCATTAGAATTCTTGTTGTCATGGACAACTAGTTTATTGTTTTTCTTCCTGAGTTATTATAAATTCTTTAGGGATTGTAGTTTTATTCCTAGTTTATTATTGAATTCTCTTGTGATTAATTATTGCTTGAGTTGATTTGGTATGAATTGCTTACAAGTGAGAACTGTGGCATTCACTAGACCTTAGGAATATTACCAGTGAAACTACAGATGACAATTCCTGGGGATTAGCTTACTAGATTCCAGATGAATTGGTAACGCTACTAGTTAATTTGTAAATTCATAACGAGAGTTACGATTTGGGAATTGCTAGTAAGGATCTATCTTGCGGGGGATGGTTTAGATTAATTTAGATTTGAGGTTGCAATCTAGAATTTAGAAAACACGGGAAGGGAATTGATAAACTAGGGAGAAGTAGTAAACCAGGATTCACTTTTTAGATTTATTAGAAACTCACTTTTAATTGTTTTTATTCTATTTAATTGTTTAGTTTCTGCATTCAAACCCCTAATTAATTATTGTTATTTTCTATAGTTTTTAGTTGGTTAGATTAAAGACTCAAACTAGACACACCTCTTTTGGTTCGATAACCTAGGGAATACTACCTAGGAAAACTTTCTACGACAGACTAGTACTCTTTCTGATATACATTTTAATCCATACAGTAACACCCCAACTGCTAAACCCATCATTATCTCTTAAACTATCACAATTTACCATTAAACTCGCAGCGGAACCTTAAATACAACAGAGGGTGATACAACACTGTTAGCCACCCTCGTGGCTAACCAGGCCTAACTCAATTATAGTAACAGTCTGATGGACTGGAACAACCGAGTACATAATACAAATACAATACTCAATTCATTTCTCTACTATACGAGTCTACAATATACGGATGCCGATAACATGTTCGGTCTTACACCTCATTCAAAACATAAGTAATTAAAACCTAACTACCCATGCTAACCACCGTCCCCGTCCTACTCTCGAACGTATCATCTTCGGTGTACCTGCGAATAAAAACGATGCCCCTAGGGGCTCAGCTTAAAGCTGCATATGAAATTCACATACCCTGAGTGCTAACCGGGGTACGCCGACTACTTTGTCGAGAGCATAGAGTTCATTTAATTCAATCTACATGCAACATAGCAATACATTATATATGTATACTACACAAAGATTCGACAATCAATCATGGGATACAATCCCTAACTAACATAACATGGTTGTTAGTGTATCAATTTACTCTTAGGCCTTGAAGGTTATACCTCACTATGCCTTGGTTACTTATTCAAATAACTCACCTTTCACTCGGGTTACTTATTCTTATTCTCGCCCATTCTCTTGGGTTACTCATACTTATCTCTCCCACACTCTTGGGGTACTTACTCATAATTACACCCACTCTCTTGGGTTACTCTTACTACATCTCACCCACACTCTTGGGTTACTTACACTCAAGCTCACGTAGTTCTCGAGACACTACGGGTCTCCTACGCTCTTCTCGCTTGTTTCACTTAATACATACTTAAGCCAAAACACATGGCTCTCGAGCATAGTTCGACTAGCTCCCAAAACTCTCTCTTAGTTCCTACTACTTTCACATAGGTCCGACTACTCTCGGACTTCTCACATTCCCATACACTCCTCTCTCGGAGTTATAATATTATATATATTAGTCTAGAAGCATCACTCTCGATGTGTTTCTAATAACTCTGGGGAACATTACTTAAGTTCGGTAATCCTAGGTTTAAGGGTTACCCTTACATTCCATATACTTATACTTTCGGTTATTTACTTATACCGGGTAAAATCCTCATATAGGAGGTCAACCATGTCTCAAGGGAGTTAAATGGTCTCTTAGGTCTCTTTTACTTTTCCTATGAGTTCACATCATTAGACTAACTTCAATCCTGTCGATGGAGGTTCATTATATCTTCCACTCTTATTTATTTCGTGGATTGTTTCAATATGGTTTTCTAACCGTTATCGGGTATTACTCAACCCGTACATCTCCTCACATTCTAGGGAGTTCATATGTTGCGTTATCGTTATACTTTAACCGATAGCTTACGTGTGTTTGCATATTTCCATTGTTGTGTGAAACTACCCGATCTACGGGTTTCTAGTCAATTGGTACTCACTATGAGTCGGTCTATGCACTACGTTAGACCACACCGGCATACAAGTATGTTAGCTCACACAACATACAACAAAACATACATAATCAAAACAATGGATTATTTTCATGCTTTAGTCTTGATTAAGCCAGCACAAAAACACACAAATCAGAGTAACTCGGTTAGCATACAGGACATGAGAAAATCATACCTTTCACCGGGGGGTTTTTACTTTCACCATGTCATCTCACCATGCTCGGTTCACACACGTTCCTCTGATAATGTTCCAAACATTATTATTAATACTAAGCTCATACGGTACATAATAAAATGCTACTCCCATACTTACCTTGTTATCTCGTTGTCTCGGTTTTACTTTTGTTAGTTTGAGTTCTCACTTCTCACTCACTTCTAACACTTTCTTACACTTCTTAGGGCCTTTACATGTCACCAAACAAGGCCTTAACATCATATAACATCATTAACATTCAAACCCCCATCATTAGAAGACTTAAAAATACTCACGGGACAATTCTGGGGGTGGTCCGGGACTTGGTCCTTACCCTAAGTCCCAGGACCAATACAAGTTCTAACTCTCGGCTGAAAAAAAGACATGGTCCGGGACCTTGTACCTAGAGCAAGTCCCGGACCAGTTGCTTGATTCAACTCTCGGCACAATGCAGACCTTGGTCCGGGACTTCATCCTAGAGTAGGTCCCGGACCATAGAGCAGCTGTTACACTAATATTGCATATTCAATGTCTATTCAACCCTTAATCCATAATTAATGAAATACCCCAAACTTAGTTATGGTGTTTAAGTGATAAGCTAAGATATAAGGAGGCTAAATAATTCCTTAGAAACATTAAGAGACATTTTTTATAAAAGAAAACATAAGGGAACACCAAAAGAGCAGTTTAAGCAAAAATGTGCTCTAAGCTTGGAGAGACTTGGGTGAGCACCCAAATATCATTCTAAGACCTTCTCAGTATCCTAATGGTCATTTTAAGTCAATTACCAAAGGAAACCAAGCTCAAAAACAAGTTAAAACACAAATTGTGCTTTAAGGACTCTTAAAGCACATTTTTGAAAAATTGTCTTAGAAAGGGGTTTTAAGTGGCTAAATGCCCATGATTACTCCTTAATTAACTTTTGTACTAATTAGTATCACATTAGGAAGTCTAATAAATGGGAAATCAAAAATTTCACAATTATGTGCACTAGTTTGTGAATAGTAATCAAATAGTGCCTAGTTTAGTCTTTAGTCAATTAAGTTTAGTTAGTTGGTCAAACAAGACCATGACTAGCTTAATTAAAGGGGGTGGCCGGTTTTTAAGGTGATGATTCACCACATGATCAAATAAGAAAAGAAAATAAGAGATAAAGTAAAGTTACTATTTGTTTTTAACATAAATATCCTACCTTGCTTACCTATCTCCTCACCTCGTCATTCTCTTCACTTTCCACCGGTTTCACCATATTCTTCCCTTCTCCATTCACGTAAGAAGAAAACCCATGCTAGCTCCATCTCCCTGTGACCACTACTTACTCATTTTAGCTCCAAAACCAAAACAAAGTATATATTACTTAGTAAGCTCAAGCTCTTTCTTTCTATCTTTCCAAAACTTCAAGAGCTCCATTTTGGTGCCAAGCCAAACCGCCATTAGAAGAGAGGAAACTCAAGCTTGGAGAGTTCATTGGCTTCTCCATTCTCTTAAGGTAAAGAATATGTAAGAAAATCTAGGTTTCCACCATTTTTCTCCATAACCGAAAATCTATACTCATGGGGCTTCATGTTATGCCTTGTTCTAGCTTGTTTCTATTCTCCAAGGGATAGAGGAAGTCCTTCTTGCTTCATATCCAAGCCTATTCTAAGACTCCAAGGTAAAACAACAATCAATTTAATACCTTAAAGCACCTTTTTAACCTAGGGTTTGTTCCTTAAGGTTAATGTATTATCTAGCACTCATAAGAGTCATTGGATATTGGTTTAGAACATTGACAAGGAGAGTTTAAGTGGGACCGAGATTGTTCAAGGGAAAAGGCTAAGGAGGAAAGTTTGTGAGCTTGTAAAAGAACAAGGTAAATTACTTACCTTAAGGTGTTTTATTGTTTAAGGGGATGGGATTTAGATATGTGATGAGTTTAGTGTAGAGTTTACATGGGGAAAGAGTTATAAAAAACTAGGAGAAAGAACATTATATACTTGTGAACATGGGACTAAGGAGCAAATGAGAAAAAGGAGATAGTTTAGGAATGTCAAGGTGAATCAGAAGAGCATTTAAATTGCAATGGGAGCCTTGTGTGTGTATTTGCAGGTCGAAGGCTATATATATTGAGGAAATTCAGTGTGTTAAGATTTATGCATCTAAGGGCCTAAGTGCCAAGCAATTTAAGTTTATGCACTATATTTGATTGTAGTGTAGTTTTGGTGTTTGTGTGTGTATGATGCGTGATAAGGAGGTTTAATGAGAATTGAATGTTGATAGCTATTTGATGGTGAAAAACTAAATGTTTGGTTGTGTAACAAATACTAGAGAACCCATGGCAAAATTTTAGTGAAAAACCTAAGTGTTTAAAATGTGTAAGGAGATTTTATGACTAAGGAAGTACTAAGAAACTTTAGGAGTCGTTTGATGAAAAAGGGTGAGTTTAAGTTTAAGGTTGTTTAATGAGTTAGAATGACTTAAGGATCATCATGGAGGATTTAGGAAGCAAAGAATGTCTTGGGATATACTTGTGTAGTTAGGACTTAGGCAAATATAGGTAGACAAGTAGGAAGGAAACAATGTGTTAGAAGAAGGAGGAATAAACTTGTGTAGGAACTTTAAGTAGTTGCATAAAGGAATTTTAGATGGTGAAAGATGCTTGGGAGATGATGTTATAGTGGTGAGGAAACATTATGGCATAGTGGTTATAATAGGTATGAACCACCACTTAGAAGCCTAGTGAAAAACATTACAAGTGTTGACATTATTATAAGGAAAATGCATAATGACTAAGGTGGATATTGGTGAGTGATTTAATGAGTTTAGTGGAGGGCTTAAGGTGTATTTGAAGTGCCCAAATGAGGTTAGAACATACTAACATATATGGGGTGAAGTTTGGAGTCAAATGGGAATTTAGAAACAAAGGTCTGGAGCCGACCGACCTTAGGGACCGGACCTGCAAGGTCGGTCGAGCTCAGATTACACTACCGGAAAGAGTTTCTAGAATGGACCGACCTTGGGGACCGGACTTGCAAGGTCGGTCGGGCTTGTATTTTGTGTACGAATTGAGTCTCTGGAATGGACCGACCTTGGGACCGGACTTACAAGGTCGGTCATGCCTAGAATGTTGTACGGGAATTGGTCTCTGGAATCGACCGAACTTGGGACCGACCTGGACAAGGTCGGTCGGGCTCAAATTTTCCACGGGGAAAACTCTCGGGAATGGACCGACCTTGGGGACCGGACTTTCAAGGTCGGTCGGGGTAAAATTTTCAAACGGTAATATGTCCTGGAATGGACCGACCTTGGGTAAGGTCGGTCGAGCCAAAAACAAAAAAAAAGAGAAAATTTAAATTCTAAAGATGTTAATTGGTAATAAGGTATGCCATTAGTAGGGTAATAATGATTAGGAACCTAAGAACCTAAGGGATTAAGTTAAGTTAAGTATAAACCTTAATATTTAAAGTTAAGTTTATAAGGTTAAGTGGTAAGGACTTAAGAGAGTATTGGATGGAAATTTTTAGGGACTAAATGAGTTAAGTAAGGTGCAAATAACTAATGGCCTAAGAATGAATGAATGTTTTAGGTTGTGAATCGGGACCCCGGAGACGGTTAAACAAATGACAGTCGACGGTGAACGGTACAGTCTTTCTTGTGACCTGCTTGCTAACGAGGTGTCCCTCGGCTTGAGTGCTATCTGTTTATTTGCTATGACTAAGACAAGATAAAGCATGCAACCGGTTATACTTGTTCTCGTTGTGAATGTGTTTTCTTTACACTAACCCGCGAGACTTGAGATTGTTACTAACTAAGTTTAGTACTTATTGAGTTAAGAAAAGGAGTTAAGTATTGGTATCTGTTGGTTAATACCCGTTAAGGTTTAACTAGCACATAGATTGTAAGATTTTCACTAACTGGAACTTAAGGGGGGAGTGAGGAACCCGGGACTGACTCCGGTCATGCATGCTAAGGAAAAGGGGTCGGTATCTGAATCAGATCCGCCCTCCGCTTAAGGACTTGTCTTCGGACTTGTTGCCTAGGGTCGGTTGCCGGCTCAGCTACACTGGACTCCCGTCCAAGGTAGATGGCATTAAGATGGTGCGGTAGGATCACCTAAATCCTAAGTTTAAGATAAGATACAACCATTTCCATTCCAGAAACGGTTTTTATACTGAGATTAAGATAAGGTTAAGGCTGAGGTAAGTTAAGGTGAACTGAGGTTAAGTGGAATCAGATCTGGAGGAGGTTATTACTAACCCACTTGGTAAGGGAACACTTGAGTCGTTCATTTGTGTGTGAACTATGTATGTTCATCTGTGGATGGTTGTTTATTGCACTTCATATTATGATTGTGTATCTAATCAATTTCCATGCTATCAACAATTAGTCATCGTAGCCCCGTTAGCTTGGGGGCCACGAGAGGGTCGTACCAGCATTCGTGCTGACCCCTTTGGGGCTGTTTTTACACTTACAGGTAAGAGGCCCATGAAGTCACACCACGAGTGTAACACCCCTCTCCATAATCATGATATAATCCCTCACGTAGCAATAAATAAAACGTCTCGCAGCGGAAAAATAAATAACAATTACAAAACTCACACGGGTGTCACCGGCCATTACTCGCCCATGCGAGCAACGTAGCCAAACCACATCCAGCTTCCAAAATAAACAAACTGCTAACCGCAGTGATAACGAGAAACTCCTATACATCAAACTAAGTCCATAACCATAAACATTGACAAGTGAGCGTCTACCCAATCCTGAAAAATACATAACCTTACCATAAGACCATACACCATCTTCATTACCATACAACATCTCCAACTACCCTGTTCCTGCTCTTCAGCTCCGACAATGATCACAACCTGAAATGGTGTAGTATCAGCGATAGACGCTGAGTATGCCGGGCCTGGACCCTAATGGTCACTTGTCATTTTAACCATCTTATTATTAGATTGGTTTCATGCTTTTCCTTTTTACAGTTATAATCAAAACTGAAGCATAAATGTATAATATACATAATCAACCATCCAAATATTCATAAAAATTAATCATCCATCCAACCCAAACATTCATAGAATATTTCAAACAACATTTGTATATCGAACGTATCGAGCAATAACAACAATATTTTGTACAATGTACAATCGCCGTAGTGTTCACCATCCACTGTCAATTTATTTTAGTTTGGCTTTCAAGCCCCATCCATGTGTACAATGTACATTCGCCGTAGCGTACAGTTCCCATAGTTAATTTACCTTAGCCTTGTAGGCTCCATCCAACCATGTTTAATTAATGTCAGTAGGGCGTCATGTTAGGACAACCCGATAACCTCACCATGGACAGTAGTCCCCCGTACACACAAAGGTGCTCATTTCGCCAGAGGTCCGGAGGCCCCTGACTCACTTATGTCTCGTAAGACGTCCATAAAAGGCCGTAGCCACCTGATCCACAAACCTATTTGGGCTCGTTGGATATAACCTGGAGCGGAATCCAAATAGGAAACCCCTCAGTGATCACAAATGCGCAACAAGTAGTTCGTAAACTACCGAGATTCCTTACCTCAATCTCATACCATCACTCTCTCATAATGTTTAAGATCTGCTCTTAGTCTTATGGAGAATATTTATTAACCAGCGGCCAATGGGTCACGCATACCTAGGAGTCATCTAGGTGATATTTATGTTAGAGATCCATGCTCTAGAGATCGACAATGTCGTGACTCGTTCCTAAGTGTTTTACTTAGGTTACCACATACTTAATATTAATATTATGGTATTATATCAAGTAACCGTCATGTCATCACAACGCATATGTATGTTTATATAAGTCGATCTATAGTCGACGTAGTGTTAGTCCCGTAGGACGCCCGTGCATAAATAATTAATGCATCAACACTTAAACACATACATGTAACCACACACATATAACACACAAGTTATATCAACCAAATCCGAGCCCAAGGAGCAACCTTAGGTCAACTCGGCAAACCCCTTTACACACCGTTCACCCTGATTGTATTACGGTGGAGTATGAATCTTCAAGATCCTATGCTCCGTGTAGTCCGCTAGCTTGTCAAGCGTCCTTATCAGAAGTATAATCTAAACGGTATTAAAACTATACGTCAGTCTCCATGACTAACTACATCCGGTATTTCCGAATAATAAGCAACCCCGACAGTTCACCTCTGTTTTCTACAATTGTTGTTACGGGTTTCTCTAAAACAGTCGGTTTTGTTACTTAAAACGCGTACGTCAAAACTATTCCAACTGTTAAGTTAGTTCCTTATATTTCTTTTAATCTTATCCACCTCTAGTTTAGGTATGTAACCTATAGTTGCATGTATGCATGCATTCTTGTATTATATTGCATTCTAAAATTCATAACTTATAGTTCATAACTATATCTATTATTTTTTTAAATGACCACCACCATTAAATCATATGGTTTTCAACCAAAATATATATCCACCTTATATACATTATTCTTGTGTATGTATATATTTACCACGTAGGTAATTCCCATGAGTTCAATAAACTCTTATATTTTATGTTACTTTTTATCATCTTTTATTAGATGGTTATTCCCATTAGTTGTATCATATTGTACAACTTATATTAAGATTAATCCTAACATGAGTAACATTTTATGTTGTACATTTACAACTCCTAAGGTTTATTACATAAGTACCTTAGTTTATAAATCCCATTTATTTATAGTTTGTCACACTATTTTATGTGAGTACCCTTCCTATATTAATTCCATCTAAACCACCTTAATACCATTTAATTGTCATAACATTATAACATAGTAGACCGTAGTCTAAAATTCATTTTCCAACCTTTATGTTTCGGTATAGCCCTTGAATTTATTTAAATTCCCTTTTTGACCACATAACATTATGTAATGTTATACCAAAATACTAATATCATTTGCTATGATATTTTCATCTCCTTCAACTTATAACCTATAGTTTTTATACCAACTATTCTGTATTGCCTCATAGGCATATATTAAACCTTATACTTTTCCTTAAACCATAATTCCTTTATTTACAAAATCACCCCTTTCTTTTACCATGTTATATATTCCATTCAATATAACATTTCTAACTTATAAAAGAGTATAACCTATGGTTATTTTCATAAATTCTGAATAGACCTCAATATACATTTATATTGTCATTAGGCCCAATTTATAACATATAGTTTGATAATATCATTAAAAATATATATATACATATATCTCAACAATACTCTTATATAATTCTAAAATCTCCAAATTTTACCAAAGGGTTATAAATATCCTTATTAACCCATATACTCTTGGTATTTTACCATTCCACCATCTATATTTCTCCAAAGTGTCATAATGACATAATAACTATATATTATACTTATATAGTTCATTTTAATTCCAAACTCACCAAATAAATTCCTAAAAATTCCTAATAGCCCATGGGTGTTTAAATACCATTGTACACCCTTTATTTTTGTAATAACATATTTACCACATATGTTATAAAAATATTACCATAAAATGCATAACTTATTATAAAACCTTAAATAAGTTATCTAACTTATATTTTGGTCAAAACCTAGCATATGGTCAAGGTTGACCACCTTAATATTTCCTTGACCATTAATTCCTAATAATTACGGTTTGCACCCAAACTTTCTAGAATTCACCATTTAACCCCAAAACTTTATAAAATCTTATAAACTTTATTTTAACTCCTTTTTACCTCTCATTTCCGGCCTTATTATTCTAAAGCCCTTAAATTTAATTTAATTACACCTAATACCCCATTTATTTTCGGTAATGCATTTATACTACTTAAACTTAATTAAAAGCTTGTAAATGCATAAATAAAATGGCCTAAAATACATGGCCTTATTACAAACATTGGCTTGCAAAATAAATTACAAATAATGTCCCAAAAATACATATAATTCTCGGCCTCACCACACACTTTTCCATTTAATTACCAAACTTCCACATAATGTCTTAAATTTGACATTTATGTTACTTAATCACTTAGATAAATTTACTAAGCCATTTCTTTAAACATTTTAAGGTCAAAAATGACCTTATTACCATGTTTCTCTCCGACAATTAATATACAATTAGCTTAGAACATTTTAAGTTTAGCAAAGTTGACAATGTTTGTAAGGATTTATACCTTTGATTTTAGATGAATAATTCCTTGTTTGAATGCGGCAAGGCCTTAGATAAATTCCAAAGCTTCTTCTGAATGTTTCAAACAGCAAACAATGGCCTAGTTAGTAGTCTCCAAGAAAGATCTAACCATAAGGAGTAATTTAATGTAAGATTTAAGGCAAAAATCACCTTAAAAATGCAAGGGAAGTTCTAAGTGGTTTCGACCTGAACCAAACACACCACAAGGTGTTAGATCCACCATATTGACATAGGAAATAGTTAGATCTCGAAATGCTACCTTGTTGTTAGGTTTTACCTTGGAAAAATGCCTTAAAAGAGGGTATTTCCTTTGGATCTCGGCCATCCTTGCTCCAAATGGCTAACCAACAGATTCCACATGAAAAGAGAGAAGAAGATGAGGCTATGACCAAAGTTTCACAGCCGAACTTGAAGGGAATCAAAAGTTATGAGCTTAAAGCACATTTTTACCTTAAAATGTAGATTTGAACAACCTTGGTCCCTCTACTGGTCTCAACCGAGTTTAGCTCTTGTTCTAACCTTAGAACACTGAGAATAAGCCATAGGAATTGTTGAGCCACGAAATTAGGTGTTGGTAGTGAAGAGATGAAGAAAAAGGGCTAAAAATGACATTAAAACACTTACCTTAAGGACTTAGGAGCTAGGTTTGCCTTCCATGTTCAAGAACAAGCTTTGAGAGCTTGATAGGAAGGGTGAGCTTGGCTGGGAAGGAGAGGATCGGACAAGGAAGGAAGGAGAAGGTGGGAATGATTGGTAATAATGTAAAAAGTAATGTTATTTTCTAAAAGTAAATGCATTAGTAGGTAGTATTGTCTCCAAAATCATTGTATGCTGTCTCCTCACTTATTGCAGCCAATTTCCTTGGTCCAAAGGGGTCAATTAATTGACCATTGACCATGCTTGGTCAATGTTGACTCATGCGGGCCCCACTTTAGGGTTTTATTAATATTTTAATATTAAATTTGTAAAATTCGTAAATTTCTGGAATTAAATTCCTAATATCATATAATATGATATTTATTATATTTAAAGGTATTTATAACCTTTTAGCCCATTTAAAACCAATTTAGAAGGCGATTACACAAAAACGTGCTTTAAGGAGTTTTAGTGCACATTTTGTGTCGCAAGGTGTTTCTGGGCTTGGTTTTCTTTGACAACGGTTTTGTTGTGTTCCTTACATGATATTTGATCATGTAGTTCAATTTATATCATTTAGAGGTCATTTGATTATTAAGGTTTTCCTAGAGCACCTTCTTGCCCTTTTTGACCTTGAAGCATGTAAATGCTTTTTCTTTGTGTTGGAGTGTTGTCCAACGGTTATAATATGTTTAGTAATGTGTTAATATGCTTAGGACAAATTTTTAGGTCCTAAGTAGTTCATTGGGGTATTTATTTACCCTTAGCAGTCAAAGGTGCAACATCTTGATTTGTGTTGACCACTGTGTTCTCAGTTGACTTTTAAGGCATGTTTAGGCCTTAATTAATGTGATTAAATATTTAATCCATGCTTTAATAATTTGGGGTATTTCAGTCTACCCCCCTAAAAAGACTTCGTCCGAAGTCTCTTAATCAAATAGGTATGTATATAAATGTAACTACCCATTGTTCCCATAATGTATATCTATATGATATATCATTTACACACATCGTATTGTGCTTATACAGCACATAGCCATCACGTGTGGCGTTAGTTCAATCATATATGGATATAGGTGATCCATCAGCACCATCATTTCCTATCAGTTCTACCAACCCTGACAACCTCCCTGAGGTGTCCATAACATTCCATTGTTCCACATTCCATATCTAATGATTCATTTTGTATCTAGGCGATACCATATGTAATCATTCTATAAAGCAATATGAATACATATCACAAATAGCATAAGAAAAGTGTTACACACATGGTGTAGACACAACATTCATACAGGTATCTCGTAAGATACGTACATACAAGTGTACATTCACACACAAACAAACCAAACAACGCACGCCCCGCGTACCAACCATAACCAACAAAACCAATTCACTGTATGCCATGCATACGAAACAATTCACTGTATGCCATGCATACTAAACAATTCACTGTATGCCATGCATATAAACAAACAAACTACGTATGCCCCGCACACCACCAATTCTCTTTTTTTTATGCATTGCATATGAAAACAAACAAAATTAGTGCACACATTGCACAGCCAAGAGGCTCTACCCCCTTAAAAAGGGTTACGCCCCCGTACCCCACAAGTATACAACAGCCGCTCAACGAGGAGCGCTGGATACTTGGCTCTCAAAGAGTTCTCCAACTCATGGATTATCCTCATATCAGAGAGACGGGTATGACTCTAGCCCTTCTGGGCTCCACAATTCGTAAGGGATGTGGCACTAAACAATTTGTGCTCTCTCCCAAATTCATTCTATGGGCCCACTCGCTCCGTATGAGGTGCAGACCCATGAACACAGGCTCAATTTGGCTTTTTTTCCATTGCTGTGAATCCGCTTGTTTGGATCACTAGCATACATGCGTGTGTCTTTTCTCACTGATATTCAGTTTGAGGTATAATATGACATTGGCCATTGTTAGTACTTAGTGCTCTTTGCACTTGTCTTTATAATACTAAGACGTACCAGCCTATATGTCCAGAGAGATGATGTTTGTCATCCATGTCTCTCGGTATTTTGTTCCGGAGTGACACACTGTTGTAGTTCTTTTTTTTTTTTCTTTTTACACACTCGTGTTGATATCCACTTATCTTTCTGCATTCCCTCTAGATTAATAACTGCACGAGTGCAATACCAAAACACTCAGTCATACAGAGTGCAGAGGCGTAAACGCTCAACAGCTAATATCCAATGAGTCAAACAGAAAAGATGTGCGAATTATCCTGTGAGTGGTACATTCCGAATCCACTGTTCCTTGAGCAAGGTTTCTGCTATCATATAGCTTTATCTTTTCTCTTTGCGTAATCACGCATTTATGTCCATCTCATCTGGTAGGTTTCCTCTGGATTGTAAGAATTACTCGATCCTTATGAGGCTTCTACACATTTTCGTCCATAATAGGTTTTCTTGTTGCCCCTTTTTTTTTTGGTTCCTGTCCTTGAATTGTTTCCCTGTCTTCACTGTATACTGTCTACTGTTCTCTGTTGAAGGTTCCTTTCTTTTTTTTTTCTAGCCCGTTGTTTTAACTGCGACTCTTCTTGTCCATCTTCGAGGTAATCCGTCTTACTGTCCGTAGGATGGAGTTGACTACTTCTCGTGTTCCTAACACTACTTGTCTACTTGCATGGGGGTACCGTACTGATACATTACTACCTACCCGACTAACTTATAAATAAGTCTGTCAGGCCCACATGCTCCTAACGGAGTGCAGTCAGTCATCCCATGTCTCGTTAGTAAACTGGTAATGTCGTCACACGGTTGTTGTGAAGTATTCTTTTGTCAATCTCCCTTTAATGGATATCCCTTTTTTTTGTTCTTCTTCTTTTTGCTTCTGCCTTTTCTTTTTTTGTCTAATAGTTCGTGTTATCGGTTATCCCGTAATAAGTGTTATTGCCTTTGTGGCATCCGTGGTAATTCGTATCATAGACTGGTATTATTCAACTCGGTGTAAGTAACATCCGTGCTATATTAGCAAACTTGTTTCTCCTCTTTTTTTTGATCTCATTGAGTACACACACATTTTCCTTTTTCTCCCTATTTTTTTTTTATCATGTCTCATCCATAGTTCATATTCGTCCCCTCATCCATGTAATTGGATGTATTGCAGATTGCATAATAGCTTGAGCAACTTGGCTCTTTACTTCCCAACCATCCTCACTGACGGTGGTGCATCTACAAAGGGTATGCTTGTCCATAAGGACTAAACATGTATCACTAGTAGTGATTAGCATTCAATGCCGGTATACTCTGATGGTATTTGGCTAGTAGCTCTGTCTGAAACTTCCTCGAACGTTTAAAACTGGTGTGTGTGTTTTTTTTTTTACAGTCATAGTGGCTGTATAATGTGTCCAGTTGCAGTGGTTGGACTATCGGTCCTTCCAAATTGCATAGGTTTCTAATTCCAGGTTTCAATGAAAAAGTTTGAAAAACAGTTTTTTTTACAAGGTTTAAAAGTAGTAGTTGTTGCATTGCAGTAGCTGTTACTGTTGCTGTCGCTGCACTTGCTGTAGCAAGTGCGCCAAGGCAGATGGAAATTCTGGTTCAGTAATTCCCGGTCTCATTGACTCTGTGTCGTAGGGTATAGGCTACATGGTAATGTAAGCATCAACATCCTGTTCATATATATATCCGTCAAGGTTTAAAGCTTTTGGTACTGAGTACACACAACTAATCCCAAGGTCTTACACAAAAGGCGAGTGGTCAATGACACACTCCCACATACTTATAAACATAGTTCCTTCTAGCATTCAAAGTAAGCACACAACATAGTAAGTAAAAGTCTTCCACTAGCGGTCTCATGGAGTATGGGTACTCATGCCCTATCTACTCCCTTGCCCATCTGGGCTCCAGCATCAGCAGATGTCTAGCCATCCTGACCGCCTCGTGGTACTCCAGATCCTCCAGCTGAGGTCTTCTGAGTATTCTTTGGTGGCCTGTAATTAAGGCTCTCTGGGTTCATCCAACATTCAATTCCCTATGGCCCTCTTTGTGGCAGCACCGACACTCGACTTTGTGGCCTTCGCAGTCGACCCCTGGATGGTCCTTCCACAACGCTTACAGTAAAAATGGCGCTGGGGCTGTCCGGTGCCTGATGATAGTATTTAAGTTTAAGTTAAAATCTGTTGATATAGGGGTAAGATTATATTTGAATTTAAGAGGTAGGTGTTCTCACCCTTAGGAGGTGCAGATCTCAGAGGCTTAGCATCAATAGCTGGGCCGGTCAGCTGCAGGACGGGCTCTTTCCCTTTCTTTCCCTGGTGACCCTGCTGCCCTTTCTTTGGAAAGAATTTCCTGTTTAAGGTTCGGGTCAGCATTCGTAAGGTATTTAGTATGATAAGTATTTAAGCTTGGGTTAAGTCCTTACTTTCCCTTTTTTTGGCCATCGCCTGAAGATGCTCTCCACCCTCAGACTCTCCTTCAGGGGTTCTTCCTTTTCTTTGCCCAAGAGTCTCTTCCCGAGTCTGGAGCATTAGCTCCGTCCTCGAGGCAGCGTCGTAACACTCCTGGAATCTCATTGGTAAAGTTCTCACAAGGTTATACGGTACTAAGTAAGTAAAGAATTTATGGCATTCATGTTAATACCTGTATGGTAGTGTAGAGGGTAGCACCCATCGCCATCTGGATGCGAAATAATAGTCCTCCCCGGAACTTCTCGATCTTTACGGTTTCTGAGTAATCCACACCGGGGATGAAGTCCAGTAGACCAATGAATCGAGCGTAATCTCGTCCACGGTCAGACCTCCCTGGGTCAATGTTTCAAACTCATGGCGCTTCTTCTGTTTGAGGTGCGCCGGGTAGTACTTCCCTTCTTAGTAACTCAACAAAGGCAGCCCACGAAAAGTCGGGCGTAGCCAGGTGCTGGTCCTTGACCAACCTCCACCAAGTGCTGGCTGCATCCTTCAGATGGAAAGCAGCAATAGCGAGCTTCTTGTCGTCAGGTACCTGTAACGCTTCATAGGCCTTCTCATGTTCAACGATGTAACGTTCCAAAGCTACGGGGTCTGGTTCCCCTGAATATGTAGGTGGTCGGGTCTCTGTAACTGACTTCAGCCAGTTTGTTTCCCTGGGCTGTGGCGGGTGGGCTGGTGCTCCTCCTATCTGAGTACCCAGCTGTGCAAGAAGAACGGCTAACCGTCTCAGCAACTCCTGGAATGCCGGGGTCACCGCCTCTACCTCTTCCAGCACCACGCCCTCTAGTACCACCAGACATCTGTAGTACAGTATGTCACATAAATACTCGGTAAATCACCGTACACAACCAATAGATATTAAGTTGCCTTAAAGGCTATCCTGTCACGCATTTTGCGTTTCTAGACACAATATCTTTCGAGACAAATCGTCTCGTACCTCCTAAATGTTTCCCAATATTTCCCAAGTCCTAAGCTCACTGTCTTAACCTACTTTCTCGTCATCAGAGCGGTACTCCGCTCTGATACCACTTTTGTAACACCCCTCTCCATAATCACGATATAATCCCTCACGTAGCAATAAATAAAACGTCTCGCAGCGGAAAAATAAATAACAATTACAAAACTCACACGGGTGTCACCGGCCATTACTCGCCCATGCGAGCAACGTAGCCAAACCACATCCAGCTTCCAAAATAAACAAACTGCTAACCGCAGTGATAACGAGAAACTCCTATACATCAAACTAAGTCCATAACCATAAACATTGACAAGTGAGCGTCTACCCAATCCTGAAAAATACATAACCTTACCATAAGACCATACACCATCTTCATTACCATACAACATCTCCAACTACCCTGTTCCTGCTCTTCAGCTCCGACAATGATCAACAACCTGAAATGGTGTGTAGTATCAGCGATAGACGCTGAGTATGCCGGGCCTGGACCCTAATGGTCACTTGTCATTTTAACCATCTTATTATTAGATTGGTTTCATGCTTTCCTTTTTACAGTTATAATCAAAACTGAAGCATAAATGTATAATATACATAATCAACCATCCAAATATTCATAAACATTAATCATCCATCCAACCCAAACATTCATAGAATATTTCAAACAACATTTGTATATCGAACGTATCGAGCAATAACAACAATATTTTGTACAATGTACAATCGCCGTAGTGTTCACCATCCACTGTCAATTTATTTTAGTTTGGCTTTCAAGCCCCATCCATGTGTACAATGTACATTCGCCGTAGCGTACAGTTCCCATAGTTAATTTACCTTAGCCTTGTAGGCTCCATCCAACCATGTTTAATTAATGTCAGTAGGGCGTCATGTTAGGACAACCCGATAACCTCACCATGGACAGTAGTCCCCCGTACACACAAAGGTGCTCATTTCGCCAGAGGTCCGGAGGCCCCTGACTCACTTATGTCTCGTAAGACGTCCATAAAAAGGCCGTAGCCACCTGATCCACGAACCTATTTGGGCTCGTTGGATATAACCTGGAGCGGAATCCAAATAGGAAACCCCTCAGTGATCACAAATGCGCAACCAAGTAGTTCGTAAACTACCGAGATTCCTCACCTCAATCTCATACCATCACTCTCTCATAATGTTTAAGATCTGCTCTTAGTCTTATGGAGAATATTTATTAACCAGCGGCCCAATGGGTCACGCATACCTAGGAGTCATCTAGGTGATATTTATGTTAGAGATCCATGCTCTAGAGACCGACAATGTCGTGACTCGTTCCTAAGTGTTTTACTTAGGTTACCACATACTTAATATTAATATTATGGTATTATATCAAGTAACCGTCATGTCATCACAACGCATATGTATGTTTATATAAGTCGATCTATAGTCGACGTAGTGTTAGTCCCGTAGGACGCCCTGTAACACCCCATCCAACATTAACACACTTACAATAAACTGCAGCGGAAAAAACAACCTCATCACATACTTAACTCGTTGGTTGTTACACGCCGTTAGCCACCCACGTGGCTAACAAGGCTAATACATACACATTGTACCGGTCTGATGGGCTAAATTCCCGAGCGTCTACACATTACTATCCCTTTCCATTAACACAACAACAACATACACCTTCCAACTATACCGAGTATTTATAAACTGATGCCGACAACAATTTCGGTCTTACTACACCTACTGTATGCATACACTTAAATGATTACCCATGTACAACGACTACCCATCCTACTCTCGAACGGCTTCCAGCACTTCGTACCTGAAATAGGAAAAGAAGAGAAAGGGTGGCCCCCAAGGGGCTCAGCACCTTGCTGGTATGGTAATCCCGCAGCCCACATGCTACCGGGCCACGCACAACTAATTGTCATCTTAGCATGCGGTTGATTATTTTTAAATCATGCATGCAACTGTAAACACACAACACATAATCATTTCGCCTCAACGGGCTCAACAAGCGGATAATATATCCTTACTTAATAAGTCACTCAAGGTATTCAATATCCCTAGAGTGTTCCTCCTCTAATGGAGCTACTTCCTTAACAGACGACACTTACCCTTAAATCGGGTTATCCTTAAACGCCTCTTTTCTCAAACTGGGACTCATATCCATGATCCACATACTCCACATTTTACAACATATAACATACACTACATAACAACACTTAACAACACTTTGCACGTTTCCACGTGCACAACATAACACCGCAATAGATATTGCATCACAACAAAGATACATAACATAACGGGAATGGTCCTCTTAGGAACCGACCCAAACATTGCTAATACACTGGTGAGCCTAGAGAATGTTGCCAGTCTCATGATAAGCTCGTTACATAACTCGTTACCGTCTCGTTAAATGAACGGTTAACTTAACACAAGGTGTCTCGGATATAGTGATCCAAGCACACCGAAACAAACATAACAATAGTATGCCCCTGTGGCCGACGTGAGTCAGTAATAGCCTTGGTTAAGCTAAAGGGAAGGTTGGGAACCAAATTGGAAAACAACCATAACATACGGAGAGGATCGAACCTGCTATGACAACGACCCCCATACTCACACGCGTGGCCGGAACAGACCGGACTCCTCACTCCCCGTTAGCACTTGTTAGAAGTTCAACTTTGAACTTTATTAAACAATCACAAACATTGGGTTAGGTCTTGTTAGACATACACAAGGGAAGAGAGAGTCATACATTCACATACAAACATCACACACAAACATCACATAACCAACTCACGCATAGCCGTGGTTAGAACGTTCCTTAAGTCGGAAACGTTGTTACCGGATACCGTTCTCCTACGTTTACCTAATAGTGGTTAACTAGCCCTTCAAGCGCATTCGAGGTTACCGGTATCGGCACGAAACATACAATAACAATAACGACTGTAAACTCGTTTCATGATTATCTCATAACGTGGCAAACATACAGAAAAACACATTGGCATACAAGCCGGTGTAATCCGGTAGGACACAGGTTGCAAGAAAACCATACCTGTCACCGGAGTCCACTTTACCACGTCCACTTATGTTCCTCGAGCAATTCTCGATCAACTGTTAACATCACATGTGTTTTTATTAACATCGGGTTTGCTTGATTATTTACTGTCTAATGCTTAACTTTCCCCGTTAACTTAGTTACATAACTTTACATTTTAACTTGTTTTACTTTTACATTTTGATACAACTTTTCACCCACTTAATTGCCATTTAAACTCACCTAACATGTCCTCAAAACCTTATAACATCATTACCTATCAATTCCCCATGATTAGAAGCCTTTAAAACAGATTTTGCAACACTTTTGACCTGGTCCGGGACTTGGTCCGGACCCAAGGTCCCGGACCACTTGTAGAATGTACTCTCGGCCTTATTTTACCCTTGGTCCGGGTCTTGGTCCTGGACTAAGGACCCGGACCACTTCTAAACTTCACTCTCGGCTCTTTTAAGGGGTGGTCCGGGTACCTATACAAGGGCTAGGTCCCGGACCATGTTATTAACTTGTCAAAACATCATTTTTCAACCCCTAAACCAACCTTAAACCTTACCTAATCATTCCATAAACTTTCCACATGTTTCCTACATGTTTAAACACCTTAAAACAAGCACTAAACTTTCCTAAATCATCACTAACTGGTTACTCAATTCCTTACAACAATTCCTAGCACTTATAACATTTTTCTTAGATTTCTAAGTGGTATATCATGCCTACTACCTCAACTAACCAAAGTGTTGTCTCACAAACATTACCACCACTCCAAAAGCATTATTTCTCATACTCACCTCCTTTGCACAATTGCTTCTAATTTCCACAAGTTTTCACTTAGACCTTCACTAGGGATTTCTTTTCCTTTGTTTACCAAATCTTGAACAAGACTTAACACTTCACATAACAATTCCTTGGTGTGTTCAAAACACCCATTTGAGTTCTAAATCCTCCAAGACAATGCCCATGGCACCTTAACACTAAGAACACCATGATTCACTTCTTCCACCATCTTAACACTTAACAAGTTCCTAGTACCTTCTAGGTCTTTAAATCTCATTTCATCACAAAACTCCTTTGTTTATCAACTAAATTTTGCCATAGCTTCTCTTGTAAACTCTCACACCCAAACATTATGTTTTCACCTTTTAGACAACCAAGAACACTTAAATCCATCAAGAACACCATCACACACAAAACTTCACCAAATTTACACTACATCACAATATAGTGCATGATTTAAATTGCTTGGCACTTAGGCCCTTAAAATGCATGGCTCTTAGGCCCTTAAATTGCATAAACCATAAACACTGAATTTCCCACATAATAATGCCTTTGACCTGCAAATACACCAACAATACATATACCCTTAATAAACTCCTTGAGAGCATCTTACTAGCTCATTTACCATTGGCTCTTTAGGTAGTTTTAACAAGCATTATAAGCTCATTTCTCCTAAGGCATTAAACCACATTGAGATAGCATATTTACCTCTTTTCCACCCAAACTTCGTTCTTGTTTCCTTGTTTAAAATCGGCTAAGCTTAGTTGCTTGTCAACTTCTAAACATTACACAAACAATGTGATGAGTATTCAAGCTCCAAGCTTAATCTCATTGTAAACCCTAGGTTTTACATTGTTCAAAGAGCATTAAGATAGTTGTTTTACCTTGGTCTTTGAAGGGAATTGGAATATCTATCAAGAGAGGACTCCACCAAGTCCTTGAAAGATTCAAATGGAGCTAGAACAATGCAACACAATGAGCACCATTAATGGTGATTTTCGGACATCACACAACATGAAGGAAATGTCATTTTTCTTTGAGTTTCCTTACCTTGAAGCAAAGGAGAACAATAATATGTGAAAAGGTGAGCTCAAGCTCCTCCCATGGAGATTCCTCTTGGCACCGAAATGGAGCTCTTGGAATTTTGAAGGATAGAATTGAAGAGCTGATGAGAGGAAGAGAATGGTGGTCTTAGAATTTCATTTGGCCAAGTGAGCTAGGAGATACAAGTGGTCAAAGATGGAAAAATGATGGTGGTGTTGGTGTTCCTGTAGCAAACGTGAAAGAGAGGAAGAAGATGGAGTTGGAGACGTGTGAAATGAAAGAAGAATGAAGCTAATGAGGTAAGTTTGCTTTTGTAAGATATTTTAGCTTAAAGTAAATAGTACTTGCTTTATTACTTGTTTATTTACTTAATAGGCTAGCAAGAGTGGTGACTCACCACATAGGAAACCGGCCCCCATATTATTAGAAGGGTATTATAGTCTTTGTTGACCAATTTAATTACTTATAACAACATATGTTACAAACTAGCTTATAAAATCACTATTCACAAAAACAAGGCACATTGTTGTGAAATTTTTGATTTCCCATGATATATAGACTTCCAAATGTGATACTATATAGTACACATGTTAATTAAAGAGTAATGATGGACATTTAGCCATTCAAAACTCATTTACAGACAATTTTTCAAAAACGTGCTTTAAGACTCCTTAAAGCACTTTTTGTGTTTTAACTTGTTTTCAAGCTTGGTTTTCTTTGGTAATTGATTTAATATGTTCATTACATATTTATAAGGTATAGGTATGACCATTAGGTCTTATACAAATTTATCCCAAGCTTAGAGCACATTTTTGCTCATATTGACTTTAAGGTATTTTCTTGTGTTTTATTTGGTTTAACTGCCCACCAAGGTTCCCTAAGGACTTATTTAGCCTTATTAATCATAATTGAATATTTTTAAGTCTTGGTAGGCTCTTTGGGTCCTAACAAGTTCACTCATAGCTTAGAGCATGTTTTTGCTCAAACCGTGTCTTATGCTTTATTGCATTTTACTATGATTAAAATTGTACACTGATGTTCCTAAGGCACTTTTTAGCCTTTACACACCATAGTTTAATATTTAAACCGCATATCAAGGTTTGGGGTATTTCACGCCCGTGCAAAATAATTAATGCATCAACACTTAAACACATACATGTAACCACAACATATAACACACAAGTTATATCAACCAAATCCGAGCCCAAGGAGCAACCTTAGGTCAACTCGGCAAACCCCTTTACATACCGTTCACCCTGATTGTATTACGGTGGAGTATGAATCTTCAAGATCCTATGCTCCGTGTAGTCCGCTAGCTTGTCAAGCGTCCTTATCAGAAGTATAATCTAAACGGTATTAAAACTATACGTCAGTCTCCATGACTAATACATCCGGTATTTCCGAATAATAAGCAACCCCCGACAGTTCACCTCTGTTTTCTACAGTTGTTGTTACGGGTTTCTCTAAAACAGTCGGTTTTGTTACTTAAAAGCGTACGTCAAACTATTCCACAATGTTAAGTTTAGTTCCTTATATTTCTTTTAATCTATCCACCTCTAGTTTAGGTATGTAACCTATAGTTGCATGTATGCATGCATTCTTGTATTTATATTGCATTCTAAAATTCATAACTTATAGTTCATAACTATATCTATTATTTTTTTAAAATGACCACCACCATTAAATCATATGGTTTTCAACCAAAATATATATCCCCTTATATACATTATTCTTGTGTATGTATATATTTACCACGTAGGTAATTCCCATGAGTTCAATAAACTCTTATATTTTATGTTACTTTTATCATCTTTTATTAGATGGTTATTCCCATTAGTTGTATCATATTGTACAACTTATACTTAAGATTATATCCCTAACATGAGTCAACATTTTATGTTGTACATTTACAACTCCTAAGGTTTATACACTAAGTACCTTAGTTTATAAAATCCCATTTATTATAGTTTGGTCACACTATTTTATGTGAGTACCGCTTCCTTATATTAATTCCATCTAAACCACCTTAATACCATTTAAATTGTCATAACATTTATAACATAGTAGACCGTAGTCTAAAATTCATTTTCCAACCTTTATGTTTTCGGTATAGCCTTGAATTTATTTAAATTCCCTTTTTGACCACATAACATTATGTAATGTTATACCAAAATACTAATCATTTGCTATGATATTTTCATCTCCTTCAACTTATAACCTATATTTTTTATACCAACTATTCTGTATTGCCTCATAGGCATATATTAAACCTTATACTTTTCCTTAAACCATAATTTCCTTTATTTACAAAATCACCCCTTTCTTTTTACCATGTTATATATTCCATCAATATAACATTTCTAACTTATAAAAGAGTATAACCTATGGTTATTTTTCATAAATTCTGAATAGACCTCAATATACATTTTATATTGTCATTAGGCCCAATTTATAACATATAGTTTGATAATATCATTAAAACTATATATTATACATATATCCAACAAATACTCTTATATAATTCTAAAAATCTCCAAATTTTACCAAAGGGTTATAAATATCCTTATTAACCCATATACTCTTGGTATTTTTACCATTCCACCATCTATATTTCTCCAAAGTGTCATAATGACATAATAACTATATATTATACTTATATAGTTCATTTTAATTCCAAAACTCACCAAATAAATTCCTAAAAATTCCTAATAGCCCATGGGTGTTTAAAATACCATTGTACACCCTTTTTTTTGGTAATAACATATTTCCCACATATGTTATAAAAATATTACCATAAAATGCATAACTTATTATAAAACCTTAAATAAGTTATCTAACTTATTTATTTTGGTCAAAACCTAGCATATGGTCAAGGTTGACCACCTTAATATTTCCTTGACCATTAATTCCTAATAATTACGGTTTGCACCCAAACTTTCTAGAATTCACCATTTAACCCCAAAACTTTATAAAATCTTATAAACTTTATTTTAACTCCTTTTTACCTCTCATTTCCGGCCTTATTATTCTAAAGCCCTAAATTTAATTTAATTACACCTAATACCCCATTTATTTTCGGTAATGCATTTTACTACTTAAACTTAATTAAAAGCTTGTAAATGCATAAATAAAATGGCCTAAAATACATGGCCTTATTACAAACATTGGCTTGCAAAATAAATTACACATAAATGTCCCAAAAATACATATAATTCTCGGCCTCACCACACACTTTCCATTTAATTACCAAACTTCCACATAATGTCTTAAATTTGACATTTATGTTACTTAATCACTTAGATAAATTTACTAAGCCATTTCTTTAAACATTTTAAGGTCAAAAATGACCTTATTACCATGTTCTCTCACGGCAATTAATATACAATTAGCTTAGAACATTTTAACTTAGCAAAGTTAATGTTTAAGTGATTTATACCTTGATTTAGCTTGAATAATTCCTTGTTTGAATTTGGCCAGCCTTAGATAAAATTTCCAAAGCTTCTCTTGCATGTTTCAAACAGCAAACAAGGCCTAGTTAGTATCCAAGAAAGATCTAACCATAAGGAGTAATTTAATGTAAGATTTAAGGCAAAATCACCTTAAAAATGCAAGGGAAGTTCTAAGTGGTTTCGACCTGAACCAAACACACCACAAGGTGTTAGATCCACCATATTGACATAGGAAATAGTAGATCTCGAAATGCTACCTTGTTGTTAGGTTTTACCTGGAAAAATGCCTTAAAAGAGGGTATTTCCTTTGGATCTCGGCCATCCTTGCTCCAAATGGCTAACCAACAGATTCCACATGAAAAGGAGAAGAAGATGAGGCTATGACCAAAGTTTCACAGCCGAACTTGAAGGGAATCAAAAGTTATGAGCTTAAAGCACATTTTTACCTTAAAATGTAGATTTGAACAACCTTGGTCCCTCTACTGGTCTCAACCGAGTTTAGCTCTTGTTCTAACCTTAGAACACTGAGAATAAGCCATAGGAATTGTTGAGCCACGAAATTTAGGTGTTGGTAGTGAAGAGATGAAGAAAAAGGGCTAAAAATGACATTAAAACACTTACCTTAAGGACTTAGGAGCTAGGTTTGCCTTCCATGTTCAAGAACAAGCTTTGAGAGCTTGATAGGAAGGGTGAGCTTGGCTGGGAAGGAGAGGATCGGACAAGGAAGGAAGGAGAAGGTGGGAATGATTGGTAATAATGTAAAAAGTAATGTTATTTTCTAAAAGTAAATGCATTAGGTAGTATTTGTCTCCAAAATCATTGTATGCTGTCTCCTCACTTATTGCAGCCAATTTCCTTGGTCCAAAGGGGTCAATTAATTGACCATTGACCATGCTTGGTCAATGTTGACTCATGCGGGCCCCACTTTAGGGTTTTATTAATATTTTAATATTAAATTTGTAAAAATTCGTAAATTTCTGGAATTAAATTCCTAATATCATATAATGATTTTATTATATTAAAAGGTTATTTATAACCTTTTAGCCCATTTAAAACCAATTTAGAAGGCGATTACACAAAAACGTGCTTAAGGAGTTTTAGTGCACATTTTGTGTCGCAAGGTGTTTCTGGGCTTGGTTTTCTTTGACAACGGTTTTGTTGTGTTCCTTACATGATATTTGATCATGTAGTTCAATTTTATATCATTTAGAGGTCATTTGATTTTTAAGGTTTTCCTAGAGCACCTTCTTGCCCTTTTTGACCTTGAAGCATGTAAATGCTTTTTCTTTGTGTTGGAGTGTTGTCCAACGGTTATAATATGTTTAGTAATGTGTTAATATGCTTAGGACAAATTTTAGGTCCTAAGTAGTTCATTTGGGTATTTATTTACCCTTAGCAGTCAAAGGTGCAACATCTTGATTTGTGTTGACCACTGTGTTCTCAGTTGACTTTTAAGGCATGTTTAGGCCTTAATTAATGTGATTAAATATTTAATCCATGCTTTAATAATTTGGGGTATTTCAACGAGAGTAGGAGCGGTTAGCCTTAGGATGGGTTATTTATTTTGAGCACGGGTTGCGTATGTGCGCCCTCTGTTTATATTTAAACTGATGGAAGTTTATGTTGTCTGTTGAGATACTCAAACTCGGTTGGTGGGCATTTTGGATGGTATGTATATATTGGATAAGTGTTGTAAATTAGTAAAGTTCGGTATGTTCTTTTGATCAGACCGTGGCAAGGTCCCGGTGTTAGTTATTCCGCTGCGATCATTGTGATTAAGGTATTAAGTTTTGCGATAACCACGATTGGCTTTGGACGGGGTGTTACAAAAAGTGGTATCAGAGAGCGTAGTTACGTTCTGATCAAGAAACACCGGACATAAGTGACCACCGAGTTAGGATATAAGTTAAGAAATAAGTGATGGGTTAAGGGTGTGAGCTGTTAGAGTGAGTAGAGTCAAATGACCACTATTTAGTGTGGATCGTCTTTCCGTCTACGGACGTTATAATTTGTTAACCGAAACAGTGTGAATACGAACCTAATGTGAGTTGTGATTGTTCAGATGTCAGGAAGGAGAGGCCGAGGCCGTGGCAGAGGCGACGATGCTTCAGAGATACCGGAAGGGCAGACGATCGCAGAGATCGTGGCTGCCGCATTAGGGCATATGGGATATCAGCCTGGTGTTGGTGCACCACCTCCACCGCCACAGCCCCGGGAACCATTGGGTGAAGAAGAGCCTTGCAGACCTTCGACCCGCACATTTAAGGGGGAGACTGATCCCACCAAGCTCGAGGCGTACATCTCTGAGTTGGAGACCGCCTTCAAGACCCTTGATGTCCCTGCTGGGATCAAGGTGCGCCTGGCTGCGTTCTATTTGAAAGGGGCGGCAGGCGATTGGTGGAAGCTGTGAGGGCCGAGCATGTGGCCAATCCAGAGTTCGGCTGGGAGCAGTACACCGCATTGCTACGAGCAAAGTACTACCCCGCCCATGTCCAGACGAAGAAGCGCTTGTAGTTGGATGCGCTTAAGACCGACAAGATGACGGTGGACGAGTATTACTCAGAGTTCACCGCCTTGCTCCGTCTTCTGCCAGTCTTGGATATTCAGACCAGATACTGGTGGACCGCTTCTATGGCGGGCTTAGCCATCGACTCCGCTACTGTAACACCCCATCTCGATCCAATCGTGGTTATCACAAACTTATCACCATATATGTAAACTCTGCAGCGGATTCAAATACGTTCCAGGACCTTGCCACGGTCTGACTACAGAATATACCAACATTAGTTCATACAAATCTTAACCAAATACATAACCTTCTTACATCCCCTCACATCCTATACATCTTACTAACTCAGATTGCCATACGAGTGCACATGCACAACTCGTAGGCCACACTTAACCCGTGACGCTTGTACCCCATCTTACTTTCGTGACGGCCGCCTCCTGACGTTCACCTGTGTAGTAAAAACAGCCCCCAAAGGGGGTAGCACGAATGCTGGTACGATCCTCTCATGGCCCCCATGCTAACGTGGCTACGACGACTAATTGTCGATAGCATGGAGGTTGATTAGATGCACAACATAATAGAAAGTGCAATAAACAACAAACCAATTATGAACAATCCAAGTTCAAACACAATGAACGACTTAAATGTGTTCCCTTAATTAGTGAGTCAATTATTTCACTCCTCCTTAAGTTACGTTTCCTCTTAATCTTAGTCCATCCTTATCTACCTCAATCTTAGTCTCATCTTAGGCTTAGAAAACAACCATCCTTTAAAAGGAATGGAAGTAGCTTATCTCAATCTTATAATACAAACCATCCTTTAAATAGGAATGGTTGCAACTTATCTCAACCTTATCTTATATATGCCAACCGTTCTCTCATTGGGAACTGGTTAACCCTTAGTTTGTTGTTTATTTTCGTAGGGCTTGGTTAACCCTAGCCAGCAGCAGGACACTTACCGACAATAAACAACATTCTTAAATTGTCGGGGATGCAGGCTAGATCCCCCCCCCCCCCACGCCATCTTAATGCCACCTACCTTGGACTGGATGTCCAATGTAGCTGAGCCGGTCAACCGACCCTAGGCTACAAGTCCGAAGACAAGTCCTTAAGCGGAAGTCGGATCTGCTTTAGATACCGACCCCCTTTCCTTAGCATGCATGACCGGAGTCAGTCCCGGGTTCCTCACTCCCCCCAAGTACCAGTTAGTAGGAGTCTTAAGACAATGTTTGTTGGTTAACCTCTTTCGGTTTCTAACAAACTAATATTGGGGAGTGTTCCTTAGTCTCACACAATTCCTTACTAAACGTTAGTTAGTAGGTTCTCACGGTAAGTTGTGTTAGTTTTCAAACATCACACAACAATACAATAAACATAATGTTCCGGTTGCATGCTTTATCTTGTTTAGAGCACACAAGAACAATAGCACACAAGCCGAGGGACACCTCGTTAGCAAGCGGGTCACAAGAAGAACTGTACTGTTCACCGTCGGTGGTTGCTTGTTTAATCTCCTTCCGGGTCCCAATTCTCAAGTCCTAAAACATTCATTCAGTTTTAGGTTATTAGTTCTTAACTCATCCCAACTTACTTAACCTACTTATCCACCATTGTTCACCATTTAATACTCACTAAGTCCTTACAATTTTAACTTAGACTTTGAAGTGCATCATTTCTCTTTGTCTCTTAAACTTATTCACCCACTTAATTGTCATTAATTCCCACCAAACATGTCCTTAATAACTTTATAATATCAATACTTATCAATCCCCTTCATTACCTAACATTTTCCAAGCTTATACACCATTTTTAGGGTGGTCCAGGACCTTGTCCTCAACCTAAGTCCCGGACCTATACCTGGTTCAAACTCTCGGCTGTTTTAATGTGGTGGTCCGGGACTTTGTATAGGACTTAAGTCCCGGACCAATGTAAGTTAAAATCCTCGGGGGTAATTCAGGGGGTGGTCCAGAACTTCATACCAAACTTAAGTCCCGGACCAGGGTGCTGGACGAAGTCTCGGCTCTAATTTAGGCATGGTCCGGGACTTTACCCTAGACCTAGGTCCCGGACCAGCTGCAGGTTTTAACCATTTGCATTTTCCTAAGTGTGATTGCCCTTGTTCTCTTCACCCATGCTTTACCCAAAGTCCATATAAGATCTTAGAAATATTCTAACCCAAAATAATATCTTACACTTGCCCAATCCTCATCTAAACTTGTTACCCAATTTCTCACAAAATCTCTTATTACTTGTAATATTTTCCTTAAGTTTTCTAAGTGGTATATCATGCCTACAACTCAGCTAACCCAAAATGCTATCTTCACAACCATCTTAACTACTCCTCAAGCAACATCATGCACAACCCATCTGCTTTATTCACACTTCTCAGAGCTATATATAATCTAGCACATGCTTACATCCTTACAAGTCATTATACCTTATTTTCCTTCAAAGTTTGTACAAGTTTCCTAGCTTCCTTCACTATGGTTTTGGTGCTTTAAATTAACCATTGGATCCCCTAGTCCTTCTTAGACATTTACATCTCTTTTACTCAACTTACACACCATTCTCATAATCATACACTCTTATACATTCCTAGTCTTCTCCTTGACAATTTACAACATTCTCTTACACTTTTCTCTTCCATCTCCAAGTCCACTCATTGTCATCTAACTAAACCTTATTAGTCCACTACTAGCATCACCACCACTTACACAAACTTCCCAAAACTCTTATTGTTTTACTCTCTAGTTCATACCTAATTCATCTCAAAACATTATACATCATTTTCTCCAGATTTTTGCACAAGTCTTACCATGACTTTGGTGTGTCTAATACACCCATCTACCCTCTAATTCCTCCTTGACATCTCTAGGTCATTCTAAACCTCGAGAACTCCTTAGTTAACTCATTTCCACTCAAACTCCTTATATTGATCCCAAGTAACCCTAGGTCATATTAAATCGTAACCATCACTTAAACCCTTTGTTTTCTACCCAAATTTCGCCATAGCTTCCCTAGTATTTATCATGCCCAAATGCATTGTTTTCCTCATTCAACCAACTCACACACATCAAGTCCTCTCTCATCTTGTTTTCTCACCCAAATCAACTCATTCACAACAACTCAATATAGTGCAATAATCTTAAATTGCATAGCACTAAGGCTCTTAAATGACATGGCTCTTAGGCCCTTAAATAACTTAACTTAAACACTGAATTTCCCACATATAAAAGCTTTCAACCTGCAAATACACACAACAATGCTCCCATAGCAATATAAGTGTGCTCTTGATTCACCTTATACTTATCTTACTAACTTATTTCCATTGGCTCCTTATTCACAAGTTCATAAGCTTGTTTAAATTCTTTTTCCTAGGTTATATAACCCATTACATAATGTAAGCTTTAAGCTACATTAGTACTCACCTAAACTCATCCCTTAAAACTTAAACCACCATTAGGTAAGCAATTTACCTTGTTTTTCTCAAGTTTCTCTCAAGTTTCTCCTTAGGCTTCTTCCCTTGGGAATCTCGGCCACCATTCTAATTTCCTTTGCCAATGTTCTAATCAATATACAATGACTCTCATGAGTGTTAGATAATGCACTAACCTTAAGGAATTATTCCTAGGTTAAAAATGTGTTTTAAGGTATTAAATTGAATACTTTACCTTGGATTCTCAAAACAAGCTTGGATATGAGTCAAGAAGGACCTCCTCTAGCCCTTGGAGAATAGAAAACAAGCTAGAACAAGGCATAAAAATGAAGCCCCATGAGTGTAATTTTCGGACATGTGAAGAAGTGATGGAAAGATGGTTTTCTTACATATTCTTTACCTTAAGAGAATGGAGAACCAAATGGGCTCTTCAAACTTGATCTTCCTCTATCAATGGAGATTTCCCTTGGCACCGAAATGGAGCTTTGAAGGATTTGAAAAGATAGAAAGGAAGGCCTTGACTTAACTAAGACAAATCTATGCTTATTTTTGGATTTGCAGCTAAAATGAAGGTTTGGTGAGCATTTGAAGATGGATCACCCATGGAGGCAGCCCTCTCGGTCTTGGAGGAGGAGAGGAGAAGATGAAACCGTGGGTGAAGGTGGGAAATGAGAAGAGAGGAGAGAAGGTAGGCTAGTATAGATATTTTGCTTTATAAAAGCAAATAGTAACTTCTTTTACTTTACTCTTCTTTTCCTTCTTATTTGATGAAGTCTATGGTGACTCATCCCTTAGAAAACCGGACCCCTCTTAAATAAGGCTATTCATGGTCTTTTTTGACCAACTTATTAGACTTAGTTGATTAAAGACTAAACTAGGCACTATTTGATTACTATTCACAAACTAGTGCACATAATTGTGAAATTTTGATTTCCCATTGATTTAGACTTCCTAATGTGATACTAAGTAGTACACAAGTTAATTAAAGAGTAATTATGGACATTTAGCCACTCAAAACCCATTTACAAGACAATTTTTCAAAAATGTGCTTTAAGACTTCTTAAAGCACATTTTGTGTTTTAACTTGTTTTCAAGCTTAGTTTTCTTTGGTAATTGGTTTAAAATGACCATTAGGATATTACTAGGGTCTTAGCATGATATTTAGGTACTCACCCAAGTCTCTCCAAGCTTAGAGCACATTTTTGCCTTAATTGCCCTTAAGGCATTTTCTTATGTTATCCTTGGTTTAAATTGTCTACCAATCTTTCTAAGGCATATTTTAGCCTCACTACATCATAAATTGATGTTTACTCATCATACTTAGGTTTGGGGTATTTCAGCTACGGCATGGGGCCGACGAGCTATACTACCTTGCAGGTAATGGGAATAGTTGAGATATGAGTAAGTAAATGAGTAAGATTTAGATTGTGAGAAATAAGAGTAACTAATACTTTGGTAAGCAGGAGTGCTATCATGCCGCTGCTAAGGTTGAGATAACCGTCCAGCTGAGGGACGAGGAAAATGCTAAGAGGAAGAGTGCCGGTAAGAGCACGGAGAACCAAGGGCAAGGTGGGTACAAGAAACAGAAGTACCAACCTCAAGCCCAAAAAGTCAGAACCAAAAAGGGAAGGAGGAAAAAGAGAAGGCTCCAGAAGAGCCACTAAAGTTGACGTATGCATATGCAGCTAAGCCCCTCCGCTCAAGGGCGCCAAAGTAAAGAAGTTAATATTGATTGTGAGTTAAGAGACAATTAGCAACCGTTTAAGATATGAGTACTAATGTTGTAAATGATCAGGATCTGAGACTGATAAGGGAGCCGGTGGTGGCTACCAGCAACGCTACATCTGTCAGTGGTATCACAAGGACCACCCCGGGCTTGATTGTAAGGGGAACAAGGTGGAGTGCAACTATTGTGGGGTATACGGGCACCGAGCATACGAGTGCTTCCGGAACCCCTAGCAGAGCCTTTAGGCCCGAGATGAAGGGTAAGGGCAAGACCGATCAGGGAGCTGGATCTGACAGTCAGAGAAGGGGGCAGAAAGCTGCAGATAAGAACCCACGGGTAGCCCAGAAGTCGGGACCCACACTACACATGGTGGACCGGGACGATGAGCCTGAACCCTCATCGAGACCAGGTACTGCTAAAACCGTTAAGTGATATAATTACCTGCTTACCGCATTATCATGCATGTTTGGTGAATAATTGAGTTAAGTGAGAATAAGATAAGATTAGAACTTAAGTGAGATATGACCTATTACCACCTTAGGAAACTTCAACATTTGTTATCCAATGCCTTCACACCTAACCCGGAGTACACCGACATCGAAACCCTAGACTTTCCAACCGAACAATTGCAGACTGATTATTAAAAGTGGTTGGAACTGGTGTAATTAGAATAAAAGAAAAGAAATTAAAACTCAAAATAACAGTCGGGCGGCAAACAAATCCCGGTCGTAGTAGTATAGTAAATTGTAAGCGACCGGATATCGAACCGTGGGACTAAGTGGAATTATTAGTACCTAAGCGTGTCACAAAAAGGGGGATGAATTGACTTGTTTAATAAATAACAACAGATAAAATTAACTGAGTTGAAGATAAATTAAACGGGACTCCGGGTTCAGGTTTATACAATCTGATTAATTATGCTATCTCTACCGTTTAATTATAATTGTTTGGCAAAATTCCTCTTATTTTCTTAAGGTCCGATGAAAACTCATAAGAACTCGTTTACCTGAAAGTGCAAGGTCTGATGAAAACTCAAGAAAATACGTGTAAACGGACGGTTTAGATATGAGAAATAATTTATGCATCTGAGTACTAACTTATCCGATGAAAATAAGTTTCCTCCAGATTTACGGCTTAATTAACCTATCTGTTTGTCACCGATCAGATTAAAACAGATTTAGTAGAGCTTTTTAATAAATCGATGAAATTTATTAAAAAGGTGAGAGATAAACTTTAATCGTAACAACTGTATTCATTTAACCGGTAAAAATATAGATTACATAATTAAACAGACTATAAATTAACCTTCGCCCGGAGTAAATCCTCTTAGCCCAACGTCATTAAAAAGACAGAATAAGAAGTAAAAGAAATCATCTGGGGAAGAAGATTAATTCAGCTCCACTATCTTGACTGCTAATATTTGGGCAGAGGTTGGACAAAACAACGGTATGGAAATGGAATGTTTTTATGGAATGAGGTGTTGTATGGAATTTTTGTGGATAATATGTGGATGAGATGTATGATTTTTGGAGAGTTTTATGGTATTTTTATGGAAGGAAAATGGCATAAGTTTGGGGTGAATTGAGATATCATTTAATGGAGGTTTGGAGGTGTATTTTAGAGAAATATAGGGTAAGGAGGTGGTAAGGCGGTGGTAATTGCGTGTGAAGAGATAAGGATTTTATCTCTTCACACGGCTCCTTTCTTGCTGTCAAAATAGCAGTGTCCGGACCACCGTCCGGACCAGGTGGTCCGGACGAGGTCGATTCTTTCTCGGGCGCGCTGGCAAGAATTGGTCCGGACCAGTGATTCGGACACTGGTCCGGACCAAAGGTCTTTTGCCTCTAAAATGTTTGTTTTAGCTCCGATTTGATCCCCGTTTTCGCCTACGCGTTCGTCTCTTCGTGTACTTTGCTCCTAGCTTGGTTTTCCTCATGTTTAACCAATAAATTGTGAGATAATCAATAAAACATAAATTAGAGGAAACTAACCAAAGTGGAGAAATGAGCAAGAATAGTGCTAATATAATATATGAAATACACCTATAAAACATGCTCATTTGGACACTTATCACACCCCCACACTTATCTTTTTGCTTGTCCTCAGCAAAACCATGTACCCAAGTAAGTAGGGAATGCTCAATATTAACAAATATTATTATGAAGGGTAGGATAAAAGGTGAACAATACATGATCTTTAAATTTTTCGAGGAGTGTGAAAAATCAACTGCTGGTGGCATAGGCGTGCTCAGGGTAAAAATAAAAATATAGAGTTTCGGGGTATGATCCAAGGTACTTCAATGCTTCTTTGTTTAGGTGACTCTGAGAACTTTTACCATGGCCAACTTCTCTCAAGAATGGGCATTGAGGAGAAAACAAAAGGAAAAAATAGATTTATGCATTTGTTTCACTTTTGCATAAAGGATGAGAAGATAAAATGTAGGCATCACGCCTTTGTTTTTAAGAACACTCAACTCTCTTCGTTGGTTCCAATGGCGTCTCGCAAGTCCCTTCTTTATTTTATGTATTTTTTTAACAGAGAAGCACCCCTTAGCAATCCCTAAGAGAAAGACAGAAAGAACCCCTGAGCATAAAAATCCAACAATTTGCAGATTATTTGGTCACACCGCATAAAAATGCTCCTCAAAAGTGATCAAATGAAATTTTTAAATTTGTACCATTTATCCCGCAATTCATAATATTATTTATTCATAAAGAGAACAACCTATATTAGCAGGCCCATAATTTTAATTTTTGAACACATGCAAGACAAGCAGAGAGATTTAAACATTTTAAGCACAAAAATGCCCCGAAAAGGGCTCTCCCCCACACTTAAGCTGAAGTAATGCCCTCATTGTGTAGATGGAATTAAATTAATAGGGCACAACAAAAGGGAAAGAGTGTACTCCCCAAATTTCGTAAAGTGTGTAGAGCTCCCCCACACTTGAGTGCAACTGTGGAATGTCATGAAATATACCTGTAAAGAATATCCTACACAGCCAGAAGTACTCAAGTAAAACCTGCATCTTATTATAACAAATAAAAGTGAAATATAGTACAAAAGGAAACAATATTAAATTAAAGGAAGACAATAGATAGATAGTGGGTTGCCTCCCCCAAGCTGCCCGGGTTTAACGTCTCTAGCTAGACGCATGTTCGTCATTATCCCGGATCATATGAAAGTTGACAAGGTAGCAATGTAGCACCGGAATAGGAATTTGGCAATGAGTAGGGCCGAACCACCTGGATCAAAACTGTAACACCCCAACCGCTAGTCCTATACTTACCGTCTAATCGTCCTGTTAATCATACGAGTTCGCAGCGGAATTATTACATATTTACTACGGCGGGTGGTACAACGCCGCTAACCGCCCATACGGCTAGCTAGGCTTACCTTACTTACAGTCACGGTCTGATGAACATAACGTACCGAGCTACTAAATTACTTACCAAAATATTATATGCCAAATACTTACATCCAGGATCACCGAGTATTAAAGTATATTCGATTACATCATTTCTAAGTTCAAAAGAATGAGTTTCTAAGGCTACTCATCTATACCAATTCCCATTCTATCAAAATCCAAAAAGGTGTACCCCATGGTACACCGGCTATTCAAAAGCTATAACCATGTACTACTTAGTACACCCATCATAATTCACCATTTACAATCCAAAAGGAAGATAAGGAAATAGAATTGAGTCTTCACATCTTCATCACTCTCGAGTACCTGCGTGTAGTAAAAATGGTGCCCCAAGGGGCTCAGCAAACGCTGCGTATAAACTCCGCATATACCGCGTGCTAGCTAGGGCACGCCGACTATTTGACGTCCACTAAACATGCTGTTCATTTATTTCATACACACATGCTTTTCATACAACATACATGCTATACAATTCATTACACAATTCAAGGCAACAATATCATAGCATACATCTCACTTACCTTCACAAGGTTAGCCAAATTATGCATCCGGGTTAATCGGAATGCTTTTACTCTTTTACTCATTCTTATTTTTTTTTTTTCTTACTTGCACTTACTTCCATTTACTTTACTTACTCATTCTTACTTACTTACTTATACTCAAGTTAAGTCGTCGGGACCTCCGGCCCTGGGGACTACACCGTCCCACCTCCGGGATTACTGACTCACCAATCTGGGATGCTACCCACTTAAGGGATTTGGGCCGCGGACCAGTTTAAAAGTCAGGAATTGGAGCCAACTCTCTCGTGACTCCGCATCCTCACGCGTGGCCGAAACTATATCGGACTTCTACTCATTCCAATTTAATTACCAATTTAAGTTAGGATGGTTAGCTTGTAAGGAATAAGTTAGAAGTCCAAACACATCACAATCGGTCACAATACATACATCATACTCACACACATTCATATTCATCCAAACATTTCATGAATTATACAAACTAAATTTAAGAAAATATCACAACATACAACACTATATATTCACAAGTATGCATATTAACTCCGATTCGTGCATTTATCTTATTTGGTGATCAATTAGCACACAACACACAATCAGAGTAACCAAGATAGCATATGTGAATACCCCAAATTATAAAGCATGGATTAAATATTTAATCACATTAATTAAGGCCTAAACTGCCTCAAAAGTCAACTGAGAACAACAGTGGTCAACACAAATCAAGATGTTGCACCCTTTGATTGTTAAGGGTAAAAAATACCCAAATGAACTACTAGGACCTAAAAATTGTCCTAAGCATATTAACACATTACTAACATATAAAGTCGTTGGACAACACTCCAACACAAAGAACAAGCACTTTCATGCTACAGGGTCAAATAGAGCAAAAAGGTGCTCTAAGAAACCTTAAAGGCCTAATGACCTTTAAATGATATAAAATTGAGTTACATGATCAATATCATGTAAGGTACACAACAAGACCGTTGTCAAAGAAAACCAAGCTCAGAAACACCAGGCAACACAAAATGTGCGCTAAAACTCCTTAAAGCACGTTTTTTTGAAATTGTCTTTTAAATGGTTTTAAAATGAGCTAAAAGGTTATAAATACTTTAAATATAATAAAATATCATATTATATGATATTAGGAATTTAATTCCAGAAATTTACGAATTTTTACAAATTAATACTAAAATATTAATAAAACCCTAATGTGGGGCCTGTTTTGGGTCAACATTGACTAAGTTGGTCAATGTTGACCATTGACCACGAAATGGACTACATAAAATCAGATAAATAAGTCTCTTAACATACCAAGAGACAAGTCCCATGTGACAATTAAATATAGTCCTTTACTTTAGCATAAAATAACAAAAAAAGACATACTTTACCTTATAAAACAAAAAAGGTGGGCTCCACTTACCTTTCCCATGTGAGCCAGATGATTTGGAGCCTCCAATTACTCCTCTTTTCCTTGCATTTCGTGGCTCCATGTAGGAACAAGACAAGGAGAGTGACTCACCTTACATTAATGAATTAAAGTAACATATTTACTCCATTTTCAATCAAAATTTGAATCAATCAAGCCCTACCTTTCTCTTATCTTCACGGCTGCCCCCTCCTCTTGTCTCCACTGATTGAGCTTCAATTATCCAACTCCAATCAGCATTGATGAGTCATCAACCAATAATGACCTAAAATATTCAAAAAAGTGCTTTAAGGCAATAATAGGTCTTTCCCCTTCATTCCTTCCTCTTCAGCCGAGATGGCTCACCCCTTGAGCTCTCTTTGCTCCCCTCCACCGTAGGTAAGGTTCCCAAGCACCATTGATGAGATCTCAACTCTAGGTAAGCTCTTAGGCATAAAAATGCCTATTTTCTTCATCTTTCTTTCCTTTTTCGATTGATCTCACTCCAACCCTTTCTATACATCTATGTAGAGTGTTTGGAGGTTAAGAAGAATGTTTCAATCTCGTTCATAACCAGATCTAAGGAGGAAAGTTCAAGTCTTGACCATTTAAGTAAAAAGTGCTTTAAGCTCATAACTTTTGATTCCCTTCAAGTTCGGCTGTTGAAACTTTGGTCATAGCCTCATCTTCTTCTCCTTTTCATGTAGAATCTGTTGTTTAGCCATTGGGAGCAAGGGTGGCCGAGATCCAAGGAAATACCCTCTTTAAAGGCATTTTTCCAAGGTAAAAACTAATAACAAGGTAGCTTGTTGAGATCTAGCTATTTCCTATGTCAATATGGTGGATCTAACACCTTGTGGTGTGTTTGATTCAGGTTGAAACCATCTTGAACTCTCCTTGCACTCTTAAGGTAATTTTTGCCTTAAATCTACATAAATTACTTCTTATGGTTAGATCTTGCTTGGAGACTAACTAGGCCTTGTTTTCTGTTTGAAAACATGTAAAACAAGCTGTGGAGAATTTCTACTAAGGTGGCCGAACCAACAAAGATTACCTAAGCTAAATCAAGGTATAAATCACTTAAACATTAACTTTGCTAAGTTATGTGCTCTTAAACTACTCGTAATTAAATTGCCGGGAGTGAAGGGTAAAATAAGGTCTTGATTGACCTTAAAATGTTTAAGGAATGGTTTAATAAATTTTATAACTAATTAAACAAGCAATAATTGTCAAATTTAAGACTTATGTGGAAGTTTGGTAATTAAATGGAAAGTGTGTGGTGAGGCCGAGAATTAAGGGTATATTTTGGGACATTTATGTGTAATTTATTTGTGAGCAAATGTTTGTAATAAGGCCATGTATTTAGGCCATTTTATTTATGCATTTACAAGCTTTTTTTAAGTTTAAGTAGTATAAATGCATTCCCGAATTGAAAGGGGTTTTAGGTGTTAATTAAAGTAAATTGGGGGCTATATATAATTAAGCCGAAAATTAGAGGTTAAAAGGAGTAAAATAAAGTTTATAAGATTTTATAAAGTTTTTGGGGTTAAATGGTGAATTTTAGAAAGTTTGGGTACTAAACCGTAATATAAGGAATTGGTGGTCAAGGAGAAATATTAAGGTGGTCAACCTTGACCATATGCTAGGTTTTGACCAAACTAGATAAGTTAAATAACTTATTTAAGGTTTTATAATAAGATAAGTATTTTATGGTAATATTTTTATAACATATGTGGTAAATATGTTATTACCAAAAATAAGGGTGTACAATGGTATTTTAAACACCCATGGGCTATTAGGAATTTTTAGGAATTTATTGAGTTGTTTTTGGAATTAAAATAAACTATATATGTATAATATATAGTTATTATGTCATTATGACACTTTGGAGAAAAATAGATGGTGGAATGGTAAATACCAAGAGTATATGGGTTAATAAGGATATTTATAACCCTTTGGTAAAATTTGGAGATTTTTAGAATTGTATAAGAGTATTTAATAAGATATGTGTATATATATGGTTTAAGGATATTATAAAACTATATGTTATAAATAGGGCCAAATGGCAATTATAAAACAGCACAAGGGCTGTTCGGAATTTACAAAAATAACCATAGGTTATGCTCTTTTATAAGTTAGAAATGTTATATTAAATGGAATATATAACATGTTATGATTTAAGGGGTGATTTTGTAAATTAAGGAAACTATGGTTTATGGAAAAGAATAAGATTTTCTTATGGTGCCTAAGAGGCAATAATAAATAGTTTTGTATAAAAACTATAGGTTATGAGTTAAAGGAAATAAAATATCATATCAAATGATATTAGCATTTTTGTATAACATTACATAATGTCATGTGGTCAAAAAGGGAATTTAAATAAATTCAGGGGCTATACGAATTAATAAGAGTTGGGAAATGAATTTTAGACTATGGTCTACAATGTCATAAATGTTATGACAATTATATGGTATTAAGGTGGTTTAATGGAATTAGTGTAAGGAAGGGTACTCACATAAAATAATGTGACAAACTATAAATAAATGGGATTTATAAGCTAAGGTGTTTATGGAATAAACCTTAGGAGTTGTATTTATACAACATAAATGTTACATGTTAGGATAATAATCTTAATATAAGTTGTATAATGTAATACAACTAATGGGAATAATCATCTAATAAAAGATGATAAAATGTAACATAAAATATAAGAGTTTATGAAACTCATGAGAATTACCTACGTGGTAAAAATATATACATACACAAGAATAATGTATATAAGGTGGATAAAAATATTTTGGTTGAAAACCATATGATTTAATGGTGGTGGTTATTTAAAAAAAAAATATAGTTACGAACTATAAGTTATGAATTTTAGAATGCAATTTAATACAAGAATGCATGCATACATGCAACTATAGGTTACGTACCTAAACTAGATGTGGATAAGATTAAAAGAATATAAGGAATTAAACTTAACAGTTGAAATAGTTTTGACGTACGCGTTTTAAGTAACGAAGCCGACTGTTTTAGAGAAACCCGTAACAAACGACTGTAGAAAACAGGGGTGAACTGTCGGGGTTACTTATAATTCGGAAATACCGGATGTAGTTAGTCATGGAGACTGACTTATAGTTTTATTACCGTTTAGAGTATACTGCTGACAAGGACGCTTGACGAGCTAACGGACTACACGGAGCGTAGTGCAGAGTGGATTTATCGTGAGTTATTAGCACAGGTGTAACACCCCAACCCCAACCGCTAATCATTTCATAATCCTTTAATCGTTCCCATACTTACCTTACTCGCAGCGGAATACCTGCTTACTTACTTACTCCCGGCGGGTGATACAACGCCGTTAGCCATCCAAGGCCAACAAGGCTACTACTACTTACTGTATCGGTCTGACGATTAGAATAAACCAAATACATACTACATACTTTACAATGCCAAATACTTACTTACAATTGATTACCGAGTATCCAAGTTAGGCAAATCACATTCCATGACTACTTCCCAAAAATGAAGAGTTTGTACAACCTCTCCTTACTATCCAATTAAGAGTTCAATGTCCAAAAAGGTGTACCACATGGTACACCGGCTACTCAAAGGCTCTAGCCGTGTACAACTCGGTACACTCTTCTAATTCCTACTAACTACTCCAAAAAGAATTATAGGCTGCCCTTACTCTACCTTCACGCCTCGCGGGTACCTGTGGAGTAAAAACATTCCCCCTAGGGGGTCAGCTTACGCTGCATATGATAACCGCATACCCCGCGTACTAGCGAGGGTACGCCAACTATTTGGTCGAGTACATGCGGTTCGTTTCATTCATACATACATACATGCTTATACACATCCATACATTCATTTCACAAGGCATACATACATTCAATACATACAATACATGCAGGGAAGACAACTCAAGTCGACCGTTTATACTCACCGAATACTCACCGCATTACGGAGATACAATTCTCCAATACATACAAGGTCCAGTTAGCCTCATTACACACCCGGTTAATCGGGCGTTCAATATTTTTACTCCGGGTCAATGACTTACAATAGTCAAGACCAATACGAATACTATACATGCTTCTTACATACTTTACTTCCAGTTAAGTCGGTATGACCTCCGGGCAGGGAATACTACTTCCCACCACCGGGCTTTAGATGGCACACTAATCCAGGATGCTACCCATACAAGGGAATTGGTCCAAGGAAAAGATCATAGCCAGGATTCGGTTCCAACCTCTTGTGGTTCCTTATCCTCACGCGTGGCCGAAACTATATCGGGCTTCTACTCATTCCATTACTCATTACTCATGTCAGGAGTTAGATTGTTAGGAATTAGTAGAAGTCCATACTTACTTTCCATACATACTTACATACACATGTACTCATACTTACACATACACTTCATTCTCATACATACATCTCATGAATTATACAAACTATTCGTTCAAGAAGAATACAACAAGAACAATATAGTTCAAACACATTATGTGCAATATAAATCCGATTCATGCATTTATCTTGTTGGTGATCACATAAGCACACAAATCGGGGTAACCAAGTTAGGATACAGGGCATGAGGAAATCATACCGTTCACCGTCGAATACGTTCTACCGGTTCCTTTGGGGATCAACTATTCGATTCCTATACATCCATGAAGTAGTATGATCAATGATCTATTATTGATCTAACTTACTCCCTCATTAATACTTTCAGTGTATACTTACTACTTCTTTACATTCATACTTGGTTATAAAACCATTCTTTTCTTTACTACTTCACAAACTTGTTCTCTTACAAATTACTTACTTCCTTACCATTATTACTCCATCAATGGTGTATTACTACATATATATATGCATATGGGTATATAGGCATATATATATGTATATGATCGCTATAGTCATATAATTAAAACAATTTTTTTTTTTGTTTGACCCGACCGACCCACCCTGGTCGGTCCCCCCGGGTCGGTCGGGTGCAGAGACTCGATTACAGAAAATTTCAGACCGACCGACCCAGCTAGGGTCGGCCCACCGGTCGGTCGGCTACAGAAAGAATCCGATTCAAAATTTCTTCTCGACCGACCCAGGCAGGGTCGGTCCCGGGTCGGTCGGCTGCAGAGACATTTCCAACCAAAAGTTCCCACTCGACCGACCCAGACAGAGTCGGTCTCTGGGTCGGTCGGATGCAGAAGCTTTCGGGATTACTGATTTTCGGGTCGACCGACCCAGCTAGGATCGGTCCTAGGGTCGGTCCAGCCCAGTACTCATTTTAATTACTTATTTTGAATCCCAAACTCTACTCAATTCACACCCAATCTTTTCCTACTCATTTCCACATGTTTCCTACATGTTTAAACACCATTAAATCCTCTAGTTCACCTTCGTTCATCCATCAAACTCATTGCTAAATCCATCAATCCACTTACACACACCATTTCCTCCCTTCATTCCAGCACTTATACCAATTTTCTTTCTTCATTGCTACAGATTTCATTCAAACTTCTAACCTTCATTACTCTCTCAACTAATGCTACTCTTGGCATCTCAAGTTCATTACTCACATCCTAGTTCCATTCCCTTAACATACTTCTTTCAACATCTGTTACGAACTACAAAACTCTCCATTTAAACTCTCCAAGTATTTCCTCTTCTTAAACAACTTAAGTCCTCTCCTTTCTACACAAAATTTTGACATGGTTTCCCCTATATTTCTAACATTCTCCACACACTAATTCAGCTCACAAATTCATGTTCTCACAACCTGTTACACAATCCTCATTATACACATTTCAATACCACTACAACATCCATAAAATCCTGCACATACCCATTCAATACCCCATGTTTTCCCAAGCTTTTGAAACTCATTTAAATACTTCAAAAACTGTTACATTCTTTTCTCCAATACTTTTTACATTACTACTACTCATACTCAATACATTACCCATTTCTACTACTCCAAAACTGTTACAATACCACATACACAAACTAGTTCAAGGTAAGCACAATTACCTTGTCTTGCTAGTTTCCTTTCTTCCTTTTCCCTTCTCTTCCTTCCTCTTCTTTGTTCTCGGTCCCAATGAGACTCAAACACACACAAGTGCTACAGCACATACACATACACAATACCGTTTAGCTTCATTTTATACTAACCTTAGAATTTAAGTTTTAGGGTTTAGAAAGAGTGTTACCTTCCAATGAGTAGATGAAGTTCTTGACTAGCAAGAGAACAATATTCCTAGCCCAAAGGAAGCCAAAATCGGCTGAAGCAAACAAGGAACCAAGAGTTCAAAACTGAGAATTCTTAAAATGCAAACAAGGGCTAGAAACCATGGATTTTCGAACTTCTTTTTACCTCAAATGTTAAGGAGGTGAAGGTGCTTCTAATGGTGGCTTCAAATCTCCAAATGGTGAACACCCATAAAAATGAAAGTGGAGGTTTCGGATTTTTGAAAGGAGGGAAGTGTTCTCCTTTGCAAGGGGATTACAATGGTACTAATTTTGTAATTTTTGGAGCAAGATTAGTGGGTTAACAAGAGGAGAGAAGGGAGGAGTTGTGTGAGTTCTTCCCATTCTCCATGGCTGTCGCAGTGCAAGAGGAAGAAAGAGAATAGAGAAATAGAGGGGGAAGAAAAACGTGAGGGAAGGAGGGAGTGAGGAGAGAGAGAAATTTTTTGCTTTTATTTACTTTGTCTTCTTTGAGTTACAAGACAATAAAAGAGTGAGAGTGGGGGAGGGAAATCGGCCCACACCCACCACACACAACAGATTTTAACTTTTATTCACACAAGTGGACACACTAAGTTTCTTTATTTGCATTCTCACCCCACAACTTACCGGTTGTTACAGTTTTCACTACACCGGTACCCGTTTTCCGGAATTTTCTCATTTAATTAATTTTATTGGTTCTAAAGCTTCACTAATATTTATTAGTGACTATTTAGTTGACCAAAATTATTACGAGTCTATTTGACCCGCTTAAAGTCACGTTTTCCCGGTTTCCTCGGGAAACGCGCTTTAAGGTTCTTTTATGCTTTTAACCCATTTTAAAGGTCCGTTTTCTTCGGGATTTGTTCCCTCGTATTTATTTAAGTGTAATTAAGCCTTTAAAAATATAATTAGCCTAATTAATCACTGTTTTTAATTACGGGGTATTTCAATCTACCCCCCTATTAGAAACTTTGCCCTCAAAGTTGCTCAAGTTTACAGTTTACCGTTTCTACTCATTTGGCAAGCCAATTGCCACACCACATTCTACTACCACCGTACAAGGTGTTCATAATTCTTACACTACCAGCATACGCAATTCTGGTACCAAGCCACATACTTAGTTCAAATACCATACGCAATACTCAATCCATACATAATACTTCATTCAAATACCATACACAATACTCCATCCAATTCATGCAATCCACAATACATTCGCAATACTTCACAATGTCATTCGTGTCATATACCGTACCACAATTGCATTACTCATTACATACATACCATACACATCGTACTACATACCAATTACTACTAGCACTACTTTGTGCCAATACAATACACTTAGCACTACATGTGCCAACCAAAATACACAATACACTTAGCACTACATGTGCCACCAAAATACAATTACATACATACATACTATGCAATGCTAACCCGAAGCAATGCAAAAGCAAAAAGGCTCTACCCCCCTTAAAAGGGGTACGCCCCGTACCCTCCGTGCTATACGGATACTAGACATCTAGTCTACAAATAATTCGGGTACTTCGCCTTCATGGCGTCCTCTAATTCCCAAGTCGCTTCCTCGACGTCGTGGTTAGACCACAAGACCTTCACCATTCGTACAGATTTATGGCGAGTGTCTCTTGTCTTTGTATCAAGGATTCGCAGTGGAGTCTCGACATATCTCATCGTCGGCTCTAGGGATAGATGTTCGGGTTCTAATACATGAGAGGGATCGGCTATGTATTTCTTGAGTTGTGATACATGAAAGACATCATGAACACGCCCCAATTCTTCAGGCAATGCTAGCCTATAAGCTACGGCTCCAATCCTCTCGGTAATGGCATACGGGCCTACGAATTTCGGGCTCAGCTTGCCCTTTGGCCAAATCGAAAGACACCCTTCATAGGTGAGACACGCAAGAACACTTGGTCGCCCACGGCGAACTCAAGGTCGCGTCGTCGCACATCCGCATAGGATTTCTGTCTATCTTGGGCTGCCTTCATATTGGCTCGGATTTGTTGTACCTCAGCTTGTACTTGTTCCAAATACTCCGGTCCTATGATGACCGCTTCGCTTGACTCATCCCAACACAACGGGGTACGGCAAGGTCTACCATACAAAGCTTGGAATGGCGACATCTTAATCGAAGCATGATAGCTAGTTATTATATACGAAAACTCGATAAGATGAAGCTTCTCAATCCAGCTCCCCTGGAAGTCTAAGGCACATGCCCTTAGCATATCCTCTAGTGTTTGGATGGTCCTTTCTGTCTGACCGTCGGTCTGTGGATGGAAGGCGGTGCTAAGCTTCAACTCAGTACCAAGCGCTTCCCGTGTCGCTCTCCAGTATCTCGAAAGAAATCTGGTGTCGCGGTCAGATACAATGGTTTTTGGGACTCCGTGGTGTCGGATGATCTCCTTGTCGAATAGCTCTGCGAGCTTCGCCACCTTCCAGGTGTCCTTCATCGGTATGAATCGGGCAACCTTGGTGAGGCGATCAACTACTACCCAGATCATGTTGAGTCCTCCCCTAGCAGGTGGGAGTCCAACAACAAAATCCATGGAGATGTCGTGGAATTTCCACTCCGGAATGGGCATGGATTGCACCATTCCTCCCGGTCTTCGGTGCTCGAACTTCACCTTCTGGCATGTGAGACACCTCAGAACATACTCAGTCACGTCTGACTTCATCCTGACCACCAGAAGTACCTCTTCATGTCTTTGTACATTTTAGAGGCTCCGGATGGACATGCAATGTCGAACAATGTGACTCACGCAGAATGCGATCCCTTAGCTCAGCATTGCTTCGGGGGACGCATAATCTGCCATTCAAGCGGATCAGACCATCTTCATGCAGTTTGAAGTCGTACTTTCGGCGCTCGAAGGTACCATCTGTAATTTTCTGTCTGATCTCTGTGAAGTAAGGGTCGCTCAACTGAGCGTCTCGCACCTCGTCAACCAAGCTAGAAGAAGCGAGTAGCGAATGGAGCGAGTGTGCTCGACGACTCAGGGCGTCGGCTACTACGTTTGCCTTCCCTTCTTTATACTGGAGGTTGATGTCGTAATCCGAGAGGAACTCCATCCACCTCCTCTGCCTTAGGTTCAATTCTTTCTTGGTGAATACGTACTGTAGCTTTTGTGGTCGGAATAGATGGTGATGCTTACCCCATAGAGATAGTGTCGCCATATCTTCAAGGCGAAGACAATGGCTCCTAACTCTAGATCATGTGTCGGGTAATTCTCCTCATGCTTTTTCAGCTGGCGAGAAGCATAGGCTACTACCTTGCCATGCTGCATGAGTACGCATCCCATGCCCTTGCCCGATGCATCACAGTACACCTCAAATCCCTCTGTGCCCTCTGGAAGAGTAAGGACGGGCGCTGAGGTCAGTGAGTCTTTCATTTCTGAAATGATAGCTCGCACTCCTCTGTCCATACAAAGGGTGCATCTTTCTTCATCAATGCCGTCATGGGCTTAGCGACTTTCGAGAAGTCCTTTACAAACCTCCGGTAATAACCGGCTAAACCAAGAAAGCTCCGGATGTCGGTAACAGTCTTAGGTCTAGGCCATGATCGCACTGCTTCAATTTTGGATGGATCTACTGAAATGCCCGCGCTCGAGATGACATGACCGAGGAATGATACCTGATCTAGCCAAAACTCGCATTTGGAGAACTTCGCATACAGCTGGTTCTCGCGCAGTGTCTCAAGTACTTTTCTCAAGTGGTTTTCATGCTCTTCTGGTGACTTCGAATACACAAGAATGTCGTCAATGAATACTACTACTGAAGTGTCCAGCTGATCACTGAATAACCGATTCATTAGGTCCATGAACTTGGCTGGTGCATTAGACAAACCGAATGGCATCACCGTGAATTCGTAGTGGCCATATCTTGTTCGGAATGCTGTTTTCTGAATGTCTTGCTCTTTGATAGCAATTTGGTGGTAACCAGATCGGAGATCAATCTTAGAAAAGACGGATGCTCCCTTCAACTGATCGAACAGGTCGTCGATGCGTGGCAATGGGTACTTGTTCTTTACAGTGACCGCATTCAATTCGCGGTAGTCGATGCAGAGGCGGAGACTACCGTCCTTCTTCTTCACGAAGAGGACCGGTGCTCCCCAGGGTGATACGCTCGGGCGTATAAACCCTTTGTCGAGAAGATCATGTAACTGTTCCTTGAGTTCTGCCATTTCTGCCGGTGCCATACGGTATGGTGCCCTAGCGATGGGACCAGTACCCGGTACAAGATCGATTTCAAATTCTACCGCCCGCTGTGGTGGCATACCAGGTAGCTCTTTCGGAAATACATCAGGGAATTCTGAGACTACTGCTACCTCGTCACTGAACTCTGGATCTCTCTCCAGGTCTTGCACGTGACATAAATACACTTCATGCCCTTTTCTGAGCTCCCGATACATTGCCATGGCGGAGATGACTGTAGTTGAAGGCTCTCTCGGTCTCTGGCGGTATGAAACAGTGACCCCAGATGGACTCTTGAGCAGCAATCGGTGCTCGGCGCATAGGATTCTCCCCTTGTGCCGCTCCAACCAGTTCATTCCAATAATTAAGTCGAATCCCAATCCGTTGAATTCGATGAAGGAAATGGGAAACGCTTCACCTTTGATTTGAATGGTGGCTGATTTGTAATACTTGGTACATTGTACCCGCTCCTTCGATGGGAGAGTAACCAAGAAGTTTGGTAGCTCATCCGCATCTAGCCCCAACTTCTTCGCAAGAGATGGCGATATGAAGGTGTGAGAGGCGCCGGAGTCGAATAATACTGAGGCTTCGATGCCGTTTACTGGGAAGGTTCCCGTTAGAATGGTGCCGCTCTTGCCGGCTTGTTCTTCGGTGAGGATACTCAGGTTACCTTCGGTACCGAGTCCACAACCTATTGATTCATGAGATTATAAGTAAAGATGGTGGAACGCAAGTGGAATTTAATAACCAACACTGCTTTTATTGAATAACCAACCATCATACATACTGTGTCTCTAATACACGTTACTACTACTGATTACATGCTACTACAAAATTAATACTTTCTAAAGGTAAGGTTCAGGCGTCCTGGTATCATGTGTGTGGCATTGATTATTGCCGGTGGTGCCGTATTCAACTTGATCTTCTGGATCCCGTGATACAGCAACCTTGATTTTCCACCCATGATTAGAACATCTCCTGATCTCAATACCAATTTTCTGCGAGGTCCACACGCTTCCGCTCGCTATACAAAATACGGCGTCATCACCAATGGACCAAGACACTACGGGCACTCCTAGTTCAAGAGATTCCGCTGTCTCGTCCTTGTCTTGGTGTAAGCCAAGTCGTCCTTCTTTCTCATAGAAGTTGACGATACACAGATCTGCTTCAAGTGCAGGGATTGGTTCATCTTCACATTGTTGTGCAATTTCTACAGCTTGTGTGACAAGCGTTGGAATTCTGGGGGTATTGCTGGAGGTGTTGCTCCGTCTCCTGCTCGCGTTGTTTGGTATGTCTTGGTATAAGGTTCCAGTCCTTTCCCAAGCACATCATTTTCAGCTTCATTGTAGCTCCACCGGGAAATTCGGGTGTATAAAATCCTCCTGGACCCGTTCCTATCTCGTTGCATCGTCGGATGATTGAAATTTGTGCTTCGGGTGTCAGGTATCCTTTTAATAAGATCATACCTGGGCGGATGACCTGACACTGTTCGTTGTTGAAGTGGTGGTTGGCGATGTCGGTCTCTTCATGAGGTGAGTTGAAGGTATTGGGTAACAGATATGGAATTTCCCTAAGGTGGTAAATTCATCTAGAATAAGTTCTAGGCTTACTAATTCATTCATGCTCAATACATACTTCCACGTTACTTACTCATGCTCAATTTCATACTTCAAGTACTTACGCATTCATGCTGTCATCATACAATTACTTTAATACTTAGTCATGCTCTTCAAGGATTAAAGGTTACGGTAGTTACCTGGGCCGGACTTAGTCCCGGACCCCGTCACGGTCTATGATGTGTAAGGCCCGCTGCCTCTGCGGTGCGCCCTTCTGCGGACCCCGGGATCCCTGTCCCTGTGAGGTGTGCTGGGCATGAGCATCGCCAGATGCAACCTCCTTGCCTTCACGCTGCTTGTAGCCCTGGTAGTTGCCCTTGGGCTTAGAGTTCTCCGGGCATGCATTGGCACGGTGGCCCGGTTTCTGACAATTGAAGCAGCGGGATCTCCCTTCCTTGGCAATCTGTGCCGGGATGATCCTTGTTGCAGTTACGGCAGATGTAGCTGCGGCCATCAGATTGGTTCTTTCCTTGGCCAAATCCAGAACCTATAGCTTTCAAGTTAGCAAGGTTTGGTATACTTACAATACTCTATATACTTACAATTTCACAAGTGTACTAATTCGGTTTCGGTTTCTTACCCCTGTAGGGCTGAGACCTCAGTGGCTTAGCTGCCACTGTGCGGTGTAGGCAATCTGTAAAGGCTCAGTTGTCCTTGCCCTTCTCAGCATGGGCACTGTCGTCTCCGGATGTATTCTTCTGGCTGGTGGGAGTGCTTCCCCTTCCCTTTTGCTTCCAGGTTTGGATGGGTTTTGTTGTTCATCAGAGGGGTTACCCTTGCCGCTCACCTTGCGCTTCAGCGCTTGTTCCTCATCTCTCAGCTGGCAGGTGATCTCAACTCGAGATGCAGCGTGGTAACACTCCTGAATTACTTAGGCATTAGGTTACAGTTACATACGGGAATACTAATTCACATTACTCATGGCTTTTAAGGGTTCAACTTGTTTACCTGAAGGGAGGTAAATCGAGTGAAGCCCATGCCATACCGGAGTCGATGGCTCAATCCGCCGTAGAAGCGGTCGACCAAGACTTGGCCGGTATACCCAAGGTCGGGTAGAAGTCGGAGAAGGGAGGTGAAGGTGCGGTAATACTCATCAACCGTCATCTTCTCAGTCATCTTTAGCGCATCGAGCTCAAGCCTTTTCTTGGTCTTGACATGCTCGGGGTAGTACTTAGTTCGGAGAAGAGAGGTGAATGCTTCCCATCCGAAAGCAGGGCCAGCTATGTGCTCGGCCTTAACGAGCTTCCACCAATCCATAGCCGCGTCTTTGAGGTAGTACGCAGCTATCCTCACTCGAACTCCAGCGGGAGTCTCAAGTGTCTCGAAGGCCGTCTCCATCTCGGAGAGGTAGGCCTCGAGCTTGGCGGGGTCGCTCTCGCCTCTAAAACAAGCAGGTCGAAGGTCGGCGACAGCTTTCACCCAATTCGTTTCTCGGGGATGAGGTGGGTCGGGCTGCTGCTGCTGTGTTTGCTGTGTTTGCTGTACAGCAGTCAGTGATTACATCCGGTAGCATCTGTGCTACCGTGGCGGCGACGATTTCAGCTATCGTCTGCGCGCTCGGCCCGTCAGATGTCTCTCCTCTAGGTCGGCCTCGACCTCGTCCTGACATCTGAACAAGTGTGGATTACATTAGATGTTGTGATACTATGACCTCATGGTCTTCATTCAAGCAATGTATCGTCCTTGCAGACGTTAAGGGTATCCGTTGTAACAACGGTAGTTCCTAGTTAGGTTTCTAATATCCGTCTTATGACGGTTGCAATCCTAACTCGGTAATCACTACACTTAAGAGTCTAATCATCAGAGCGATACTTCGCTCTGATACCACTTTTTGTAACACCCCAACCGCTAATCATTTCATAATCCTTTAATCGTTCCCATACTTACCTTACTCGCAGTGGAATACCTGCTTACTTACTTACTCCCGGCGGGTGATACAACGCCGTTAGCCATCCAAGGCCAACAAGGCTACTACTACTTACTGTATCGGTCTGACGATTAGAATAAACCAAATACATACTACATACTTTACAATGCCAAATACTTACTTACAATTGATTACCGAGTATCCAAGTTAGGCAAATCACATTCCATGACTACTTCCCAAAAATGAAGAGTTTGTACAACCTCTCCTTACTATCCAATTAAGAGTTCAATGTCCAAAAAGGTGTACCACATGGTACACCGGCTACTCAAAGGCTCTAGCCGTGTACAACTCGGTACACTCTTCTAATTCCTACTAACTACTCCAAAAAGAATTATAGGCTGCCCTTACTCTACCTTCACGCCTCGCGGGTACCTGTGGAGTAAAAACATTCCCCCTAGGGGGTCAGCTTACGCTGCATATGATAACCGCATACCCCGCGTACTAGCGAGGGTACGCCAACTATTTGGTCGAGTACATGCGGTTCGTTTCATTCATACATACATACATGCTTATACACATCCATACATTCATTTCACAAGGCATACATACATTCAATACATACAATACATGCAGGGAAGACACTCAAGTCGACCGTTTATACTCACCGAATACTCACCGCATTACGGAGATACAATTCTCCAATACATACAAGGTCCAGTTAGCCTCATTACCCACCCGGGTTAATCGGGCGTTCAATACTTTTACTCCGGGTCAATGACTTACAATAGTCAAGACCAATACGAATACTATACATGCTTCTTACATACTTTACTTCCAGTTAAGTCGGTATGACCTCCGGGCAGGGAATACTACTTCCCACCACCGGGCTTTAAGATGGCCACACTAATCCAGGATGCTACCCATACAAAGGGAATTGGTCCAAGGAAAAGATCATAGCCAGGATTCGGTTCCAACCTCTTGTGGTTCCTTATCCTCACGCGTGGCCGAAACTATATCGGGCTTCTACTCATTCCATTACTCATTACTCATGTCAGGAGTTAGATTGTTAGGAATTAGTAGAAGTCCATACTTACTTCCATACATACTACAATACACATGTACTCATACTTACACATACACTTCATTCTCATACATACATCTCATGAATTATACAAACTATTCGTTCAAGAAGAATACAACAAGAACAATATAGTTCAAACACTTATGTGCAATATAAATCCGATTCATGCATTTATCTTGTTGGTGATCACATAAGCACACAAATCGGGGTAACCAAGTTAGGATACAGGGCATGAGGAAATCATACCGTTCACCGTCGAATACGTTCTACCGGTTCTTTGGGGATCAACTATTCGATTCCTATACATCCATGAAGTAGTATGATCAATGATCTATTATTGATCTAACTTACTCCCTCATTAATACTTTCAGTGTATACTTACTACTTCTTTACATTCATACTTGGTTATAAAACCATTCTTTTCTTTACTACTTCACAAACTTGTTCTCTTACAAAATTACTTACTTCCTTACCATTATTACTCCATCAATGGTGTATTACTACATATATATATGCATATGGGTATATAGGCATATATATATGTATATGATCGCTATAGTCATATAATTAAAACAATTTTTTTTTGTTTGACCCGACCGACCCACCCTGGGTCGGTCCCCCCGGGTCGGTCGGGTGCAGAGACTCGATTACAGAAAATTTCAGACCGACCGACCCAGCAGGGTCGGCCCACCGGGTCGGTCGGCTACAGAAAGAATCCGATTCAAAATTTCTTCTCGACCGACCCAGGCAGGGTCGGTCCCCTGGGTCGGTCGGCTGCAGAGACATTTCCAACAAAAAGTTCCCACTCGACCGACCCAGACAGAGTCGGTCTCTGGGTCGGTCGGATGCAGAAGCTTTCGGGATTACTGATTTTCGGGTCGACCGACCCAGCTAGGATCGGTCCTAGGGTCGGTCCAGCCCAGTACTCATTTTAATTACTTATTTTGAATCCCAAACTCTACTCAATTCACACCCAATCTTTTCCTACTCATTTCCACATGTTTCCTACATGTTTAAACACCATTAAAATCCTCTAGTTCACCTTCGTTCATCCATCAAACTCATTGCTAAATCCATCAATCCACTTACACCATTTTCCTCCCTTCATTCCAGCACTTATACCAATTTTCTTTCTTCATTGCTACAGATTTCATTCAAACTTCTAACCTTCATTACTCTCTCAACTAATGCTACTCTTGGCATCTCAAGTTCATTACTCACATCCTAGTTCCATTCCCTTAACATACTTCTTTCAAACATCTGTTACGAACTACAAAACTCTCCATTTAAACTCTCCAAGTATTTCCTCTTCTTAAACAACTTAAGTCCTCTCCTTTCTACACAAATTTGACATGGTTTCCCCTATATTTCTAACATTCTCCACACACTAATTCAGCTCACAAATTCATGTTCTCACAACCTGTTACACAATCCTCATTATACACATTTCAATACCACTACAACATCCATAAAATCCTGCACATACCCATTCAATACCCCATGTTTCCCAAGCTTTTGAAACTCATTTAAATACTTCAAAACTGTTACATTCTTTTCTCCAATACATTTTTACATACTACTACTCATACTCAATACATTACCCATTTCTACTACTCCAAAAACTGTTACAATACCACATACACAAACTAGTTCAAGGTAAGCACAATTACCTTGTCTTGCTAGTTTCCTTTTCTTCCTTTTCCCTTCTCTTCCTTTCCTCTTCCTTTGTTCTCGGTCCCAATGAGACTCAAACACACACAAGTGCTACAGCACACACATACACAATACCGTTTAGCTTCATTTTATACTAACCTTAGAATTTAAGTTTTAGGGTTTAGAAAAGAGTGTTACCTTCCAATGAGCAGATGAAGTTCTTGACTAGCAAGAGAACAATATTCCTAGCCCAAAGGAAGCCAAATCGGCTGAAGCAACAAGGAACCAAGAGTTCAAAACTGAGAATTCTTAAAATGCAAACAAGGGCTAGAAACCATGGATTTTCGAACTTCTTTTTACCTCAAAATGTTAAGGAGGTGAAGGTGCTTCTAATGGTGGCTTCAAATCTCCAAATGGTGAACACCCATAAAATGAAAGTGGAGGTTTCGGATTTTTGAAAGGAGGGAAGTGTTCTCCTTTGCAAGGGGATTACAATGGTACTAATTTTGTAATTTTTGGAGCAAGATTAGTGGGTTAACAAGAGGAGAGAAGGGAGGAGTTGTGTGAGTTCTTCCCATTCTCCATGGCTGTCGCAGTGCAAGAGGAGGAAGAAGAGAGAATAGAGAGAATAGAGGGGGAAGAAAAACGTGAGGGAAGGAGGGAGTGAGGAGAGAGAGAAATTTTTTTGCTTTTATTTACTTTGTCTTCTTGTGAGTTACAAGACAATAAGAGAGAGTGAGAGTGGGGGAGGGGAAATCGGCCCACACCCACACACACAACAGATTTTTAACATTTATTCACACAAGTGGACACACTAAGTTTCTTTATTTGCATTCTCACCCCACAACTTACCGGTTGTTACAGTTTTCACTACCCGGTACCCGTTTTCCGGAATTTTCTCATTTAATTAATTTTATTGGTTCTAAAGCTTCACTAATATTTATTAGTGACTATTTAGTTGACCAAAATTATTACGAGTCTATTTGACCCGCTTAAAGTCACGTTTTTCCCGGTTTCCTCGGGAAACGCGCTTTAAGGTTCTTTTATGCTTTTAACCCATTTTAAAGGTCCGTTTTCTTCGGGATTTGTTCCCTCGTATTTATTTAAGTGTAATTAAGCCTTTAAAAATATAATTAGCCTAATTAGTCACTGTTTTTAATTACGGGGGGTATTTCAACAGGTGAAATTGATAAAAGAGAGAAATTAATACTCAAAATATCCGTCGGGCTGCAAATTAAAACCCGGTCGTAGTAGTATAGAAGACAGAAGCGGCCGGGGTCAAACCGTGGGACTTAAAGCGAGTTTAAAACAGTTCCTAAGCTTGTCACAAAAAGGGGGGAAGTTAATTGACTTGTTTAGAGAATTAAAAGAGCAGATTAAATTACTGAGTGCAGATGAATTAAATGGAACTCCGGGTTCAGGTTAATATGATTTAATTAATGTGCTAACTCTACCGGTTTAATAAAGTAGTTTGGCAAGATTCCTATAATTTTCTTAAGGTCCGATGAAAACTCTTAAGAACTCGTTTACCTGTAATGCAAGGTCCGATGATGAAAACTCGAGCAAAAGCCTGTAAACGGCAGAGGAGTATGAGGCTTTATTCTTGCAACATGTATTAACTTAAACGATGAAAATAAGTTCTTACAGTTTTACGGCTTAATTAACCCGTCTGTTTCTAACCGATGAAATTAAAAACAGACTTAGTAAGGCTTTTTAATAACCGATGAAATTTATAAAAAGGGAGAGAAACAAAACTTTAATCGTAGCAAACTGAAATTATTTAAACCGGTAGAAATATATTACACAGCTTAACAAACCATAACTAAAAACTTGCCCGGAGCAAATCCTCCTTAGCCAGACATATTAACTGGTAATAAATCTGACAGAGGTTGGACGTAAATAACAGCACGGAGACGTGATTAGTGAATGGAGAAATGGAGAGGTCGAAGAGTGAAACATGTACGTAGGTTCTATAAGTGAAGTGGGTGAATTTGAGAATTTAGAGAACTGGGGTATGAGATGTACGTGAGTGTTTAACTGGAAGAGAATGAATGAGGTGAGTGTGAGTGATTTTCTGGGTTTCTCCGTGCACTCGTACAAGGCTGTAGGGAATGGTTATTTATAGAAAGAAGAAAAAGAGTACGTAGAAGATTGCAGTGATTACCTCTGTTGATTTCTTCACTGATTGAAGCATTGATTGCTTCATTTATTGCAGGGGACAGGAGCTGGAGATGCGCGAGCGAAATAAGGTAGGCGACGGCGGGGTAGATAGATAAGGCGAGTTGCAGAGTCGCGCGAAGAAGAAAACTATTTTTGGGCGCGATTTAACTCTTGTCCGCCTGTGGAACCGCCTCCAATCAGGGCGGTTTGTGTGTTGTCCGCCCCCATGTCCGCCTCTGGTCCGCCTTGTTGTCCGCCTCCTTTTGGGGCGGTTGTGCAGGCGGTTTGCAATGTGTAGTGCTGGCCGTGACTTATTTCGTTCTACGAACTTCGACCGGCTCTAGATTCTTCGTTTGGACTCCGTTTTCTGAGCCGTTTGCGTCTACGCGTTCGTCTCTTTGTCTACTTCACTCCTGGCTTGGTTTTCCTCATGTTAAACCAATAATTCTGTGAGATAAACAATAAAATATAAACTAGAGGAAAACTAACAGAAGTGGAGATATGAGCAAGAAAAGTGCTGATATTAAACATGAAATACACCTATAAAAAACATGCTCATTTTGACACTTATCACACCCCCACACTTATCTTTTTGCTTGTCCTCAAGTAAAACCATGTACCTAAGCAAGTAGGAAATGCTCAATACTAACAAATATTATTATGAAGGGTAGGATAAAAAAGTCAATAGTTTATGATCTCTAAAACTATTGAGGAGTGTGAAAAATTATCTGCTGGTGGCATAGGTGTGCTCAAGGTGAAAACAAAATAGAATTCGGGGTATGATCTAAGGTACTTCAATGTTTTCTTTTGTTTTGGTGACTCCGAGAACTTTTACCATGGCCAATTCTCTCAAGAATGGGGCATTGAGGAGAAAATAAAAGGAAGAACAAGATTATGCATTTGCTTCACTTTTGTCATGAGGGATGAGAAAATGTAGGCATAATGCCTTTGTATTTAAGAACACTCAACTCTCTTTTGTTGGTTACCAATGGTGTCTCGAAAGTCCCTTATTTTTTTGTATACTTCTTCTTTTTTTTAACAGAGAAATACCCCTTAGCAATCCCTAAGAGAGAAGACAGAAAGAAACCCTGAGCAATAAAATCCAACCAATTTGCAGATTATTTGGTCACACCGCATATAAAAATGCTCCTCAAAAGTAATCAAATGAAAAATTTTTTAAAAAAAATTTGTACCCTTTATCCTACAATTCATAATAGTATTTGTTTGTAAAGAGAACAACCTACATTAGCAGGGTACATAATTCAATTTTTGAACAAATGCGAGGTAAGCAGAAGATAAGCAGAGAGACTGACAATTAAAGCATAAAATGTCCTGACAAGGCTCTTCCCCCACACTTAAGCTGTAAGCAATGCCCTCATTGCGTAGAGGAAATAAAATTAATAGGGCATGCAATTAGTAAAGGAAAGAGTGTACTCCCCAGATTTCGTAGAGTGTGTAGAGCTCCCCCACACTTGAGTGTTGCTGTGGAATGTCATGAATTAACCTGTAATGAATATTTTACACAGCGAGAAGAACTCAAGTGAAGCCTGCATTTTATTATAGCAAATTAAGGGAAATATAGTACAAAAAAGAAAACAACATTAAATTAAAGGAAAGATAAAAGATAGATAGTGGGTTGCCTCCCACCGAGCTGCCCGGGTTTAACGTCTCTAGCTAGACGTATTTGACCAAGTTCATGTTGGAGAAGAGTTCGAGGGCGAGGTATCTGAACTGCTGGTGTTAGGAAGTTTGTACACTTTTGTAAACTTATGATGTAGAGGTGTTGTCTGTTGTTCCTTTGGGGTGGAAGTTTCCTCGTATTCCTGTATGAAAGAAATTTCGAGCATAGCACCATTATTTTCAAGAATTCCGACATACCTTTTTAAACGTGATCCATTGACCTTGAAGTTCTCTCCTTTTTGATTCTGGAGTTCGTAAACACCAAAAGGAGTGGTTCCAACAACTTGGAATGGGCCAGTCCAGTGAGACTTGAGTTTTCCAGGAAATAGTCTCAATCTGGAATTATAAAGCAGCACTCCGTCGCCAACCTGAAAGTCGCGTTTGTGGATCATCTGGTCATGAAGTTTCTTGGTGCGGTCCTTGTATATCGTGCACTTTGGTATGCCTGATCTCTTAACTCCTCGAGTTCAGAGAGTTGAAACTTCCGCTTTTCTCCTGCGGCTTCTAAATCGAAGTTTAGGGCCTTGAGTGCCCAATACGCCTTATGTTCCAGCTCGACTGGCAGATGACATGATTTCCCATAAACAAGCTTAAAAGGAGACATCCCGATGGGAGTTTTGAATGCAGTACGGTAAGCCCAAAGCGCATCATCCAGTTTAAGTGCCCAATCCTTTCTCGATGAGTTAACCGTCTTCTGAAGGATCCATTTTAACTCTCGGTTGGAAACTTCTGCTTGGCCGTTTGTCTGGGGGTGATAAGGTAAAGCTACCTTGTGACGTACCCCGTACTTAACCATAAGTGCTTCGAATAAACGGTTGCAGAAGTGAGATCCCCCATCACTGATAATAATTCTGGGCACGCCGAAACGGGTAAAGATGTGCTTTTTGAGGAACTTGGTCACTGTCTTTGCATCGGCATGATGACAGGGTATAGCCTCCACCCACTTTGACACATAATCAACTGCCACCAGAACATATTCGTGGCCCTGCGAGGAAGGGAACGGTCCCATGAAATCTATGCCCCAACAATCAAAGAGCTCTACTTCTAGTATCCCTTGTTGCGGCATCTCATGTCTCCTGGATGTGTTACCCATTTTCTGACAATTATCACATTGTCTGCAGAATTGGTACACATCTTTATGAAGGGTTGGCCAATAAAAACCTGATGCCAGGATCTTAGCAGCGGTCCTTGTGGGTCCATGATGACCTCCGGCTTCCCGAGAATGACAAAAGTGAATGACGCTCGAAACCTCTTCTTCCGGAAGACATCGTCGAATAACCCATCAGCACTAACTCGGAACAAGTACGGGTCCTCCCAGAAATAATGCCTCGAGTCAGAAAGGAATTTCTTCTTCTGGGAGTAGGAAAAATCGTAGGGTACTGTTCCTGAGACTAAATAATTGGCCAGGTCTGCGTACCATGGCTCCTGTACTTTGGTGATGGAGAAGACAGTCTCGTCGGGGAAGAATTCGTTGATGGGCACACTATCCGTAGGAGTCACCAACCTAGAGAGGTGGTCGGCGACGACATTCAGTTTCCCGCTCTTATCTTTGACTTCGATGTCAAACTCTTGAAGTAGAAGAATCCAGCGCAATAGGCGAGGCTTGGCTTCTTGTTTTGTGAATAAGTATTTGAGAGCGGAGTGGTCTGTATGCACGATGACTTTGCTTCCCCATAAGTAAGATCTGAACTTATCGAGGGAGAAAACTATAGCCAAAAGTTCTTTTTCGGTGGTCGTATAGTTTTTCTGCGCGTCGTTCAATGTTCTGCTAGCATAGGCGATCACTCTCAAGATTTTCTCTTTCTTTTGGCAAAGAGCTGCCCCCACGGCATAGTCACTTGCGTCACACATGATCTCAAAAGGAAGAGACCAATCAGGTGGTATGACTACAGGTGCTGTCACCAATTTTGTGTTATTGTTTGGAATGCAGCTGAACATCTTTCATCAAAATGAAACGGGGCATCTTTCTGTAGCAGGTCGGTCAAAGGTTTGCTGATTTTGGAGAAGTCCTGAATAAACCGCCGATAAAATCCTGCATGCCCTAGAAACGCTCGTATATCTCGAACTGTTGTTGGTGCTGGTAACTTCTCAATAACCTCTACCTTGGCTTTATCCACTTATCCCTTTTGCTGATATTTTATGTCCAAGGACGATCCCGTCCTTGACCATAAAATGACACTTCTCCCAGTTTAAGACGAGATTCGTATCCTCACACCGTCTCAGGATCAAATCTAGTTGTGCCAAGCATTTGTCGAAACTAGAGCCATAGACTGAGAAATCGTCCATGAAGACTTCTATGCTCTGCTCGATGAAGTCAGCAAATATTGCTTGCATACATCTCTGGAAGGTAGCAGGGGCGTTGCATAGACCGAAAGGCATTCGTCGGTATGCAAAGGTACCGTAAGGACAAGTGAAGGTTGTCTTGTCCTGGTCCTCAGGTGCGATAGGTATTTGAAATAACCCGAGAACCCATCTAGAAAACAGTAGTACTCTTGCCCTGCAAGTCGTTCCAACATCTGGTCGATGAAGGGGAGAGGGAAATGATCCTTCCTGGTGGCCAAGTTCAAACGCCGATAATCAATACACATGCGCCATCCTGTGATCTTTCTTTGAGGGATAGTCTCTCCCTTTTCATTGATAACAGCTTCGATGCCCCCCTTCTTAGGGACAACTTGAACAGGACTGACCCATGGACTGTCAGAAATTGGATAGATAATGTCTGCGTCAAGGAGTTTCAGAACCTCCTTTCGAACTACCTCCTTGAGGTTAGGGTTTAGCCGGCGTTGAGGTTGTCGGATAGGCTTGAAGTTTTCCTCCATGTAAATATGGTGCGTGCAATAGGAGGGATCAATTCCTTTGATATCAGCGATAGTCCACCCGATTGCTGTCTTGTGCTTCTTCAATACCTCAAGTAGCTTCGTTTCCTCTCCGGACTTCAGAGAAGAGGAAATAATGACAGGCAAGCGGTCATTTTCAGCTAGGAAAGCATACTTGAGGTTAGAGGGTATTTCTTTAAGCTCGAGTTCAGGTGGTTGTTCCACTGATGGAATTGATTTTTGAGGTTTTCTGTCGAGTTCTTCGATTGGTGGCCGGAACGATTGATAACCAGCCCTTCCTTTTTCTACGTACGCCAGCATGGCGTTAACTTCTGGATCCTCCATCTTTTCTTCTAGAGAAGTAAGTAATACTTGCTCTAGGGGTTCAGTTTCAGCTTCCTGGATGGAAGATGGAAAATACGTGTCCTCCTCTGTAGCAAAATCGCCTTCCTCCTCCTCGTCATCTGTGAATCCCACCGTCTTAGCATGAGGAGAAAAGTTTGAGCTTTTCTTCATCATTTTCTGCATGTCGAATTCAATCGTCTCATCTTCGTACCGAAGAGTGATTTTTCCATCATGGACGTCAATGATAGCTTTGGCGGTACTCAGAAACGGTCGACCTAGAATCAGGGGAACCTCGACATCGTCATCCATTTCTAGAATGACGAAATCAGCTGGAAAGATGAAGCGAGACACTCCAACTACCAGATCCCGGACTATGCCCATGGGCTTGATCTCTGATCTGTCTGCTAGTTGGAGTTTAAAAGGAACCGGTTGCATGTCTCCTCCTTTAACTTTCAAGAAGGTGGCGTATGGCATGATATTAATGCTGGCTCCTAGGTCGCATAGACCACTTCCACAGTCCACCCCACCTATAAAGCACGGGATCACGGGATTTCCCGGATCTGTTTGTTTGGGGGAAGTGCTCGAAGAAGGGCTGCAGAGCACTCCTCTGTCAGGTGCACTGTCTCTTTTCCAGGTTTCTTTTTCTTCTTCGTCAAGAGATCCTTGAGGAATTTTGCATAATTAGGCATCTCTTGCAAAGCATCGATCAGAGGTATGTCGAGGGTCAGCTTCTTGAAAATGCTCAAAACTTGGAGAATTGCTCATCAAGATGTTTCTTTTTCATTCTGTTCGGAAATGGGAGTTCACTGTTTTTATGAGTGGAGGTTGGGATGTCGATGGTAATTCGAGATGGAGGTGGAGTAACAGGAGTAGGAATTTGAATTTCTGAGGGAGGTAAAGTTGGTTTGGTGGTTTCATCAACATTGATGTAGGAATCTTCAAGATTTCCTTTTTCTTTTCCTTTGCTGGTGGCAAGTTCCCTTCCACTCCTTAAAGAGACTGCACACAAGTTTGTTGATTGTGATGTGCCATCGTCTATAAGGACTGAATTTGCTTGACCAGGTGGTCTTTGTTGGTGAGTAGTGTTGGATTTGAGATTGCAAAGCTTTTTGGTCTTTGCGCAGAGCCGCGACCTCTTCTTGCGTATCTCGTGATTTACCCATCATCGCCTTAAACATCTCCTGCATCTGAGACATATCAGACTCAGGATTCGAAGGAGGTTGAGTTGATCGACTCGATGAAGCTTCATTGCTGTAAGGCTGCTGTTGATATTGCCTTGGGCCTCCTTGGAAATTGGACTGAGGTCTGTAGTTTTGGGATGTTTGTAGGGTATGTGGGTTTTGGATATTTCCGGTGTTTGAGTAGCTAAGGTTGGATTGCATGTTACGTTGCCATGGTTGTCGGTATCCTGAATTGTTGGTGATGTAGTTTGCTTCCTCCGCTGCTTTCATTTCTTGTAGTTGGGGGCATTGATCATATTCATGAGGCCCGCAACATTGCGTACAAGAATTAGTTGGAGATGGTTGGGATTGAGGAGCATAGCCTGGAGGGGTAGTAGGTGGTCGGGAAATCATCGACTTAGCTTGCTGAGGGAAGGAATTCATAGCCATCTGTTCGACCACTTTCTGTAGAGTGCTTACTTTTGTTGCTTGCTGAGCATTGCTTTCCATGAGTTGCTCATGGCTTCTCATGAGCTGGTCGAATTTGTTATCACTTTCCCCAACATGATATAATTGGAGTACCGCTCCTTGATCCACCGGAGGCCCAGTCTCTGATTTCCTCACAGAGAGATTCCATGCTGTTCAGAAATTGTGCTCCCGGCTTTTTCAGAACGTCAGCCCCTAACGAAGATAACACCATTGTTCTGCACGGACCGATCAAGCCCTTGTAAAACAATTGTGATACTTGTTCCTTCGTCAGACCGTGGTGAGGACAAGTGAGTAGTAGACCTTTGAAACGGTCCCAAGTTTCACAAATATTCTCCGACCCTGGTTGCTTAAAAATTATAAATTTCAGCAATCATCTCCAAAGTTCGGCTCGGAGGTAGGAATTTGTCATAGAACTTGGTGGCCATGTCGTCCCAGGTAACAATGGTACTCGGTGTTAAGCTATGATACCACTTGCTCGCGTTTCCCGTCAGCTGTGTGGGAATAATGACAATCTTGCATATTGAAGTACTGCGTCGGTTGCAGTAAGGCTATTGGCATGTTGTAAGAATTTTGTAACATGTACAGGGCTTCGTCTGGACTGGTGCCATCAAACATGCCTAACTCCTTCACACATCGAATCTGATGATATGGCTTCAGCTTTTGCCACTCCTCGTATTCGGATGGGCTGAGGTGAGGAAGGACGATAGCAGGCTGTTGTCCTTGGTTAGACGGCCTGTTGATATTTCGAACCGTTGCTGGTGTAGCTGCCATGTTAGCTTCCGGGTCAGAATCTATCACTGTGGTGGTATTTTGTTGAGCTCGTCTCTGCCTTAGGGTACGCAGAAAGGTTCTCTCGATTTCTGGGATGTAACCAACCGTGTGATTAATATTCTCTGGGAGGCTCTGTGACCTGGTGAAAGGCATACACCACTCAAAACAGAGAAAAGAACTGGTTATACGTTAGAATAATAAAAATGTTAGGAATTAGTAGACAGAATTTAAAGTTAGTAGTTAGTATACAAGGGAACGAAATGACAATGGAACGAAATGACAGAAATTTAAAGTTAGTAGTTAGAGACAATGGAACGAAATGACAAGGGAACGAAATGACAATGGAACGAAATGACAGAAATAAATAACAATAATATTAACAAATGTCAGAAGTCCGATGTCCAAAATTAGATGTCCAAGTCAGATCAGAAGTCCGATGTCCAAATCAGATGTCCGAGGTTATATGTCCGAAATTGGATTAACAGTTTTTTTTTGAATTTTATTATTTAATTATTTTAGTGATTAACAGATTATTGTAATTAAAACAGGTGAATTAACCGGGCTTAGGGACTAGATTAAATCAAGTCCCCGGCAACGGCGCCATTTTGCAGAGTGGATTTATCGTGAGTTATTAGCACAGGTGAAATTGATAAAAGAGAGAAATTAATACTCAAAATATCCGTCGGGCTGCAAATTAAAACCCGGTCGTAGTAGTATAGAAGACAGAAGCGGCCGGGGTCAAACCGTGGGACTTAAAGCGAGTTAAAACAGTTCCTAAGCTTGTCACAAAAAGGGGGAAGTTAATTGACTTGTTTTTAGAGAATTAAAAGAGCAGATTAAATTACTGAGTGCAGATGAATTAAATGGAACTCCGGGTTCAGGTTAATATGATTTAATTAATTGTGCTAACTCTACCGGTTTAATAAAGTAGTTTGGCAAGATTCCTATAATTTTCTTAAGGTCCGATGAAAACTCTTAAGAACTCGTTTACCTGTAATGCAAGGTCCGATGAAAACTCGAGCAAAAGCCTGTAAACGGCAGAGGAGTATGAGGCTTTATTCTTGCAACATGTATTAACTTAAACGATGAAAATAAGTTCTTACAGTTTTACGGCTTAATTAACCCGTCTGTTTCTAACCGATGAAATTAAAAACAGACTTAGTAAGGCTTTTTAATAAACCGATGAAATTTATTAAAAAGGGAGAGAAACAAAACTTTAATCGTAACAAACTGAAATTATTTAAACCGGTAGAAATATATTACACAGCTTAACAAACCATAATAAAAACCTTGCCCGGAGCAAATCCTCCTTAGCCAGACATATTAACTGGTAATAAATCTGACAGAGGTTGGACGTAATAACAGCACGGAGACGTGATTAGTGAATGGAGAAATGGAGAGGTCGAAGAGTGAAACATGTACGTAGGTTATTATAAGTGAAGTGGGTGAATTGAGAATTTAGAGAACTGGGGTATGAGATGTACGTGAGTGTTTAACTGGAAGAGATGAATGAGGTGAGTGTGAGTGATTTTCTGGTTTTCTCCGTGCACTCGTACAAGGCTGTAGGGAATGGTTATTTATAGAAGGAAGAAAGAGTACGTAGAAGATTGCAGTTGATTGCCTCTGTTGATTTCTTCACTGATTGAAGCATTGATTGCTTCATTTATTGCAGGGGACAGGAGCTGGAGATGCGCGAGCGAAATAAGGTAGGCGACGGCGGGGTAGATAGATAAGGCGAGTTGCAGAGTCGCGCGAAGAAGAAAACTATTTTTGGCGCGATTTAACTCTTGTCCGCCTGTGGAACCGCCTCCAATCAGGGCGGTTTGTGTGTTGTCCGCCCCCATGTCCGCCTCTGGTCCGCCTTGTTGTCCGCCTCCTTTTGGGGCGGTTGTGCAGGCGGTTGTGCAGGCGGTTGCAATGCTGTAGTGCTGGCCGTGACTTATTTCGTTCTACGAACTTCGACCGGCTCTAGATTCTTCGTTTGGACTCCGTTTTCTGAGCCGTTTGCGTCTACGCGTTCGTCTCTTTGTCTACTTCACTCCTGGCTTGGTTTTCCTCATGTTAAACCAATAATTCTGTGAGATAAACAATAAAATATAAACTAGAGGAAAACTAACAGAAGTGGAGATATGAGCAAGAAAAGTGCTGATATTACACATGAAATGACACCTATTAAAACATGCTCATTTTGACACTTATCACATAGGATCTTGCTGATTCATACTCCACCGTAATACAGTCAGGGTGAACGGTATGTAAAGGGGTTTGATCCGAGTTGTCCTAAGGTTACTCCTTGGGCTCGGATTTGGTTGATATAACTTGTATGTTGTTATATGTCTCGGATTGTCTCTGAGGGCTTCCTCAGTTCAGACTTCTGTGTGATCTGTGATAAGATTGTTTGTCTGAACGTGATAATTAATATGCATGAATTGTATATTTATAGCTGCTTATTATTTACTGTTGTTGAGTTAACAGTATTGGTTTGTATATATGAACCTATATATAAAACGAACTAGCGGCTATGGTGCTATCTTATATGAAACATAAGGAACGTCAAAAAACGTTGTAGCACTAAGATAATAAGATATACATATTATCTGAGACTTTATACGGAGCATTGGCCTTTCTATACGCCGCTCTTGTATCTAGCACTGGATCCCGAGTTTACAGACTCCGGATTGGACTAATGACCTTAGTCTGCTGTGTTAGAAAATTTGGTAATGCGATGCGATGGTATAATAATTAATTAATGGAATGGAAGTAAAGCCAAGAGGATGTGGCTCTTGGTGCGCGCTGTGATCACAAAAACGATACCAGGATGTCCGCGTACGGGTCCGTAAGTATCAAGAAAATTTCCCGTGAGCTAGAATGGCTCGTTGGTCGGAGACTCTACCGTTGGAGTGGCTACTGCCGTGGGTGACCCGCCATAATATATGGGTAACTAGAGACATGTCGTTTTAACGAGACATTGTCACTAGGTATAACTGAATAACTAAAACAATTGAGACTTATACAGTGGCGAACAATACTATGGACGAGACTTGATACTTGTTTATTAATCTCGTTATTTCGCTTTGTTGTTCATTGGTTATACTTGTGGTTATTTTATTGTGTTTGATGGTTGGATGGAGCCTACCAGGCTAAGGTGAATTAAATAAGAAAACTGTACGCTACGGCGAATGTACATTGTACATTACATTGTTATTACTCGATACGTTCGATATATAAATGTTGTATGGAATATTAAATGAATGTTTGGATATTTGGACGGATGGTTGAATGTTTATGGATATTTGGATGGATGGTTGGATTTATTATGCATGTTTATTACAGTATTGAATATATCTGTAAAATGGTAAAGCATGTAACCAATCTAATAACAAGATGGTTAAAATGACAAGTGACCATTAGGGTCCAGGCCCGGCATACTCAGCGTCTATCGCTGATACTACACTCATGCAGGTTGTTGATCATTGTCGGAGCTGAAGAGCAGGAACAGGGTAATTGGAGATGTGGTATTGTAATGAAGATGGTGTATGGTCTTATGGTAAGGTTAAGTATTTTTCAGGATTGGGTAGACGCTCACTTGTCGATGTTTATGGTTGATGGACTTAGTGTGATGTATAGGAGTTTCTCGTTATCACTGCGGTTAGCAGTTTATTTGTATTCGAAGTTGGATGTAGTTTGGCTGCGTTGCTCGCATGGGCGAGTAACGGCCGGTGACACCCGAGTGAGTTTTGTAATGGTTATTTGTTTTTCCGCTGCGAGACGTTTTATTTATTGCTACGTGAGAGATTATATCGTGATTATGGAGAGGGGTGTTACAATACGGGGCATGAGGAATCCATACCGTTCACCGTCGTACGTGTTTCCAAACGTCCTTCCGGTGTCACAAATCAAATCCTATGATATGCATACAATTGAATGATTAATCTACCATTATTAATCTCAACTCAACTACTTTTGTGTTTACTAATCCATATTCACTAAGCCTTTACATTCCTTACACTTATATTTCATTTTACTTACTTTCCATTACTTGTCCATAATTTACATACACATATACATACATATGTATAGGTGGGTATACATATATATATATATGTATATATACTAGTTATAGGCTTACTTTTTTTTTTTTGTAAGTATAGGGCCGTCCGACCACCGTCCGACCCAAGCCCTGGGTCGGACCATTCCAGTAGAGTTCGGTCTCTAAAATTTACCCTGTCCGACCCAGCGCTATTCCGTCCGACCCATACTCTCTGGGTCGGACCATTCCAGAAGGTTTTGGTCCTGTCGTCCAAGCTCCGTCCGACCCACATCCGACTCACCGTCTGGGTCGGACGAAGTCAGAAACTTCGACATTGTAAAAATTTGCATGTCCGACCCATGTCCGACCCACGGACCTGGGTCGGACCATTCCAGAAAGTTTATGGTCCGTTGTTAAGCCATGTCCGACCCACGTCCGACTCACGGCTCTGGGTCGGACCATTCCAGAAAGTTTGGTTTTCGTTTCTCAAGCCCCGTCCGACCCACGTCCGACTCACCGTCTGGGTCGGACGGAATCAGAACCTTGCTACAGATTTTATTTTTCTTTCCCAATTTCACCCATTGTTTCCCCAATCTTCCTACATACATCCTAACATGTTTTTGTACCATTTAAACACCCTAAATCATGCTAATTCATTTCCTAACTCATTACACACTCCTATACTAACTTACACACCTAATTTCTAAGTTCTCATTCAACACTCACATTGTTTTCTTCTCTAGTTGCAATTGCTACAGATTTTAACTCTCATCCTCTATCTCATTAGCTCCCTCTTATAATGTCATTTCTAAAACTTACAATGCACTATAACTACCTTAACTATCTCTCTCAACTTACCCCCTACTTATCTTAATGAAAATCTGTTACACACTCACCTTAGTCACCTAGTTTAAATTCACTAAGTGTTCTAATCCTATATAAATTTTGACATAACCTCCCCTATATTTTTTACACTCTCACCACATATTCTAGTTCACATTTTGTTACCCATTTCACCTGTTTCAAAACAGCAATAATGCCCAAGCTCTCAATCACTAATATCAACTACTAAACACTCATAAAATTCCTGCACATTAGCACTAATTCCCAATCTGTTTTCAATAAGTTTTACACATCTTTTTAGCTCCAAAACACTTGTATTTCCTTACACATTGTACTACTAATACATTACCATTTCCATTACTCATTTCAAACTACCAAAAACTGTTACATACATATATATACCAAGTTACACAAAAGAGCATTCTTACCTTGCTTTTCTTCTAGATTTTCTTTGTTCTTCTTTCTCCTTCCTTCTCTCTCTCTCTACCGGTTTTGTATTCATTCAACAATCTAACATTATCACCCATATATACACACACATTCAATACAAAAACTACCCTTAATATTATTTAAGCTTTCAATGTAGGTTTCTAGGGTTTAGAATTTATATTACCTTTCAAGGGTGCAAATGGAGCTTGGAGTGGCTCAAGAACAATATTTCCCACTCCACCAACAAGCCAAAATCGGCTAGAACAAGAGGAAGAACAAGGGTTTAGTTCATGAATTTCGTTTTGCCTTTGAGGCTAGAAAAAGATGGAGTTTTTGAAGATGTTTTTACCTTAATAGAACAAGGAGAAGGAGGGCCTTCTAATGGTGGTGTTGAAGCTCCAAATGGGGTATACCCATGAAAACGAAAATGCTCTTTTCTGGATTTTTGAAAAGAGAGAATTGTTGCTCTTGATGAGAGGAACACAATGGTATAGTTTTTACAAATTTTGGAAGAGGTTTGCTAGAGTAACAAGAGGAGAGAAGTGGTAGTTTTGTGAGGGGTCTTCAAAACTCCATGGAAATTGGCTGGGTTGAAGAAGAAAGAAAGAGAGGATGAGTGGGGGCTTTCACGTGAGAGAGAGGATGAGTGTGGGAGAGAGAGAATTGTGAGAGTAATAAAGTAAGGTGAGTTTACTTTATTGTTTTTGTTTTTAGTTAATAAGAGAGGAGTGTGAGGAGTGTGAGGGGGGACCTTAAAATCGGCTAGCACACAGACCCTCTAGGGGTTTTAAAATTTTATTTACATTATTGGACACATAAGTCTTGGTTATTTATATTTCTACCCCACAACTTCCCGTTTTTGACAGTCTTTACTAATCTCTCGTTTTATTGATTTATTGGTCCTAAAGCTTCACTAATATTTATTAATGGTTATTTAGTTGACCAAAATCGTTACGAGTCTATTTGACCCGCTTAAAGACACGTTTTCCCAGTTACCTCGAAAAACGCGCTTTAAGGTTCGTTAGTGGTTTTAATCCATTTTAAGGATCCGTTTTTGTAACACCCCATCCAACATTAACACACTTACAATAAACTGCAGCGGAAATACAAACCTCATCACATTACTTAACTCGTTGGTGTTACACGCCGTTAGCCACCCACGTGGCTAACAAGGCTAATCCATATACATTGTACCGGTCTGATGGGCTAAATTCCCGAGCAACTACACATTATTATCCCTTTCCATTAACAACAACAACAACAACATACACCTTTCAACTATACCGAGTATTTATAAACTGATGCCGACAACAATATCGGTCTTACTACACACCTACTGTATATATACACTTAAATGAATACCCATGTACAATGACTACCCCGTCCTACTCTCGAACGGCTTCCAGCTCTCTGTACCTGAAATAGGAAAGAAGAGAAAGGGTGGCCCCCAAGGGGCTCAGCACCTTTGCTGGTATGGTAATCCCGCAGCCCACATGCTACCGGGCCACGCACAACTAATTGTCGTCTTAGCATGCGGTTGATTATATTTAAATCATGCATGTAACAGTAAACACACAACACATAACATTTCGCCTCAATGGGCTCAACAAACGGATAATATATCCTTACTTAATAAGTCACTCATGGTATTCATTATCCCTAGAGTGTTCCTCCTCTAATGGAGCTACTTCCTTAATAGACGACACTTACCCTTAAATCGGGTTATCCCTAAACGCCTCTTTTCTCAAACTGGGATTCATATCCATGATCCACATACTCCACATTATATAACATATAACATACACTACATAACAACACATAACAACACTTTGCACGTTTCCACGTGCACAACATAACACCGCAATAGATATTGCATCACAACAAAATACATAACATAACGGGAATGGTTCCCTTAGGAACCGACCCAAACATTGTTTATACACTGGTGAGCCTAGAGAATGTTGCCAGTCTCATGATAAGCTCGTTATACAATAACAACAACACTCATTACCGTCCTAATAGTTGGACGAGTAACTTAAGTTAAGGCGGTTCGGGTTTGGAGGCCCGAACACACCACACAAACACATGTTCCCCCTAAACTGATCATAAGTCAGAATAGCTAAGCTTTGGAATAAGCTAATGGGAGATCATAACCCGTGAGGGAAACAACCATAACAGAGAGAAGGGTAAGGCTAAGAAGGATACCCACTCCCAAACAACGCGCGACCGGCCAAACCGGATTCCTCACCACTGTTAGTACATACTTACTTTAGAATATTAGTTAGAACCCCACTATGGAGTCTATCATAACTACACACCATGCAGTATTACAACTGGGTTAAAACACAAAGGGAGATCCCTACATTCACATACACATATCACACAATTAACACACGCATAGCCGTGGTTAGTACGTCCCATGGTACGGGTCGTTTACTCCGAATACCGAACTCTCATGTGATCCTAGACTCAGTTAACTAAGGTTAACACTTCCGAGGTTAAATGGTATCGGAGTTGTACACGCCACATAAATGAATTACTGTAAACTCATTACATGTTTAATCTTACAACGTGGCAAACATACAGAAAAACACATTGGCATACAAGCCGGTGTAATCCGGTAGGACACAGGTTGCAAGAAAACCATACCTGTCGCCACGGTCCACTATATCATGTCCTTTTAGGTTCCTCGAACAAATCCCGTACAACTGGTAACATCACAATTACTTTTATTAATATTGGGGTAACATGTTTGCTTAACGTTTAAAGCGCCCATAGTTTACCCCGTCATTCCCGTTACACTTAACTTACTCTTGTGATATTAAGTTTACAACTCTCACATCAAACCCAACACTTGTTTACACATTTTAAGGCCTTTATATGCCACCAAACAAGGCCTAAACATCACCTAAAACCATTACCATTCAATTCCCCATGATTAGAAGCCTTTAAAAACAGATTTTGCAACACTTTTGACCTGGTCCGGGACTTGGTCCGGACCCAAGGTCCCGGACCACTTGTAGAATGTACTCTCGGCCTTATTTTACCCTTGGTCCGGGTCTTGGTCCTGGACTAAGGACCCGGACCACTTCTAAACTTCACTCTCGGCTCTTTTTAAGGGGTGGTCCGGGTACCTATACAAGGGCTAGGTCCCGGACCATGTTATTAACTTGTCAAAACATCATTTTTCAACCCCTAAACCAACGTTAAACCTTACCTAATCATTCCATAAACTTTTCACATGTTTCCTACATGTTTAAACACCTTAAAACAAGCACTAAACTTTCCAAAATCATCACTAACTGGTTACTCAATTCCTTACAACAGTTCCTAGCACTTATAACATTTTTCTTAGATTTCTAAGTGGTATATCATGCCTACTACCTCAACTAACCAAAGTGTTGTCTCACAAACATTACCACCACTCCAAAAGCATTATTTCTCATACACACCTCCTTTGCACAATTGCTTCTAATTTCCACAAGTTTTCACTTAGACCTTCACTAGGCATTTCTTTTCCTTTGTTTACCAAATCTTGGACAAGACTTAACACTTCACATAACAATTCCTTGGTGTGTTCAAAACACCCATTTGAGTTCTAAATCCTCCAAGACAATGCCCATGCCACCTTAACACCTAAGAACACCATGATTCACCTTCTTCCACCATCTTAACACTTAACAAGTTCCTAGTACCTTCTAGGTCTTAAAATCTCATTTCATCACATAAACTCTTTTGTTTATCAACTAAATTTCGCCATAGCTTCTCTTGTATATACTCACATCAAAACACATTGTTTTTCACCTTTAGACAATCAAGAACATTCAATCTCTTAATACACACTCTTATACACAAACATATGGTTTTTCATCCTTTAACCATCAAACACATTCACCTTCACAAGAGATGTTCTTTACACACAACTAAACCTTTAAACTACACTACATCACAATATAGTGCATAAACTTAAATTGCTTGGCACTTAGGCCCTTAAATAACATGGCTCTTAGGCCCTTAAATTGCATTAAACTTAAACACTGAATCTCCACATTTAAATGCCTTCAACCTGCGAATACACCCAACAATACATATGCCCTTAATAAACTCCTTGAGAGCATTTTGCTAACTCATTTACCATTAGCTCTTTAGGTATTTTATTAAGCAAATCAAGCTCCATTTTCCTAGGCATTTAAACCACATTAGGTTAACACATTTACCTCTTTTCTTTCAAGACTTCCCACTTGTTTTTCTTTGTTCTTCCTTGATAGAAAATCGGCAAGGGCTTTTATCACTTGTCAATCTTCTAATCAATACACATATAAGGGTAATGAGCATTAAGTTTAATACTCCAACTCATAGTTAAACCCTAGGTTTACATATGTGTCTTAAAACACCAAAATTTGATGATTACCTTTGGAATTCGGAAGAGAGCTTGGTTAAGTAGCAAGATAGGACTCCTCCTAGTCCTTTGAAGTTTGAATTAAGCTATGAAGAGAGCAAGAAAAAGCACCATTGTGAGGTGAATTTTCGGACACATACAAAAATGAGAGGAAACTTAGATTTTCTTTGGTTTTTGTTACCTTGAAACAAAGGAGAATGACAATATGAAAGAAGATGAGCTTTTCCCCCCTTCAATGGAGATTCTTCATGGCACCAAAATGGAGTTCTTGAAGATTTGAAAAGATAGAAGTGAAGAGCTTGGTCTAACTAAGACAAATATGGTCTTAGAATTTGATTTGGAGCATTAATGAACATTTGGTGAGCAATTGAAGTTGGAGAAGAGAGGTGCTGCACCATGAACGGTTTTGGTTGGAGAATGGAGGAAGATGACGGTGGGAACAAGAGGAAATGAAGAAAGGTGAGGAGAGAGGCAAAGTTTGAAGATATTTATGTTATAAAGCAAATAGTAACTTTACTTTAATTTCTTTTACTTTTCTTAGTTGGATGGCCAAGTATGGTGACTCACACCACTAAAACCGTGCCCCCTTACATATTAGAAGGGTATAATGGTCTTTGTTGACCAATTTAATTACTTATAACAACATATGTTACAAACTAGCTTATAAAAGTTACTATTCATAAAACAAGGCACATAGAAGTGAAATTTTTGATTTCCCATTGATATAGACTTCCAAATGTGATACTATATAGTACACATGTTAATTAAGAGTATATGGGACATTTAGCCATTCAAAACTCATTTACAAGACAATTTTTCGAAAAACGTGCTTTAAGACTCCTTAAAGCACATTTTGTGTTTTAACTTGTTTTCAAGCTTGGTTTTCTTTGGTAATTGATTTAATATGTTAATTAACATATTTATAAGGTATAGGTATGACCATTAGGTCTTATACAAATTTATCCCAAGCTTAGAGCACATTTTTGCTCTTATTGACTTTAAGGTATTTATTTGTGTTTTGTTTGGTTTCATTGTCTACCAAGTTTCCTAAGGACTTAATTAGCCTTATTAATCATAATTGAATATTATTAAGTCTTGGTAGTCTCTTTGGGTCCTAACCAAGTTCACTCCTAGCTTAGAGCATGTTTTTGCTCAAGCTGTGTCTTAATGTTTATTGCATTTACTATGGTTTAAACTGTTCACTAATGTTTCTAAGGCACTTTTTAGCCTTTACATACCATAGTTTGATATTTAAACCACATATCAAGGTTTGGGGTATTTCAGTTTTCTTCGGGATTTGTTCCTTATGATTATTTATACTTAATTAAGCCTCTAAATTATTCATTAGCCTAATTAATCCCTATTTTTAATTACGGGGTATTTCAAAAACAAAGTATTACGGCAACAATTACAGTAGGAAAATACAAACTCCACAAAACCTGGTTTTGAAGGAGTTGTTTGCCGTCATTAATTTTGTATTGAAAACCGGGTGATGGTGGTATTGCTTCGTCAAACTGGAGAATGTAAACATTCTCCCTCTGTTGTTTAGCCGTATGGATGTAAGATGATAGTGGTGGTGCTTGCTCAGAGTGGAGGATGTAAATTTCCGCCCCTGGAACGAAAATGAAGGTGGAAGTGGGTTTCAATGGGTGGGTTGGGTGGGCATTATTTTTCTTGGAGAAGGGCCCAGATTTTTTAATGGATGACCCTTGGTGCGAGGATCAAATTGGATGGCTCCTCCTCCTCAAATTTGAGGACGTATATATCCTCATCTTTTTGAAGAGGCTCATAGGAAGAGCCCAGATAGAATTCAACTTCAGAGGGAGATGGCTCCTTGAAGTTGAATTTGGTGTTTTTTTGGATATTCTGGCGGGAGCGAGCATTTCCTCATCTTCATTTTTGAGGATGTAACTATCCTCTTTTTCTGGATATAGCACAGAGAAGGAGGGAAAATAACGGAAATTGACTTCAGAGGGAGGAGACTCCATGAAGTTGAAGTAGAAGTTGTCCTCTGATGGCTTGTCTTCAAGCTCAAGCAGAAGGTTTGATTCCGTTTGCTCTGGTTCGAACGGGGGTGGTAATATAGAGTAACTTAAATCCTCAGGTAAGTCGTCCACTATATGAACCAGTTCGCTCTCCGGTTGCTGTGATGTAAGGTCTAGTGGACCTTCCATCATTTCGTTTATCGCAACTAATTTGGCATAGAGCTTCAGTTGGTTCATGTCGAGGTATTCCTCCTCAGCCTGCTGCTCCACTTCAGGGACCATTTCACTCTCGGGTTGCTGCTCCCTTTGAGCTAATGTGATGGGCTGGTCCACTATGTAAATTGCACTTGCATACTCTTTTGGATTAGGATTGGTCTGTGAAGGAAATTTACCTGGTGGCCTTTGTTGGGTAAGGAGTTGTTGAATCTGGGACTGCAAGTCTTTTTGGTCTTTACGCAGGGCTGCGACCTCTTCTTGCGTATCTCTGGACTTACCCATCATTGCCTTAAACATCTCTTGCATTTGAGACATTTCAGATTCAGGATTCAAATGAGGTGGAGTTGGTTGACTTGAAGAAGCATCATTGCCATAAGGTTGTTACTGATACTGCCTCTGGCCTCCTTGAAAATTGGTCTGAGGTCTGTAATTTTGAGATGTTTGTAGTGTATGTGGGTTTTGGATATTTCCGGTGTTTGAGTAGCGAAGATTTGGTTGCCAAGGTTGCCTGTACCCTGAATTGTTGGTGAGATAGTTTGCTTCCTCTTCTTCTTTTAATTTTTGTAGTTAGGGGCATTGTTCATAATCATGAAGCCCACCACATTGCGTACAAGAATTAGTAGGAGATGATTGGGACAGAGGAGCATAGACTGGAGGGATTGTAGATGATCGGGAAATCATTGACTTAGCTTGCTGAGGGTAGGAATTCATAGCCATCTGCTCAACCACTTTCTGCAGAGTACTTACTTTTGTTGCATGCTGAGCATTGCTCTCCATGAGTTTCTCATGGCTTTTCATCAGCATGTCAAACTTGTTATCACTTTCCCCAACATGGTATAAACCTGGAGTACCGCTCCTTGATCCACCGGAGGCCCAGTCTCTGATTTCTTCACAGAGAGACTCCATGCTATTCAGAAATTGTGCTCCTGGCTTTTTCAGAATATCGGCCCCTAAGGAGGATAATACCATTGTTCTGCATGGACCGATCAAGCCTTTGTAGAACAATTGTGATACTTGTTCTTTCGTCAGACCATGGTGAGGACAAGTAAGTAGTAGTCCTTTGAAACGGTCCCAAGTTTCACAAATATTCTCCGACCCAGGTTGCTTGAAATTATAGATTTCAGCAATCATTTCCAACGTTCGGCTCGGGGGTAGGAATTTGTCGTAGAACTTGGTGGCCATGTCATCCCAAGTACCAATGGTACTTGGTGTCAGGCTATGATACCACTTGCTCGCACTTCCCGTCAGGCTGTGAGGGAATAATGACAGTCTTGCGTACTGGGGTATTGCGTCGGTCGCAGTTAAACTGTTGGCATGCTGCAAGAACTTAGTAACATGTAACAGGGCTTCTTCTGGACTGGAACCATCAAACATGCCCAACTCCTTTACACATCGGATTTGATGATATGGCTTCAGCTTCTGTCACTCATCGTATTCGGATGGGCTAAGGTGAGGAAGGATGATGGCAGGCTGTTGTCCTTGATTAGACGGCCTGTTGATATTTTGAACTGTCGCTGGTGTAGATGCCATGTCATCTTCCCGGTCAGATTCTATCACTGTGGTGGTATTGTATTGTTGAGTTCGGTTCTGCCTTAGAGTGCGCAGAAAGGTTCTCTCGATCTCTGGATTGTAACCAACCATGTGATTATTAATATTTTCTGGGTAGCTGTGTGACCTGGTAAAAGGCATTCACCACTCAAAACAGAAAAAAGAAACTCGTGATGTGTTAGAATAAATAAAATGTTAGGAATTAGTTGACAGAAATTATAAGTTAGTAGTTAGGTACAATGGAAAGAAATGACAGAAATTTTAAGTTAGTAGTTAGTATACTGGAAATTTAAATGTTAAGGACAATGGAATTTAAATGTTAAGGACAATGGAATTTAAATGTTAAGGACAATGGAAATTAAATGTTAAGGACAATGGAAATTAAATGACTGAAAAATAAATGACAATAAAATTAAGAGTTAGTAATTAGATGTCAGAAGTCAGATGTCCAAAGTCAGGTGTCCAATTAATAGTAACAGATTATTATAATATAACAGGTGAATTATCCGGGGCTTAGGGACTAGATTAAATCAAGTCCCCGGCAACGGCGCCATTTTGCAAACTGATTATTAAGAGTGGTTGGAACTGGTGTAATTAGAATAAAAGAAAAGAAATTAAAACTCAAAATAACAGTCGGGCTGCAAACAAATCCCGGTCGTAGTAGTATAGTAAATTGTAAGCGACCGGATATCGAACCGTGGGACTAAGTGGAATTATTAAGTACCTAAGCGTGTCACAAAAAGGGGGATGAATTGACTTGTTTTTAATAAATAACAACAGATAAAATTAACTTAGTTGAAGATAAATTAAACGGGACTCCAGGTTCAGGTTTATACAATCTGATTAATTATGCTATCTCTACCGGTTTAATTATAATTGTTTGGCAAAATTCCTCTTATTTTCTTAAGGTCCGATGAAAACTCATAAGAACTCGTTTACCTGAAAGTGCAAGGTCCGATGAAAACTCAAGCAAAATACGTGTAAACGGACGGTTTAGATATGAGAAATAATTTATGCATCTGAGTACTAACTTATCCCATGAAAATAAGTTTCCTCCAGATTTACGGCTTAATTAACCTATCTGTTTGTCACCGATCAGATTAAAACAGATTTAGTAGAGCTTTTTAATAAATCGATGAAATTTATTAAAAAGGTGAGAGATAAACTTTAATCGTAACAACTGTATTCATTTTAACCGGTAAAAATATAGATTACATAATTAAACAGACTATAAATTAACCTTCGCCCGGAGTAAATCCTCTTAGCCCAACGTCATTAAAAAGACAGAATAAGAAGTAAAAGAAATCATCTGGGGAAGAAGATTAATTCAGCTCCACTATCTTGACTGCTAATATTTGGGCAGAGGTTGGACAGAACAACGGTATGGAAATGGAATGTTTTTATGGAATGAGGTGTTGTATGGAATTTTTTGGATAATATGTGGATGAGATGTATGATTTTTGGAGAGTTTTATGGTATTTTTATGGAAGGAAAATGGCATAAGTTTGGGATGAATTGAGATATCATTTAATGGAGGTTTGGAGGTGTATTTATAGAGAAATATAGGGTAAAGGAGGTGGTAAGGCGGTGGTAATTGCGTGTGAAGAGATAAGGATTTTATCTCTTCACACAGCTCCTTTCTTGCTGTCAAAATAGCAGTGTCCGGACCACTGTCCGGACCAGGTGGTCCGGACGAGGTCGATTCTTTCTCGGGCGCTGGCAAGAATTGGTCTGGACCAGGTGATTCGGACACTGGTCCGGACCAAAGGTCTTTTGCCTCTAAAATGTTTGTTTTAGCTCCGATTTGATCCCCGTTTTCGCCTACGCGTTCGTCTCTTCGTGTACTTTGCTCCTAGCTTGGTTTTCCTCATGTTTAACCAATAAATTTGTGAGATAATCAATAAAACATAAACTAGAGGAAAACTAACCAAAGTGGAGAAATGAGCAAGAAAAGTGCTAATATAATATATGAAATACACCTATAAAACATGCTCATTTGGACACTTATCACACCCCCACACTTATCATTTTCCTTGTCCTCAAGCAAAACCATGTACCCAAGTAAGTAGGGAATGCTCAATATTAACAAATATTATTATGAAGGGTAGGATAAAAAGGTGAACAGTACATGATCTTTAAATTTTTTCGAGGAGTGTGAAAAATCAACTACTGGTGGCATAGGTGTGCTCAGGGTAAAAATAAAATATAGAGTTTCGGGGTATGATCCAAGGTACTTCAATGCTTCTTTGTTTATGTGACTCTGAGAACTTTTACCATGGCCAACTTCTCTCAAGAATGGGCATTGAGGAGAAAACAAAAGGAAAAAATAGATTTATGCATTTGTTTCACTTTTGCATAAAGGATGAGAAGATAAAATGTAGGCATCACGCCTTTGTTTTTAAGAACACTCAACTCTCTTCGTTGGTTCCAATGGCGTCTCGCAAGTCCCTTCTTTATTTTATGTATATTTTTTAACACAGAAGCACCCCTTAGCAATCCCTAAGAGAGTAGACAGAAAGAACCCCTGAGCAATAAAAATCCAACCATTTGCAGATTATTTGGTCACACCGCATAAAAATGCTCCTCAAAAGTGATCAAATGAAAATTTTTAAATTTGTACCATTTATCCCACAATTCATAATATTATTTATTCATAAAGAGACAACCTATATTAGCAGGGCCCATAATTTTAATTTTTGAACACATGCAAGACAAGCAGAGAGATTTAAACATTTTAAGCACAAAAATGCCCCGAAAAGGGCTCTCCCCCACACTTAAGCTGAAGCAATGCCCTCATTGTGTAGATGGAATTAAATTAATAGGGCACAGCAAAAGGGAAAGAGTGTACTCCCCAAATTTCGTAAAGTGTGTAGAGCTCCCCCACACTTGAGTGCAGCTGTGGAATGTCATGAAATATACCTGTAAAGAATATCCTACACAGCCAGAAGTACTCAAGTAAAACCTGCATCTTATTATAACAAATAAAAGTGAAATATAGTACAAAAAGGAAACAATATTAAATTAAAGGAAAGACAATAGATAGATAGTGGGTTGCCTCCCACCAAGCTGCCCGGGTTTAACGTCTCTAGCTAGACGCATGTTCGTCATTATCCCGGATCATAAATGAAAGTTGACAATGGTAGCACCGGGAATAGGAATTTGGCAATGAGTAGGGCCGAACCACCTGGATCAAAACAAAGTATTACGACAACAATTACAGTAGGAAAATACAAACTCCACAAAACCTGGTTTTGAAGGAGTTGTTTGCCGTCATTAATATTGTTTTGAAAACCGGGTGATGGTGGTATTGCTTCGTCAAACTGGAGAATGTAAACATTCTCCCTCTGTTGTTTAGCCGTATGGATGTAATATGATAGTGGTGGTGCTTGCTCAGAGTGGAGGATGTAAATTTCCGCCCCTGGAACGAAAATGAAGGTGGAAGTGGGTTTCAATGGGTGGGTTGGGTGGGCATTATTTTTCTTTGGAGAAGGGCCCAGATTTTTTAATGGATGACCCTTGGTGCGAGGATCAAAATTGGATGGCTCCTCCTCCTCAAATTTGAGGACGTATATATATCCTCATCTTTTTGAAGAGGCTCATAGGAAGAGCCCAGATAGAATTCAACTTCAGAGGGAGATGGCTCCTTGAAGTTGAATTTGGTGTTTTTTTGGATATTCTGGCGGGAGCGAGCATTTCCTCATCTTCATTTTTGAGGATGTAACTATCCTCTTTTTCTGGATATAGCACAGAGAAGGAGGGAAAATAATGGAAATTGACTTCAGAGGGAGGAGACTCCATGAAGTTAAAGTAGAAGTTGTCCTCTGATGGCTTGTCTTCAAGCTCAAGCAGAAGGTTTGATTCCGTTTGCTCTGGTTCGAACGGGGGTGGTAATATAGAGTAACTTAAATCCTCAGGTAAGTCGTCCACTATATGAACCAGTTTGCTCTCCGGTTGCTGTGATGTAAGGTCTAGTGGACCTTCCATCATTTCATTTATCGCAACTAATTTGGCATAGAGCTTCAGTTGGTTCATGTCGAGGTATTCCTCCTCAGCCTGCTGCTCCACTTCAGGGACCATTTCACTCTCGGGTTGCTGCTCCCTTTGAGCTAATGTGATGGGCTGATCCACTATGTAAATTGCACTTGCATACTCTTTTGGATTAAGATTGGTCTGTGAAGGAAATTTACCTGGTGGCCTTTGTTGGGTAAGGAGTTGTTGAATCTGGGACTGCAAGTCTTTTTGGTCTTTACGCAGGGCTGCGACCTCTTCTTGCGTATCTCTGGACTTACCCATCATTGCCTTAAACATCTCTTGCATTTGAGACATTTCAGATTCAGGATTCAAAGGAGGTGGAGTTGGTTGACTCGAAGAAGCATCATTGCCATAAGGTTGTTGCTGATACTGCCTCTGGCCTCCTTGAAAATTGGTCTGAGGTCTGTAATTTTGAGATGTTTGTAGTGTATGTGGGTTTTGGATATTTCCGGTGTTTGAGTAGCGAAGATTTGGTTGCCAAGGTTGCCTGTACCCTGAATTGTTGGTGAGATAGTTTGCTTCCTCTGCTTCTTTTAATTTTTATTTGTAGTTGGGGCATTGTTCATAATCATGAGGCCCACCACATTGCGTACAAGATTAGTAGGAGATGATTGGGACAGAGGAGCATAGACTGGAGGGATTGTAGATGATCAGGAAATCATCGACTTAGCTTGCTAAGGGTAGGAATTCATAGCCATCTGCTCAACCACTTTCTGCAGAGTACTTACTTTTGTTGCCTGCTGAGCATTGCTCTCCATAAGTTTCTCATGACTTTTCATCAGCATGTCAACTTGTTATCACTTTCCCCAACATGGTAAACCTGGAGTAAGCATGTCAAACTTGTTATCACTTTCCCCAACATGGTATAAACCTGGAGTACCGCTCCTTGATCCACCGAGACCCAGTCTCTGATTTCTTCACAGAGAGACTCCATGCTATTCAGAAATTGTGCTCCTGGCTTTTTCAGAATATCGGCCCCTAAGGAGGATAATACCATTGTTCTGCATGGATCGATCAAGCCTTTGTAGAACAATTGTGATACTTGTTCTTTCGTCAGACCATGGTGAGGACAAGTAAGTAGTAGTCCTTTGAAATGGTCCCAAGTTTCACAAATATTCTCCGACCCAGGTTGCTTGAAATTATAGATTTCAGCAATCATTTCCAACGTTCGGCTCGGGGGTAGGAATTTGTCGTAGAACTTGGTGGCCATGTCATCCCAAGTACCAATGGTACTTGGTGTCAGGCTATGACCACTTGCTCGCACTTCCCGTCAGGCTGTGAGGGAATAATGGCAGTCTTGCGTACTGGAGTACTGCGTCGGTCGCAGTTAAACTGTTGGCATGCTGCAAGAACTTAGTAACATGTAACAAGGCTTCGTCTGGACTGGAACCATCAAACATGCCCAACTCCTTTACACATCCGATTTGATGATATGGCTTCAGCTTCTACCACTCATCGCATTCGGATGGGCTAAGGTGAGGAAGGATGATGGCAGGCTGTTGTCCTTGATTAGACGGCCTGTTGATATTTCGAACTGTCGCTGGTGTAGATGCCAGTCATCTTCCCGGTCAGATTCTATCACTGTGGTGGTATTGTATTGTTGAGTTCGGTTCTGCCTTAGAGTGCGCAGAAAGGTTCTCTCGATCTCTGGATTGTAACCAACCATGTGATTATTAATATTTTCTGGGTAGTTGTGTGACCTGGTAAAAGGCATTCACCACTCAAAACAGAAAAAAGAAACTCGTGATGTGTTAGAATAAATAAAATGTTAGGAATTAGTTGACAGAAATTATAAGTTAGTAGTTAGGTACAATGGAAAGAAATGACAGAAAATTAAATGACAGAAATTTTAAGTTAGTAGTTAGTATACTGGAAATTTAAATGTTAAGGACAATGGAATTTAAATGTTAAGGACAATGGAATTTAAATGTTAAGGACAATGGAAATTAAATGTTAAGGACAATGGAAATTAAATGACTGAAAAATAAATGACAATAAGATAAAGAGTTAGTAATTAGATGTCAGAAGTCATATGTCCAAAGTCAGGTGTCCAATTAATAGTAACAGATTATTATTATAACAGGTGAATTATCCGGGGCTTAGGGACTAGATTAAATCAAGTCCCCGGCAACGGCGCCATTTTGCAAACTGATTATTAAGAGTGGTTGGAACTGGTGTAATTAGAATAAAAAAAAAAATTAAAACTCAAAATAACAGTCGGGCTGCAAACAAATCCCGGTCGTAGTAGTATAGTAAATTGTAAACGACCGGATATCGAACCGTGGGACTAAGTGGAATTATTAAGTACCTAAGCGTGTCACAAAAAGGGGGATGATTGACTTGTTTTTAATAAATAACAACAGATAAAATTAACTGAGTTGAAGATAAATTAAACGGGACTCCGGTTCAGGTTTATACAATCTGATTAATTATGCTATCTCTACCGGTTTAATTATAATTGTTTGGCAAAATTCCTCTTATTTTCTTAAGGTCCGATGAAAACTCATAAGAACTCGTTTACCTGAAAGTGCAAGGTCCGATGAAAACTCAAGCAAAATACGTGTAAACGGACGGTTTAGATATGAGAAATAATTTATGCATCTGAGTACTTACTTATCCGATGAAAATAAGTTTCCTCCAGATTTACGGCTTAATTAACCTATCTGTTTGTCACCGATCAGATTAAAACAGATTTAGTAGAGCTTTTTAATAAATCGATGAAATTTATTAAAAAGGTGAGAGATAAACTTTAATCGTAACAACTGTATTCATTTTAACCGGTAAAAATATAGATTACATAATTAAACAGACTATAAATTAACCTTCGCCCGGAGTAAATCCTCTTAGCCCAACGTCATTAAAAAGACAGAATAAGAAGTAAAAGAAATCATCTGGGGAAGAAGATTAATTCAGCTCCACTATCTTGACTGCTAATATTTGGGCAGAGGTTGGACAGAACAACGGTATGGAAATGGAATGTTTTTATGGAATGAGGTGTTGTATGGAATTTTTGTGGATAATATGTGGATGAGATGTATGATTTTTGGAGAGTTTTATGGTATTTTTATGGAAGGAAAATGGCATAAGTTTGGGGTGAATTGAGATATCATTTAATGGAGGTTTGGAGGTGTATTTATAGAGAAATATAGGGTAAGGAGGTGGTAAGGCGGTGGAATTGCGTGTGAAGAGATAAGGATTTTATCTCTTCACACGGCTCCTTTCTTGCTGTCAAAATAGCAGTGTCCGGACCACTGTCCGGACCAGGTGGTCCGGACGAGGTCGATTCTTTCTCGGGCGCGCTGGCAAGAATTGGTCCGGACCTGGTGATTCGGACACTGGTCCGGACCAAAGGTCTTTTGCCTCTAAAATGTTCGTTTTAGCTCCGATTTGATCCCCGTTTTCGCCTACGCGTTCGTCTCTTCGTGTACTTTGCTCCTAGCTTGGTTTTCCTCATGTTTAACCAATAAATTTGTGAGATAATCAATAAAACATAAACTAGAGGAAAACTAACCAAAGTGGAGAAATGAGCAAGAAAAGTGCTAATATAATATATGAAATACACCTATAAAACATGCTCATTTGGACACTTATCAACAATGTCAGGTTATCCGCCCAGGTATGATTTTATTAAGGGGATACTTGACACCAGCAGCACAAATAGCCATCATCAGGAAATGCAGTCAACTAGGAGTGGGACCGGGAGGTTTCTATACACCGGAGTACCTAGGAGGAGCAAGAATGAAGTTAAAGATGATGAGCTTAGGCAAGGATTGGAATCCGTATGCCAAGACCTACCAAACCACGAGGATACAAGATGGAGTCTCACCACCGGGAATACCCGAAGAGTTCCATCCGGTTATTACACAAGTCGTGGAAATCACTCAGCAGTTGGAAGCTGACCTGATTCCAGACATACAAGCGGACATCTGTATTGTAAACTTCTATGAGAAAGATGGGCGACTTGGACTACATCAGGATAAGGACGAGACAACAGAGTCTCTCAAAAGGGAGATACCCGTAGTGTCTTGGTCCATTGGGGATGACGCTGAATTCTTGTACAGCGAGCAGAAGCGTGCGGACCGGGCTAATAAGTTAATACTTAAGTCAGGGGATGTATTAGTTATGGGAGGAGAATCAAGGATGTTATACCATGGGATTAAGAGAATCAAGCTGAATACAGCACCGTCAGCAGTAATCAATGCGACACATATGAGACCAGGGAGATTAAACCTAACTTTTAGCAATATTAACCATGTAACGTATTAAGTATGAAGTAAGGATTGAGATGTAAGGAAGAAGCACATGTTGTAAATAGGATGGTTATGAATAAAATAACAGTGTTGTTCATATTAATTATTACGACTCTTGGTATACCATCAATACTCATGAAGCTTGTGAATACAATTAGGTTATGGACTCGGTACGGAAGGTGCGTTAAGCATACTTACAGAGGCACAGGCCGACGCCAGCGGTACTATCCTCACCGGCACCCTTCCGATTAATGGAATTGAGGCATCAGTTCTCTTCGACTCAGGGGCCTCGCATACCTTTATCTCGGCATCTTTTGCGAGAAGGTTGGGGCTGACGCTGATGAGCTACCCGACTTCACGGTTACGCTCCCGTCTAAAGAGAAGGTTCGTTGCACTCGATACTACTGAGGAGCCATTATCAGAATTAAGGGGGAAGACTTTCCAGTCAGTTTTATTGAGTTTAAGGAGTTGGGATTTGATGTGATTTTCGGGATGAATTGGTTGGAGCGGCACAAGGGTCGTATCCTCTGCGCCGAGCATAGACTGCTGCTCAGGAGTTCATCTGGGGTAATAATATCATACCGCCAGAGGCCCAGAGAGCCTTCGACCAAGATCATCACCGCTATGGCAATGTATAAGGAGTTGAGGAGGAAGGAAGAAGTATATCTCTGCTATGTCCAGGACATAGAGAGGGACCCCGAGTTTGACCCCGACTTACCGGTAGTGTCGGAGTTCCCCGATCTGTTTCCACGGGAACTGCCCGACATGCCACCCACTCGGGAGGTAGAGTTCACCAATGAGCTGCTACCTGGTACTGGACCGATAGCCAAGGCACCATACCGTATGGCTCCGGCAGAAATGAATGAGTTAAAGGATCAGTTGAAAGACTTGTTAGATAAGGGATTTGTCAGACCAAGTGTATCACCATGGGGAGCGCCAGTTCTCTTCGTGAAGAAGAAGGATGGTAGTCTCCACCTCTGCATCGACTACAGAGAGTTGAATGCAGTGACAGTGAAGAATAAGTACCCACTACCCCGCATTGAAGATCTGTTCGATCAGTTGAAGGGGGCATCTGTGTTTTCCAAGATTGATCTCAGATCGGGGTATCATCAGATAGCCATTATGGAGGGGGATATTGAGAAGACGGCATTCCGGACACGATACGGCCACTATGAGTTCACAGTGATGCCGTTCGGTTTGTCGAACGCACCGGCGAAATTTATGGATCTGATGAACCGCTTATTCCGGGAGCAGCTGGACAAGTCGGTTGTGGTGTTCATCGACGACATATTGATATATTCGAAATCGAAGGTTGAATATGAGGAACATCTGAGGAGGGTATTAGAGATACTGAGGGAGAACCAGCTATATGCTAAGTTCTCCAAATGTGAGTTTTGGCTTGACCAGGTCTCTTTCCTAGGTCATGTCATTTCGGATGCTGGGATCTCAGTGGATCCAGCAAAGATTGATGTCGTGCGTACTTGGCCATGACCAAGACTGTTACCGACATCCGGAGCTTTCTCGGTCTGGCAGGTTACTACCGGAGGTTTGTTAAGGATTTCAGCAAGGTCGCGAAGCCGATGACCAGTCTGATGAAGAAAGATGCACTGTTCGTGTGGACGGCTGATTGTGAGAGTTCGTTTCAGAGTTTGAAGGACTCATTGACCACTGCACCGGTTCTGACTATTCCAGACGGTATGGAGGGCTTTGAGGTTTACTGTGATGCATCCGGTAGAGGGCTGGGTTGCGTGCTCATGCAACATGGCAAGGTGGTGGCATATGCCTCACGCCAGTTGAAGAAACATGAGGAAAACTACCCCACACATGATTTAGAGCTGGGAGCTGTAGTCTTCGCTTTGAAGATATGGCGCCACTATTTATACGGGGTTAGTGTGACGATCTACACCAATCACAAGAGTTTGAAATATATATTCACTCAGAAGGAGTTGAATCTCAGACAGAGGAGATGGTTAGAATTTCTGAAGGACTATGACATTGACCTCCAATACAAAGAGGGAAAGGCCAATGTTGTAGCGGACACCCTGAGTCGTCGAGCATACTCACTCCATTCGCTAGTTTCTTTCTCTAGCTTGGTTGATGAGATGCGAGAGGCTCAGAGGACAGATGAGTACATGAGGGAGGTCAGACAGAAGCTGACAGATGGTACCTTTGAGAGTCAAAAATACGACTTCAGACTTCATGATGATGATCTGATCAGACTTAAGGGCCGGTTATGCCTACCACGGGGCAACACGGATCTGAAAGACCGTATACTTAGGGAATCACACTGTTCTTCAGTTTCCATCCATCCATCTGGGAGCCTCTAAGATGTATAAAGACATGAAGAGATACTTCTGGTGGTCGGGGATGAAGACAGATGTTACCGAGTTCGTCTTGAGGTGTCTTACATGCCAGAAAGTGAAATTTGAGCACCGACGACCGGGCGGAATGGTACAGTCGATGCCAGTTCCGGAGTGGAAGTTTCATGATATCTCCATGGACTTCGTAGTTGGACTTCCACCTGCTAGGGGAGGTCTCAACATGATATGGGTGGTGGTGGATCGCCTTACCAAAGTAGCCCGATTCATACCGATGAAGGATACTTGGAAGGTGACCAAATTAGCCGAGTTGTTTGAAAAGGAAATTATGAGACATCACGGGATACCGAAGACCATAGTGTCAGATAGAGATACCAGATTCCTTTCGAGGTACTGGAGAGCTACCAGAGAAGCGTTGGGTACAGAACTAAAGCTGAGTACCGCGTTCCATCCTCAGACAGATGGTCAGACTGAGCGTACGATTCAGACACTCGAGGACATGCTGAGAGCATGTGCCTTAGACTTCCAGGGCAGTTGGATCGACAAGTTACATCTGATCGAGTTTTCATACAATAGCTATCACGCTTCGATCAAGATGGCACCTTTTCAAGCGTTGTACGGTAGACCATGTCGTACACCGCTCTGCTGGGATGAGTCGAGTGAGACGGTCATTATAGGACCAGAATATCTAGAACAAGTTAAGGCTGAAGTTCAGCAAATCAGGGAGAACATGAAAGCTGCTCAAGATAGGCAGAAGTCGTATGCTGATGTTCGATGACGAGACCTGGAGTTCGCAGTGGGCGACCGGGTATTTCTGCGAGTTTCACCGATGAAGGGTGTATTCAGATTTGGGCAGAAGGGCAAATTGAGCCCGAAGTTTGTTGGTCCTTATGAGATTATGGAGCGGGTGGGCCCAGTTGCTTACAGATTGAATTTACCTGCTGAACTGGGTAAAGTGCATGATGTTTTTCATGTTTCACAGCTAAAGAAATATATGCACCACCCCTCCCATGTGTTAGAACCTGAGAGGTTGATGTTAGAACCAAATATGAGATCCGTGGAGATTCCTCAGAGGATCTTGGATAGTAAGACTAGGGACACTCGCCATAAGTCAGTACGACTGGTGAAGGTTTTCTGGTCTAACCAAGATGCCGAAGAGGCCACGTGGGAATTAGAGGATAAGATGAGGTCGAAGAACCCTTCCTTGTTTACCGACTAGATTGTCTGTATAGGGTACGGGGCGTACCCCTTTTTAAGGGGGGTAGAGCTTCCTCGCTTTTGAGTTAGTAAACGAACATGTTTGTCGTTTTGGTTGGTGGGTGTAAGATGTGATTTGTGTAAGTTGTGTAAGTTATTACACCTTGGTGGTAAGTTTGAGATATGCATAATACTTATGTATTGTATTTGTGGTAGACCTTTGAGTCTTGAGATGTGTGGATGAGAATATAAGATGTGGTATTAAGATTAAGAAATTGAGTACCGTGAATGATTTAGTACACGTGTGAACTTTGGGGACAAAGTTCTTTTAAGGGGGGTAGATTGAAATACCCCAAACTTAGATATGGTGTTTAAGTGATAATCTAAGATATAAGGAGGCTAAATAATGCCTTGGAAACATTAAGAGACATTTTTAATCAAAGAAAACATAAGGGAACACCAAAAGAGCAGTTTAAGCAAAAACATGCTCTAAGCTTGGAGAGACTTGGGTGAGCACCCAAATATCATTCTAAGACCTTAGCAGTATCCTAATGGTCATTTTAAGTCAATCACCAAAGGAAACCAAGCTCAAAAACAAGTTAAAACACAAATTGTGCTTTAAGGACTCTTAAAGCACATTTTTGAAAAATTGTCTTAGAAAGGGGTTTTAAGTGGCTAAATGCCCATTATTACTCCTTAATTAACTTGTGTACTAATTAGTATCACATTAGGAAGTCTAAATCAATGGGAAATCAAAAATTTCACAATTATGTGCACTAGTTTGTGAATAGTAATCAAATAGTGCCTAGTTTAGTCTTTAGTCAATTAAATTTAGTTAGTTGGTCAAACAAGACCATGACTAGCTTAATTAAAGGGGGTGGCCGGTTTTTAAGGTGATGATTCACCACATGATCAAATAAGAAAAGAAAATAAGAGATAAAGTAAAAGTTACTATTTGCTTTTAACATAAATATCCTACCTTTGCTTACCTCTCTCCTCACCTCTTCATTCTCTTCACTTTCCCACCGGTTTCACCATCTTCTTCCCTTCCCCATTCACGTAAGAAGAAACCCCATGCTAGCTCCATCTCCCTTTGACCACTACTTACTCATTTTAGCTCCAAAACCAAAACAAAGTATATATTATTCTTAGTAAGCTCAAGCTCTTTCTTTCTATCTTTCCAAAACTTCAAGAGCTCCATTTTGGTGCCAAGCCAAACCGCCATTAGAAGAGGAAACTCAAGCTTGGAGAGTTCATTGGCTTCTCCATTCTCTTAAGGTAAAGAATATGTAATAAAATCTAGGTTTCCACCATTTTTCTCCATAACCGAAAATCTATACTCATGGGGCTTCATGTTTATGCCTTGTTCTAGCTTGTTTTCTATTCTCCAAGGGATAGAGGAGGTCCTTCTTGCTTCATATCCAAGCCTATTCTAAGACTCCAAGGTAAAACAATCAATTTAATACCTTAAAGCACATTTTTAACCTAGGGTTTGTTCCTTAAGGTTAATGTATTATCTAGCACTCATAAGAGTCATTGGATATTGGTTAGAACATTGGCAAGGAGAGTTTAAGTGGTGACCGAGATTGTTCAAGGGAAAAGGCTAAGGAGGAAAGTTTGTGAGCTTGTAAAAGAACAAGGTAAATTACTTACCTTAAGGTGTTTTATTGTTTAAGGGGATGGGATTTAGATATGTGATGAGTTTAGTGTAGAGTTTACATTGGGAAAGAGTTATAAAAACCTAGGAGAAAGAACATTATTATACTTGTGAACTTGTGACTAAGGAGCAAATGAGAAAAGGAGATAGTTTAGGAATGTCAAGGTGAATTATAAGAGCATTTAAATTGCAATGGGAGCCTTGTAGTGTGTATTTGCAGGTCGAAGGCTATATATATTGAGGAAATTCAGTGTTTAAGATTTATGCATCTAAGGGCCTAAGTGCCAAGCAATTTAAGTTTATGCACTATATTGTGATGTAGTGTAGTTTTGGTGTATGATGTGTGATAAGGAGGTTTAATGAGAATTTGAATGTTGATAGCTATTTGATGGTGAAAAACTAAATGTTTTGGTGTAACAATATACTAGAGAACCCATGGCAAAATTTAGTGAAAAACCTAAGTGTTTAAAATGTGTAAGGAGATTTTATGACTAAGGAAGTACTAAGAAACTTTAGGAGTCGTTTTGATGAAAAAGGGTGAGTTTAAGGTGTTTTAATGAGTTGGAATGACTTAAGCATCATCATGGAGGATTTAGGAAGCAAAAGAATGTCTTGGGATATACTTGTGTAGTTAGGACTTAGGCAAATATAGGTAGACAAGTAGGAAGGAAACAATGTGTTAGAAGAAGGAGCAATAAACTTGTGTAGGAACTTTAAGTAGTTGCATAAAGGAATTTTAGATGGTGAAAGATGCTTGGGAGATGATGTTATAGTGGTGAGGAAACATTATGGCATAGTGGTTATAATAGGTATGAACCACCACTTAGAAGCCTAGTGAAAAACATTACAAGTGTTGGCATTATTATAAGGAAAATGCATAATGACTAAGGTGGATATTGGTGAGTGATTTAATGAGTTTAGTGGAGGGCTTAAGGTGTGCCCAAATGAGGTTAGAACATACTAAGATATATGGGGTGAAGTTTGGAGTCAAATGGGAATTTAGAAACAAAGGTCTGGAGCCGACCGACCTTAGGGACCGGACCTGCAAGGTCGGTCGAGCTCAGATTACACTACCGGAAAGAGTTTCTGGAATGGACCGACCTTAGGGACCGGACTTGCAAGGTCGGTCGGGCTTGTATTTTGTGTATGAATTGAGTCTCTGGAATGGACCGACCTTGGGACCGGACTTACAAGGTCGGTCATGCCTAGAATGTTGTACGGGAATTGATCTCTGGAATCGACCGAACTTGGGACCGACCTTGACAAGGTCGGTCGGGCTTAAATTTTCCACGGGGAAAACTCTCGGGAATGGACCGACCTTGGGGACCGGACTTGCAAGGTCGGTCGGGGTAAAATTTTCAAACGGTAATATGTCCTGGAATGGACCGACCTTGGGTAAGGTCGGTCGGTAAGGTCGGTCGAGCCAAAAACAAAAAAAAAGAGAAATTTTAAATTCTAAAGATGTTAATTGGTAATAAGGTATGCCATTAGTAGGGTAATAATGATTAGGAACCTAAGAACCTAAGGGATTGAGTTAAGTTAAGTATAAACCTTAATGTTTAAAGTTAAGTTTATAAGGTTAAGTGGTAAGGACTTAAGAGAGTATTGGATGGGAATTTTTAGGGACTAAATGAGTTAAGTAAGGTGCAAATAACTAATGGCCTAAGAATGAATGAATGTTTTAGGTTTGTGAATTGGGACCCCGGAGACGGTTAAACAAATGACAGTCGACGGTGAATGGTACAGTCTTTCTTGTGACCTGCTTGCTAACGAGGTGTCCCTCGGCTTGTGTGCTATTTGTTTATTTGCTATGACTAAGACAAGATAAAGCATGCAACCGGTTATACTTGTTCTCGTTGTGAATGTGTTTTCTTTACACTAACCCGCGAGACTTGAGATTGTTACTAACTAAGTTTAGTACTTATTGAGTTAAGAAAAGGAGTTAAGTATTGGTATCTGTTGGTTAATACCCGTTAAGGTTTAACTAGCACATAGATTGTAAGATTTTCACTAACTGGAACTTAAGGGGGGGAGTGAGGAACCCGGGACTGACTCCGGTCATGCATGCTAAGGAAAGGGGGTCGGTATCTGAATCAGATCCGCCCTCCGCTTAAGGACTTGTCTTCGGACTTGTTGCCTAGGGTCGGTTGCCGGCTCAGCTACACTGGACTCCCGTCCAAGGTAGGTGGCATTAAGATGGTGCGGTAGGATCACCTAAATCCTAAGTTTAAGATAAGATACAACCATTTCCATTCCAAAAACGGTTTTATACTGAGATTAAGATAAGGTTAAGGCTGAGGTAAGTTAAGGTGAACTGAGGTTAAGTGGAATCAGATCTGGAGGAGGTTATTACTAACCCACTTGGTAAGGGAACGCTTGAGTCGTTCATTTGTGTGAACTATGTATGTTCATCTGTGGATGGTTGTTTATTGCACTTCATATTATGATTGTGTATCTAATCAATTTCCATGTTATCGACAATTAGTCATCGTAGCCCCGTTAGCTTGGGGGCCACGAGAGGGTCGTACCAGCATTCGTGCTGACCCCCTTTGGGGGCTGTTTTTACACTTGCAGGTAAGAGGCCCATGAAGTCACACCACGAGAGTAGGAGCGGTTAGCCTTAGGATGGGTTATTTATTTTGAGCACGGGTTACGTATGTGCGCCCGTCTGTTTATATTTAAACTGATGGAAGTTTATGTTGTCTGTTGAGATACTCAAACTCAGTTGGTGGGCATTTTGGATGGTATGTATATTTGGATAAGCGTTGTAAATTAGTAAAGTTCGGTATGTTCTTTTGATCAGACCGTGGCATGGTACCGGTGTTAGTTATTCCGCTGCGATCATTGTGATTAAGGTATTAAGTTTTGCGATAACCACGATTGGCTTTGGACGGGGTGTTACACTTAATCATTCCCTAATATTTCAACAAGTTTCCTACATGTTTAAACACCTTAAAACATGTTCTAAACCTCTTCAAATCATAGGTTTAATACCTACTCAAATTCTTACTCAAATTCACAAATTTTGCATTCTCATTTTGCACTAATGCACACTTGTGCATTCTCTAAGCTCTCTTGGCACTTGCATTATTGTTCTCACTCCATTTGACCATTCCAAATCATTCCTAGGCCAATGCACTTCTAAAACCCCAAGTTCACTCCTTGGTTCACAAGTTAAACTCTTGTTCATTACTAGCAAAGTTAATGACTTTTCTCCTCATTTATGCTACAGATTTTGCACACACTCTCCACAGTTTTCCTCTCATATTCTAGGGTAATCATTTACCCAAATCAAGCTCTAACAACACCTAGCTATACCTAGGTCATTCTCCACTCAAACCACCACTTAAATCACTTGTATTTCTAGCGGAATTTCGCCATAGTCCGGCTACTTTTCTAACATTGCCCAAAACTCTTTTCTTCACATAATTCATCCTAAAACTAGTCAAACCCACAAGGGTTCTACCAGCACACATAACACCATTAAAACTCATCAAATTCTCCAAATGCAACACAATACACAAATCACAAAGTGCATAGCTCTTAGGCTCCTAAATCAAACATTAATTCCACAAATGCTTTCTCACTTGCATTATTTCTATACAAGCACATTATTACCACACTCATGTGGGGTTCATTCATTTTATTAACCCACCCCAAATTCTAATACATATAGAATATACATTAGGGTTGGTTTCTTACCTTGAATTCTCTTAAGTTTCCTTAAAATACTCTTCTCCTCTTCTCTTCACTCCAAAATCGGTCAAGGCATACTCTTGCCCAATTCTCTCGACCAATATACCAATGGACATAAGGAGTACTAATTAATTCTCCTAGTTGTGAAAACAACTCATGAATTCAAGAAGAGGGCTTAAGGTATAAAATTTGAACATTACCTTTGGAAACCCTAGAATTGATTTGCCAAGAATCAAAGGAGGAGCTCTAACCCACCATTGGAGGTTTTAATAGATTCTCAACAAGAAAAGAAACAAGGTATTAAGAAGGGCAAAAATCGGCTACTAGAGAATGGAGAAAATGAGCTTTTCTCTTGAAACTTTTTACCTTGTTTGAAAGAGGAGACCCCAAGCTCCAAAATGGTGTAATTTATTCTTCAAATGGGCAAAACCCATGGATATGAACTTCTTCCTTTTTGAATTTCGAAAAGAGGGAAGTGTAAAGCTTGATGAGAGGATCACAAATATGTATTTATTTTTGAGTTTGGAGCTTAAATAAAGCTTGATCAAGGAGAAGAAGTGGAGGAATCCATGGAGGGCTCCATTGTCATTCAGCAACAGAGAGAGAGGAGAAAAATAGGTGGGAGAGAGGTGAGGAGGAAGAAGAAGGAAAATGAGAAGAGAGAGGGAGGGAGGGAAATGCTTTATGCTTTTGCTTTTTACTTTTCTCCCTCTTCCTTTTCTTTCTTCCTTTCTTTATTTACTAGCTTTGTGTGTGAGTGAGGGGGATGACTCACTAATAACACCAGCCCCACTATATTAGTGAGCTGGAGCGTTTTTTCGTTTTTTACAGAAAACGCTCGTTATTTTACCCGGTTTGGCACTATTCACTAACCGGGCCCGTTTTTCGGATTTTTCTCGTTTCTTTTTTTTTAATGGTTCTTAAGCTTCCATTAATACTTAATTATAGTTATATAATCAACTATAATTTTTACGGGTCTATTTGACCACTTAAAGTCATGTTTTCGGGTTTTCTCGAAAAATGTGCTTTAAAACTCCGTTAGCGTTTTAATCCATTATTTGGATCCTTTTTCTTTGGGAATCACTCCCGTATACTAATTAAGCCTAAATAAGCCTTAGGAATCTATCTCAGACCCTAACCGAGGTCATATACCTCCTATACTCATTTAACGCGCGTTTTAGTGTTTTTCGCTTTTCAAGTGTTTTCTCTTTTCTTTTGGTTTTATTCTCTTTACCAATACTCTCTAGGAACCATTAGGCCTTTAATAATCACATTAGGGTAATTTAATTGCCATTTTTAGATCCGGGGTATTAAATATACATTTGGCTAGACCATAGTGAGGGTTAGAAGGAACCTGGAGGGTCTCTTAGGTAAAGAGCTCGAGCCTCAACCTTTTGGTTGTCTCCTCCCAATTAATGCTTCAGATGGGAACCTTTGACCATGAAAGTTTCCCCTTTGACGTTCTTCAGCTCAAATGCTCCATACGGGGTGACCTTTGTGATAGTGAAAGGCCAGCCCATTGGGACATCAATTTCCCGGGGAACAACTTCAACCTTGAGTTATATAAGAGAACCCGGTCTCCCTCACGAAACTCCCGCTTCACAATCATATTGTCATGCCATTTCTTGGCCTTTTCCTTGTAGATGTGGTTGTTGTCATAGGATTCCTCCCAAATCTCCTCTAACTCGGTAAATTGAAACTGTCTCTTGTCACCGGCGCTCTTGAGATCATAATTAAGGGCCTTCACCGCCCAATATGATTTATGTGCTAATTTGACCGGTAAGTGACAAGCCTTCCCATAGATGAGCCGGAACGTGGACATGCCAATCAGAGTCTTGTAGGCAGTCCGGTATGCCCACAATGCATCGTCCAACTTCATAGACCAATCTTTTCTTGAGTACTTGTTCATTAACGCTTCGAACTGTTTATTGCAAAAGTGAGGTCCTCCGTCACTCAATATAGCTCTTGGCACCCCGAACCGTGTGAAAATGTTCCTCTTTAAGAACTTAATTACTACCTTGGCGTCATTTGTCGGGGCTGCAATTGCTTCAACCCACTTGGTCACATATTCGACCGCCACAAGGATAAACAAGTTGGAGCAGGAAGATGGGAAGGGGCCCATGAAGTCAATACCCCACAAATCAAACGACTACTGCTCGATCATTATATTGAGGGGTATATCATGCTTGCGAGAGATGTTCCCAAGCCTCTGACATTGATCACAGGAGGCAACAAACGAGTGGCAATCCTTATGAAGGTTTTGCAGAAAAACCCACTTGAAGAACTTTGGTTGCTGTTTGTGCTGGACCGTGGTGTCCACCGGCTTCACCCGAGTGACAATGAATTAGAATTTCCTGCAGTTCACTCATGGGCACACATCTTCGGATCACCCCATCAGCACAAATTTTGAAAAGAAGAGGATCCTCCCAAAAATACCTCTTGATATCTGAGAAAAATTTCTTTCTCTGCTGATAAGTCATCTCTAGTGGGATCACCCCTCTCGCTAAATAATTTACGAAGTACACGTACCAAGGGTCACTGGTCTTTGCAATCATGAAGATACTCTCATCGGGGAAGAACTCGTTGATTGGCACACCATCATCTGGAGCCTCCATTCGAGAGAGGTGATCAGTTACAATATTCTGCACACCCGGTTTATCCCGGATCTCTATCTCAAATTCTTGAAGGAGAAGAATCCATCAGAGAAGTCTAGGCTTTGTATCACCTTTGTTGAACAGATATTTCAGCGCTGAATGGTCAATGTGCACTACAACCTTGCTGTCCAAGAGGTAAGATCGGAATTTGTCGAGGGCGAAAACCACTACTAACAGCTCCTTCTCGGTGGTGGTGTAGTTCTTTTGGGAATCATTGAGAGTTCTACTAGTAGTAGATACTCCTCAATATCTTTTCCTTCTTTTGGCAAAGGACCGCCCCCACCGCATAGTCACTAGCGTCACACATGATTTCAAAGGGGAGGCTCTAGTCAGGGGATACCACTATGGGCGTAGAGATAAGGCATTACTTGAGAGTGTTGAAGGCGTTAAGGCACTCATTGCTAACTCAAATTTTACATCCTTGGCCAAGAGGTCGCAGCGAGGTTTTAAGATTTTTGAGAAGTCTTTGATGAACCTTCTATAAAACCTGACAATGACCTAGAAAACTTCTAATATCTTTCACTGATGTCGGCGGAGGTGACTTTTTAATCACTTCAACTTTGGCCTTATCAACCTCAATACCCCTTGAAGAGATCTTATGCCCCAAAACAATTCCTTCTCTTACCATAAAATGGAACTTCTCCCAATTCAACACTAAATTCGTTTCTTCACACCTGACCAAAATAGCCTCCAAGTTGTCCAAGCAAGTGTCGAAGGATGGGCCAAAGACAGAGAAGTCATTCATAAAGACTTCAATGCTTTTCTCTAGGAAGTCGGAGAAGATCGACATCATGCATCTTTGAAAAGTGGGCGGGGTATTGCACAGCCCGAAAGGCATCCGGGTGTAAGCAAACGTCCCATAGGGGCATGTGAATGTCACCTTTTCCTAATCCTCAGAAGGTATGGGGATTTGGAGATATCCCGAGTAGCCGTCCAGGAAGCAGTAGTAGTCTTGCCCTGCCAACCTCTCGGGCATTTGATCAATGAATGGGAGAGGGAAGTGGTCCTTTCTGGTGGTGGTGTTCAACTTCCGGTAATCGATGCATACTCTCAAGCCATTGGTAATCCTTTGAGACAACAGCTCACCCTTTGCATTGGGGAAGACAGCAACGTCTCCCTTCTTCAAAACTACTTGCACGGAACTCACCCACTTACTGTTAGAGATGGCATAGATAATCCCCACATCTAAGAGTTTGAGGACCTCTTTTTTGACTACCTCCTTCATATTCGGGTTCAGTCTTCTTTGAGGTTGGACCAACGGTCGGTAGTCATCCTCTATAAATATTCGTTGGGTGCAGAAATGAGGGTTGATTCCCTTGATGTCAGCAATAGACCACCCAATAGCCCTTTTATGGTTTCAAAGCACCTTCATCAGACTTTCCTCTTGTGCACCTGTTAAAGAAGGAGAAATAATAACAGGTAGAACACACAGATCAGTCAAATAAGCATATTTGAGATGAGAGGGTAAAGATTTCATTTCCACAATGGGAGGCTTCTCAACCGAGGGTAGCGGCTTCTGAGCAGCGCACTCCAATGCTTCGGGTGGTGGGTAGCGTGTTCTATGGTAAACAAATGTGTTGTTCAGCTCAGCCACCACTTCGGTCATTTCTAGGTGAAATTCATGTTCAATACAAGCCTCAAACAAAGCTAGTTCAAGAGCATCACATTTGATAAGAGAGTGAGAGAGAGAGAGAGAGAGAGAATGATCCTGCACAATTGAATCTACGACATCTATAGTAAAATTGGCCTCAACCTGTGAGGGTCTCTTCACTACTTTTAGACATGTCAAATTCTAATTTTTCATCATGAAGGCCTATAATTATTTTTCTTTCTCCACATCTATAAGGGCTCTAGCAGTTCTCATGAAAGGTCGGCCCAAAATCAGTAGTACTCTCTTGTCCTCTTCCATGTCTATCACTATGAAATCAATTGGGAAGACAAATGTTCCAATAGTTACTACTAAGTCCTCTACCTTTCTTTTAGGGATAACCAAGGAACTATCCGCTAATTGCAATTGAATGGGAGTGGAAGTGCATTTACCAATTCCAAGCTTATTAAAAGTTGGGAGTGGCATAAGATTTATACTAGCTCCTAAGTCACATAGCCCACTACCACAATCAATTTCACCAATAAAGCAAGGAACAGTAGGCAAACCGGGATCTTCAAGCTTTTGAGGAAGGCTTCTTTGTAGAACCACTGAGACTTCTTCAGTGAGGTGAATAGTTTCTGCTTCCTTCAGCGATCTCTTATTTGCAATGATATCCTTCATGAATTTAGCATAGATCGGAACCTGTTTCAAAGCATCAGAAAAAGGAATGTTAATTGTTAATTTCTTGAAAATGCTTAGAAACTTCCCACGTTGTTCATCCAAATTTTTCTTTTTGAGTCTATTGGGAAAAGGAAGAGAGGGAAGATGTTTTGCAAGAGTAGTAGGAGTAGATGGTTCAGAAGACTCCTTCTCCTTGGAAACTTCCTTAGGTGGAGATGTGGGCTCCTCAGCGATCTCTTACTCTTCTTCTTGTGCTCCATCTTCTTAGGATTCCATGTCTTCTTGTGAACATGATGAATCAAGTAGTCTCCCACTCCTTAATTTCACCGCCTTTACTTGCTCTCTTGGGTTAGGCTTGGTTTGACTTGGAAGAACACCTACCGGTCTTTGAGCAAGTTGTTGAGAGAGGCTCTCAAGTTGTGCTTCAACCTTTTTGTTGGTCGCTTCTTGGTTTGCCTTGAAGGCATCCAAATCCACTGCTTTGGTGTGCACCACTGAGACAAGATTCTTCATCATGTCTCTTAGCTCAGCGTTGGCATCTGTGGAGGAGGAAGGAGGTTGTTGTTGTTGATGATGATGAAAGCCCGGAGGTGCTCCTTGTGGTCAGTAACCCATTTGTGGGTTGGAAATTTGAGACAACCCTTGTGACCGGTACCTCGTGGGGTTGTTGGAAGTATTGCTTGATCCCCCTTGGGTTTGTTCCATGAAAAGTTTGGATGGTTCCTCCACGGGGCATTTTGGTGATTGTAGTTATATCCGGGGCGGTTGCCTACAAAGTTCACGCCCTCATGTGGATCGGCGTAGGCTTTGCCTTCACAAAAGTGGGTCTCGTGAGGACCCTCACAAATCGCACACCCTCTTGAATTGAAGCTGAAGCATAAGGAGATGATGATGATGAAGAAGCTATAGACTTGGTTGTTTCTTTTTGAGCTATATCTAGCTTCTCCACCATCTTGGTGAGTGAGGATAGTTGAGCAAAAAGATGGTCGGTGGGCTCAACATGAAGGAGACCCGCTGCTCTTGGAGTTCTTCCCTTGGGCTTAGACCATTGTCTTGTGTTACTGGTCATCACCTCTAAGAGTTCTATCCCCTCTTGAGGTGACTTAGTCATGAAGCTCCCTCCAACTGAAGAGTTCACAAGGAGTCTATTTGCATCGTCAAGACCGTTGAAGAAGGATAAACATAAAGATTGGTCATCCAAGCCGTGGTGGGAGTAGTTCATCAACACATGTCTTTGAATTGATCCCATGTGTCATATAGCATCTCCCCCGGTTCTTGGCAAAAGGTATTGATCTCTCCAATCAATTGCCTAGTTCTACTTGTGGGGTAATACTTGGCAAGAAATTTTTTAGCCATTTGTGCCCAAGTGTGGATTGACCTTGAAGGCAAGCTTTTGTACCATTTTGATGCAGTGTCTGACAGTGAGGGAGGGAAGAGCTGCAAGCGTATCCTTTCGTTGACTCTACCAGCTTTACCAAATGAGTTGCAAAAGTCGAGGAAGAGACTTAGGTGATTGGGAGCTTCATCGGGATTTGCTCCGCTGAAT
>CM041776.1:493856971-493944698 GCA_023374045.1 Limonium bicolor
GTTTGGTTGATTGATTTGAAACTTGACTGTTTGTTGTGGGTTCTCTCTAACTCCCTAACCACCTAACCCTCTAACATTGAGAATTGGGAATTGAATAATTTGGAGTGTTGAGAAGCCTGATATAGTTTCGGCCACGCGTGAGGATGAGGTTGCAAGAGAGATTGTTAACCGATTCTTGGTTATAATCTTTTCCATGGTCGAAAACCCTTAAATGGGTAGCAACCTGGTTAGGTGGGCCAACTTTAAGCCCGGTGGTGGGATAGCCTTATCCCTGCCCGGAGGTCATACAGACTTAACTTGAGAATTGATAAGAGAAGGAAAATTGATTGGGGAAGACTTGGATTTGTTGAGTTGATGATCTTGAGTAATGAGATGATAACATCCGATTAACCTGGATGGTAATTGGGCTAACCCTTTGTGAAGCTTGATTGAGATTTGACCTTGGTTGTTGATTGTGAGACTTGTGCCTTGATTGATATGCCTTGATTATTTGCTATCATGCATGCTTATGCTTTCAGTTATATAGCATGTTGTTATTATAAAACGAACCGCATGTTAGCGACCAATTAGCTGGCGTACCCCCGCTAGTACGCGGGGTATGTGGAAGTCATATGCAGCTTTTGCTAAGCCCCTTAGGGCACTGTTTTTAATTGTAGGAGCTCGAGACGGTTGACGGATCGGAAATGACCAAGATGCTTTCTTTTTTAGGCTATTCATTTTGATTGGTGTACCGAGTTGTACACGGTTAGGACTTGTAGCCGGTGTACCATGTGGTACACCTTTTTGGATTTGGGAATTGTAATCACGCGAGATATGACTTGATGTAAACACTTAGCACTTTTGGTAGACTTGTGAACGATTATAATTGTGAAATAGACTCGTAGTCTCGGTAATCACTTTTTGGATTTTGTTGTGAAGAAACAAGGATGTATACATTGTTGGGATTTGTTAAGGAATTGTTGGATCTGTTTGAAGTTGTAATTGGTAACTCGGTATTTACTGCTATCAGAACGCGCTATTGTTTGTTTGTTAGAGGCCTAGTTAGTCTTATGGGCGGCTAACGGCGTGTATCACCTGCTACTTAGGTTGTTCGTTCCGCTGCGATTAGCTTAGTGACCGTGACAATTAAGAGATAATTAGGGGATTAGCGGTAGGGGTGTTACACTTGCACAGGGCCTAGAATCTTTGTTGTGGCTCGGAATTGCTCCCCGTTTGCGGTGTTGGAAAGCTTGAGAGATGAGAAATCTATTGATGCACTCCAGTAGCTCTAAAAGAACCCAAAATTATGCTCAAAATGAGCTTTTACCTATCAATAGATCAAACTATATAAGTTCACTATTAATCACAAAAGTACTCCATAAAGTGGTGAAATAAGTTATGCACCAATTAAAATGAAGGTGAATAAAAACCTTGAAATAGCACTATTTCACCACTTATCACCTACCGAAACCAAAGTGAGTCGTACCTGTTCTTGCAGTATGGTTAATCAAACCGTGTAAATGATCAGTTTTGGTTTCAGTAATGACATACTATTTTTCAGGTCGGTCAACTGTCTGGTTAACCGTGGTTAACCGAATATGTGTAAGAAAAGAAAAATATATATTTAAAAATAGTAAATAGATATAGAATTACATATTGAACTTTTATATGTAGCACTCAACGCAAACACCTTCTCATCTACTTCAATATCTAAAAGACTAAAATAAACATATTAAGTAATACCTAAGCAGTAATCTCTCATTCTCATTAGCCACAGGCTCGTAGAAACCCTCGACATCAGCCACCAGTAGCCGCAAGTAGTAGCATTTGAGCAGCTCACTCTCTAGTCTTTAATCTCCCTTCGATCTCTATACTTAATTTCTTCCCTGTTTTAATCTCTATATCTTCTAATCTTGCAGGTTCGTCAAACAATTGGTTACTGTAGGTATCAACCGAAGGTTCTTCATATCTTCATCGACATCAGCCACTGGCATTCAATTACAGCTGCTATATGATTGTGAGCATTCGATTGTTGTTCCCATTTTTGATACTACAATGTTCTAACTTTGATATGGGTTATGGAAGACCTTGTTTTCCTTTTTTTTCCGCTATCATGATGGTAACAAGTTGAAGAATGCAAAGAATGTATATTTAGGTTTTTTATCAAATGGATACATTTCTGATTTAGTCATTTCTAAGTTGATTCATTAATGTTGCACTGAGAAAAAAAAGTTGGTTTGACAGTTAACCGAGTTAAATGGTTAACCGGTTGCGGTTAACTAATTTAAATGAAATGGCAATGGAATTAAATTTTAAAAACCGATGATCCGGTTACCAAATAATATAGTTAACCTACCATGGGCATCCCTACTCGTGATAGATCCATCTTTTTTTCACCGGTTGTTTAGTAGTTTCTAACACCCGAAGAAATACACCAATACAGTTTGAAGAAAAAAATAAGAAGGCACTTCTCTGTCTTTGCTTCCACACTACTCTTAGGTGCGATTTGTGATGACGAACTCACCGGCCACGCCTAAATGAGGCTTTTGAAGATTTGTCACATTTTGTGGTTATACCTAAAAACATGAGCCAAGTGTGGAACATGTCAAGAATATGGTTACTTAGTATGATTTATGTTTAACGCTCAATGAAACAATTGATAAAGTTGCTCTGGAACAACTTGAGAAAGAAAAGGATCATATAACAAAAAAAATGTTTTTAGAATTGTGAAATTTCTAGCAAAGCGTAGTATAACTTTCATGGTAAAAAAGAAGAATAAGAAAATTTTATGTATAATTGAGATGTCTGTCACTTAGTTGGTCAAGAGCATGTTAAGTGTTACAAGAAATAAGCTTTGTACTCATTATCTTGGTCATAACATTCAAAATAAATTGTTAGGTCTGCTTACTTGTGCCATTTAAGTCAGAAATTGTCAAGAAGATAAAGCAACCAAAATATTTTTCTATGATTTTAATTATACTCTAGGATGTAGTCAGTTAGAGCACATGTCATTGATCTTGAGTAGGGTTGAGCATATGGTTAATCGATAACTTTATTTTATAAGGTGTCGGGTAATCGATAACTAGAGTTTGAGTACGAAACATGGTTTCCATAAATGACCAATTTGAATGATATCCAAAATATACTACACTTGTAACTGATCAGACGTGTGATGGTGCAGCCGTCCGCGTACAATTTGGGTGCGGCAGGATGAGTTGGCACCTAGTCAGCAGTCCAGTCAGCTGCTGACTGGATTGTTTTTTATTATATTAACTTTAAATTATTATATCTTTTAAAATATAAGTCCAAAATGTAAAAAAATTATACCATTGTTTATCTAAATTCAAGCTCTTCAAAACAAGACCAAACATAGATATGTTTTGAGAACTTTAAAAATTTATATTAATTACATATATATATCCATATATCAATGAGACTTATGATTCATAACATCATTTTAGTGTATCATAATATCACTTTTAATGAATCATAATATCGAAATTAATGAACCATATCTTCATTTTAGTGTATCATCACAAACATATAAGAATAAAAAATTTTACACAATAATACAACATAAAACAATATTTGATATGTATGAAAAATATGTGATTCACCATATAAGGTTTAAAATATACCATACAAAAATAATAATACACTACAAAACAATAATAATTTTTATCGGTTCCGAAGTTTGTTATCTAATTCACCACTTATTAGTTAATGAATCATAATATCAATTTTAATGAATCATAATATCAAAATTAATGAATCATATCTTCATTTTAGTGTATCATCACAAACATATAAGAATAAAAAATTTTACACAATAATACAACCTAAAATAAATTTGTTATGTATGAAAAATATGTGATTCGTCATAAAAGTTTTAAAATACACCATACAACAATAATAATACACTACAATAATAATGATTTATCGGTTCCAAAGTTTATTATCTAATTCACCACTTATTAGTTAATGAATTATAATATCAATTTTAATGAATCATAATATCAAAATTAATGAATCATATTATCATTTTAGTATATCATTATACACATGTAAAAATAGTTTTTTTTTCAAAGTTATCAAAACATATCCATGATTGGTCTTGTTTTGAAGAGTTTGAATTTAGATGAACAGTGGTATAATTTTTTTTCATTTTGGACTTATATATTAAAAGTTACAACCATTTAAAGTTAATATAGTAAAAAGATAGCCCAGTCAGCAAGACAGTCCAGTCAGCTGACTGACTGGGACTGCCAACTCAGTGTCCCTCTCCTACCTCTTGTGCGGGACGCTTACACAATCGAATTTGCCGTAACCGAGATCCGACTTATAGCCAAACTTTCTAAAGTAATCAAAATAGTTGAACTTCCTTAAATAATAAAAATACCTGAATGTCCTAAATAATTTAATAACCACCGTGAAGTAGTTTAAATAACCGAGATTCTTAAAATATTGAAAATGATGAAACTCAAAATATGAAAATGAAATAAAGAACATATTTGAATCTTTGTAGAATCTAAAAGCAGCAGTAAAAATTCAAAAAACAACCAAACTTCCTCGAAGAGAGCATCCTTTTTAGTTTTCACAAATCATAACCATTGTCATTCACCTTAGGAATGGGGATAACACAACTCACAACTCTTATTGATCCTAGCATAATATGGTCTAGACTGAAGCACAAGCAGAAGTGACAACCACACATTGGCCAATTTCCTAGCCCCAACTGGTAAAAAGAAACACAAACATAAGCATATTGTTTGTCATTGCAATCATTCTTGGCTACAAGCATATGTAGCTATTTTTTACTACATTTAAAATTGTACAATTTGTATAGTGTAAAGTACAGGTTTTGTAAGCTTATTGTACAGTTTAAGAAGGTAGTATGTACATCTAGTAGAATTTCGTTAATATTAGAATTCAATATATAATTTTACAAATACATCTGTACAGTTTTATTTACTAAATGTATAGTTTTCACATAACAAATATACATGTATGTAGCCATTTATAACTACATTTGGATGTAGCGAAAAATTACCTTGTTATTGCCACAAATATCACTTGTCAAGGCAAGCAAAGTCTCACATTAATCCATAACTCATGCTAGAACCATCTTGGAAATAATGTTGTCCAATTTCCAGCAGATTGGCAACAGTGGCTTTGCTCAATTTCATGTTGTTCAATTTCACTAAAAAACACAAGCAAGCCACTGTCACATAGTACTACATATAAGGTATACAGAGGCAATTAAATTTGCCTCTGTTAATAAAAAAAGTTGCCCCGGTAAGGTAATAGAGGCAACAAAGTCTGTCTGCCTCTGAGTTGTGCAAAATCTATATATATATGTAAAGAGTAGGCAAATGCACTAAATCGATGTAGTACAATAATTATTGTATCCACAAGGAAATTAGTTTTATCTCCTTAGTCTCAGTATTTACTGCATGGAAACAGTAAATTTGGGGGTTTAGTCGGAGGCATTTGGTTTAACACAATAAAAGCAATAAACAAGTAAATTAGAATAGTGTGTAGTGAATTGGATAGAAATGTACCCTAGGATGGATGTTGTCACCTAAATCCACCGAAGCACGACCTTAGTACCACTTCACTTTAGTTGCCAACATTGTCGTGTGCTATGAGTTTTAGCAATCTGATTAAGATTATAACATATTATGTGTTAACTAAATTTTATGACTTCGATCTGGTACTGCAAGGAATATCATATGTTTATGGTTATTGATGTGCAAAACTGTTGTGATACGATGCATAGTTTGCTAATAACAAAGCCTGTTGAGATGTTCCTTTATGAGTGCGATTAAGTATCTATTTTTTTTTTTTTTTTACATTTTGAGGTGTATAACCCGCTGTACAAAGACCATCCATCGTATTAATCTGATTGGTTGAATCAAAATTTTACCTTGAACGTAGCTATGAAGGTGCTCAGCTCACGGGGTAGAGTTTTTTGCCTTGTTAATGTGTTGGCTCTGATCTATCTGATATCAGGAAGAAAAAAGAAACACTTGAGGCGTAAGTTGGTTGGTTGCGTCATTAGAATTGAAAAGGTTCGTGATTTGATGATGATAATAGAAAGCAATACACAAATTTCAGGATGTGCAAGAATGTTATGATTGGTTTGAAGGGGTATCCTACTGGAATGAAGGGGCATTCAGATAAAGGTTCAAAGGAGGAGACAACATGGACGTTTTTTTTTTTTGATAAGGGGGCTACATATGTAGCAATGTAGTGACCGAGATCGGTCTAGACAGCTTAGGAAAGTCCTAAGCCAGAAATTGAAAAAGAACTAAAAGACTAACAAACGGACCCCGACAACTACAAGCTTTGGTACTGACAGAAAAAACTTTCAACTGCTCCGAACTTGGGACTGAGCTTTCCGGTTAATCATAACTGCTCAGGTTTTTAATCGCTTCCAACATTTGTGTCTTCATGATCGTCAATATCTCTCGACTTTATCTACTTTTGTGGAGCACTACTTTTTGAATGTTCTGGAATGCTCGGACTCATCTCCTAATTGAGCACGTACTTATGCTGCTCTTTTCTTAGTTGCTTTCTTTTTCAGAATACGATCAATATTGCTAAGGATTTCCGCGGATACGGAGTGTGAATCCTCAGTCTCTGCCCAAATCTGAAACATTCCCAGGCTTCTGATGAAAAGAGTTTATGCGCTTTGCTTTTCTCTTCTTAATACGGACGTTTTCTGATTTTTCAGTTGCGTTCCTACCTCCGGTAAAACTACCATTTGGAGATTTACGCCTGTTGAATCGGCCCCATTCACTGGAGTAGGTTGGCCCTTGTTTGGGCTGAAAGGAGGGCCCACTGAAAAGGATTCACACTCCGGGGTTAAACCGACCGCAAAGTTACCTAGAGCCCTACCTAGAGACAACATGGACGTTGATTGATTGTGAACAACACAATGGGCTTCAAGAAAGATACTTGCTTACAAATGTAAATTTTATGTTTTTGACAAGGTTATTACTCCATTGTTTGTTCAGCATATCATAAACTTTAAATTTTGGTAGCAATTCCTCATACATAATAGCACACGTGATTGTTTTTGGTTTAGATGCGTGTCGTCTTCCTGCTCCTCAACTCCTAAGATTAGATGTAGATGAAACCTTGAGATCATATACTTTAAGGCAAATTAGATGCCATGGCTGTCCGCACTGATTTAGGAGTGAGACACTGATTTGGCAGTCTCAGTCAGCTGCTGACTAGACTGTTTTGCTGTATGGGCAGCATTTTTACTATATTTATCTTAAATGGTTGTAACTTTTAATGTATAAGTCCAAAATAAAAAAAATATATCATTGTTCACATAAATTCAAGCTCTTCAAAACAAGACCAGTCATAGATATTTTTAACAACTTTAAAAAATATATTTTACATGTATGTGTTGATACTTTATGATGATAATATGATTCATTAATTTTGTATTATGATTCATTAAGTAATGAGTGGTGAATTAGATTACAAACTTTGGAACCGATAAAAAATAATTATTGTTTTTTAGTGTATTATTATTGTTGTATGGTGTATTTTAAACCTTATATGATGAATCATATGTATTTTTCAATACACATCAAATATTGTTTTGCGCTAAATTATTGTTTGAATTTATTTTTATTTATATGTTGTCGATGATACACTAAAATGAAGATATGATTCATTAGTTTTGATATTATGATTCATTAAAATTGATATTATGATTCATTAACTAATAAGCGGTGAATTAGATAACAAACTCGGAACTGATAAAAATTATTATTGTTTTGTAATGTATTATTATTGTTGTATGGTGTATTTTAAACCTGTATGGTGAATCGTGTATTTTTCATACATACCAAATATTATTTTGTGAAAAAAAATTTATTCTTATATGTTTCTAATGATATACTAAAATGAAAATATGGTTCATTGATGTTGATATTATGTTTCATTAAAATTGATATTATGATACACTAAAATGATGCTATATGTTTACAATGATACACTACATGATGTTATAAATTATAAGTCTCATTGATGGCAATTTCGATCACATGGGCTACCTGCACAGAATATTGCACAGCTGATTATGTGGCAGTCCAGTCACCATGCCGACTGGATTGCTTATATGGCACATGAAGTGAGAAGATAATTTGTATTAACTTTAAATTATTGTAATTTTTAATATATAACCCCAAAATGAAAAAAAAATTATATCATTGTTGTGGCAGAAAGTGGGGAGCCCTCTTTAGTTTAGATCATTCCCTTGTGTGTTTTGTTTTCCTTTGCAATTAGAGCGGCTCTTTATTGTCATCCCATCTATCTAGATGTCTCTTAGCTTTCTCCACCTACATAGAACACCAACTGTATTATATATATATATTTTGTTTCTTGTGATCATCGTTAATTTATTTATGTATTATATACCTCGTTAATCCAATCTGTACGAAAGGTGGCCCAACAGATGCTTAATGTTTCTATGACATTTTTTTTATTGAACTGAAACTATCTTGCTGAGGCAATTTGAGTTGATTTGTTTTGTTTGATTATCAGATTTTCTTAATCAAAACTCAACTCAAGTGTTCATTCTATGTGACAAGCCAGAAGCTGTAAATCTGACAATGACCAGTTTCAGAGAGGAACCAAACCTTCAACACTGATGACTGGGCTACATATGTGGACTAATCCTGGTATCACATCCCTAAAGCTGGAAGAACTCGTATGGGTTTCATGCAAGCAATGGGTCTAGGAAACAGAACAAACACCGCTTCCTTTGAGCAACACCTTTGGTCCATCAACAACGACAACAACTCTTCCGATGATGACACATACAAGGGAGAAGAGGGAGCTTTCTACAGAGTGACTTGTTATCTGAACATCAGAATGCAAAATTTGTAGTAACAGGACATAGTTTAGGGGGCATTAGCTATCCTCTTCCCAACACAGTTGTTGCTTGCTGCATACACATGGTTGATACTTTTTAATAACAAGAAATAGTTTATAACTTGTTTTGAAACTTTATGGAAAATAATATTTTTGACATTTCTTTTCTATTTTTCATGTTTATTAAGATTTTAACTAACAATAATAAGATTATTGATATTTTAAATGATGCAGAATTTTTTTAAAGCTGGAAATCAAATGGGGCATTTAAATACTCTCACCAAATGCTAGATAAAATAATGCAATAAAAGTAAACTTGCACTACTTGAAGGATATCAAATAGTGTAAAACAATACTTTGGTTGTTGTCCTATAGTATTAGTGCAATATACACGTTTGCCCTATTTGTGTGGGTGGGTGGGTGCCATGGAAAAACAACAAATGGGGTAATAAAACTAGTTGCACTGTTTGGTGTTGATCAAATGGTGCAACCTATATATTATGCCCTATTTGTTCATATATCATATGGCGCAAAACACAAAAGTCGCACTATTAGTTGGTCAACAAATGGTGCAACTATTCTTTGTTGCCCTGTTTTGTGATGACTAATCCGTATACTACCACCATACCAAACGGGGCACCAAATGAACATGCTCCATTTGTTATAGATCAAATGGCGCGACAAATTCAACATGCACCATTTATTGTTGATCAAAGAGTGTACGACTAGTTGCTTGAGTGCGACTTACTTGCGTTTAGTGAGTTTAGTGCGACGTTACTTGCACTCGATCAATTGGTGCATACCTTAATTGCACCAACAGTGCATGTCAAATAGAGCGAAATTAAAAGTTGCACCAAATTGGTTCTTGTAGTGTTAGAGCAATATTTTGATCTATTGGTGTAATTTTTACTACCTCAATTGAGCTCATATGTTGTAGTGTATTTAAAGGCCAAAACTAGTCGCTACACTGTACATATGTATATTATGAAAAAAAGTAGGCGTTACACTATGTAGAGGTATATTGTGTAAAAAAAATCAGAAAATTTCATGAAATGCCACTAAAAACAAAAAGAAAGTCAAGAAATGCCACTATATTTTGTAATAGTCCACGAAATGCCACTATGTCATTGACCAGGAGTAAAAAAAAAGATAAAAAATACTCATACTAGTTAACAAAATAGCTTTAAAGTTCACAATATGCCCCTAAGTGTTAAAAATGCACTAAAATTTGCAAAAAAATCAAAATATTATAAAAATATAGGTAACTATAAGAATATATTTTAAATATCATAAAAATAAAAAAAAATATATTAAAATATTATAAACATTGAAAAAAGTAAATATTTCTTAGATGTTTTTCAAAATTATTTAGAACAATAAAAAATTATAGAGTTTTAAACACATAATTTATACTAATTTTTCTAAAAATCTATACCGATATAGTACCATAATTTATACAAATTAATTATCACAATTTATACAAATTAATTACCGTAATTTTACCATACAGTTTTAAATACTTTTATACCAATTTAATTAATTATACCAATTAATTACCATAAAGGTTTAAATTATTTATTCAAAAAAATAATTTTAGTTTTTATAACATTTGGAATTTAATTTATATTCTATTTTGCACATTAATTTATGACATAATATAATTTATTTCAAATAAATAATTTGAATTGGTAAAAAAAAGATAATTGAAAATGTATGATACAAATTATGGTTTTAATTGCTACTAGTTATGGTGCTTAATTGGTAGAAAAATTGGTCTAAATTATGACTAGTACCAATTTTTCTACCAATTAAACATCATAACTAGTATCAATTAATTACCATAATTTGTACCATACATTTTCAAATTATTTTTTTTATCAATTTAAATTTTTATTTGAAATAAATTATATTATGTCACAAAGTCATCTGCAAACTAGAATATAAATAAAAAATGTTCCAAATTTTAATTAAAAATTAAAATAATTTTTATTTTAATAAAAATTTAAATTGGTAGAAAAAAATTAAAAGGTCTAGTAAAAGATTATGGTAATTAATTGGTATAAATTATGGTAATTAATTGGTATGAATAATGGTACTATATTGGTCTCAATTAATAGAAAAACTAGTATAATTTATGTGTTTAAAAATCTATATTCTTTTTTATGTTACTAACTAAATTTGAAAAAATCTAAGAAAATATTTAATTTTTCAATGTTTTATGAATTTTTACATATTTTAATAATTTTTTATAATATTTTAAATATATTCTTATAGTTACCTTTTTTTTATAATATTTTGTTTTTTTTGTGAATTTTATTGATTTTTTTAACACTTAGTGACATATTGTGAACTTTAAAACTACTTTGTTAACTAGTAGGGGTATTTTTGTCTTTTTTTGCTTCTGGTCAATAACATAATGGTATTTCAGGGGCTTTTACAAAAATATAGTGGCATTTCGTGACTTTCTTTTTTGTTAGTGGAATTTCATGAATTAGCAAAAAATATAGTGGCATTTCATGAAATTTAAAAATATTTATTACACTCACAAGGGTATATTGTAGAGTAAATTAAACCTGCGAGGTATATTGTAGAGTAAAATAAACCCGAAAGATATATTGTAGTTTAAAATAAACCTAAAGGGTATATCATACTGATTTGTAAAGTATAGCGGTACTTTGTAAATTACAGTAAACCTAGGAGTATATTATGAAATTTTCATAAAAGTTATGTGTTGTTTACTAAGGAGAATCCTTATATGTATTTGTGTAATCAATATTAGGTATCGCATTGAACAAGTGAGCAAATAAATAAGACTACTAGACTGATAAACAAAAGGTGTTGTATACGTAACTTAACTTATAAAATTAACTTCTTTTGTTTCTTTTGATAGCTCTGTTTTTACCCTCGTCATTCTTAACCACTTAGATATGAGAATGTAGCTTCGACAATCGACATACAATATATCTCTAAGGATAACACATAACTCATGCACGACTCAAACAATATTCACCTCAAAATATTATAAATGAAAAATTCACGGGACACCACTAAAAGGTTTGTTAATTTATAAAATACCATAATTTATAAAAAAGTTTTTCAGATACCACAAAAAATAATTTTAATTTACCAGATACCACAAATTATTAACTCAAAACTTTTTAAGACCAAAATACCCCTATTTGTTAATAAAAATAGTTCACGGTATATCACATAAATATTTTTAATTCAAAAAATACCACATAATTTATTGAAATATATTAAAAACAGTAAAAAAAATAATAAAATTTATTGATTTATTATTTTATTGGTTAAAATTTTATACAATAAAAAACCACATATATAATTTAAAATTTGAAAAATATAAAAAATACCATATATCATTTAAAATCTATAAAAAATAGTTAAGAGAATGATAATTCAAATTTTTTGTAAATTTTTTACTCAAAGTATTTTTAATAATGTAAAATAGTATTATAAAAAAATTAAATTTATATAAAGTAAATTATAAAAAATTAAATTATCATTCTCTTTATTTTTTTTGTTTATTTTAATCAAATTTGTGGCTTCTCTAATATATTATAATTCTTTAGAGATTTAATTATTATATATATATGGTATTTGTTTTTCAATTTTAACCCTTATCTGCAAAATGTTAATTTTTACTAGTTACTTTTTCTACATACGTTTATTAATTTTTTTGTTTTCAAATATAATTTTCTATATGTTTAATTCAAAAATAAAACAAAATTTATTAAATGTATTTTAAAAGTAAGTTGTAAAAGTTAACATTTTCCTGTATATAGGTTAAAACTGAAAAAAATAAAAAATACCATATATATAATAATAAAATATTGAAAAAATATGCAAAAACTAAAAAATATAATTATATTAGAGAAGCCGCACATTTAATTAAAAATAGATAAAAAGAGTAATTAGAATGATAATTTAATTTTATTATAATCTTACTTAATATCAATTTTTTTAATAATACTTTATATTACTAAAATTACTAGAGTAAACATATTGTAGAAAATTTGAGTTATTATTCTCTTAATTACTTAGTATTTTTAATTTTTTATATTTTAGTAATTTTATAATTATATATTTGGTATTTTTAATTTGATAAAATTTCAACCTATATATTAATAAGCCTATAAATTTTTATTATCTTTTACTGTTTTTAATATATTACAATTAATATTGTGGTATCTTGTGAATTAAAATATTTATGTGGTATAACGTGAACTATGTTTATTAACAAATAGGGTATTTTAGCCTTAAAAAGTTTTGGGTTAGAAATTTGTGATATCTGGTGAATTAATATTGATTTTTGTGATATCTATTTTTTAAAAAAACCGTGTTATTTTATGAATTAATAGACTTTTTAGTGGTATCCCAAATGTAATATGGCATTCAAATACGGTAAGACAAATAAGGACTTGTTTACACGTTTTTTTTTTATGTTTTCATATTTGAGTTTTGATCAAATAATAATCTTTCTTAAAAATTAATACTCTGTGACCGTCTTGCTTACTTTATGACACATGTTTTCATTTTAATATTAAACATCAAAGACAATATATAGTTTATCATATAAAAAATCACTTGTAAAATTTAAACTTTTAATATTATTTTATTTTATATACTCCCTTCGTCCCTTATTGACCTTCCCATTTGCTTTTTGGCACGTTTTTCCATTTCAATATTAAACATATAAGATAAAATAAATTTATAAAATAAATTTGTACAACATATAGTTTATCATATAAGGATTCCATTGCAAAACTTAGACTTATAAAATTATGTAATCTAACATGTTAAATATTGAAGTCAAACGACATGTCCAAATAATAAACAAGAAGGTCAAATGGGGACGGAGGGAGTATTAAATATTGATATCAAACCGAACAAGAGGGTCAATTAGAATTAGAGTTTTTTTTTTAAACCAACGAGGAAATTATATTAAGAACAAATAGTTAGTACATCGGGAGGGAAGTCAGAAGACTTCCAACAACTCGCAGAGAGTTGATGTTTACTAGCTAAGAAAGCTAGGTTGTGAGCAGTGAAATTGTCTAAGCGATTAACATGAAAGCATTGAAAATCCACTAGCGGACTCAAATGTGCCAAGGCATCATTGAGCAAAAAAGTTGTGCTGGCTGAAATACTGGTGGGACCAAACGCCGAAAGATAAGCAACCACGGGCTTACAATCTGACAAAACCCGCACACTCCGAAAGTCAAAACGCTGAGCAAGGTGAAGACCTAAAAGAATCGCTGCAGCCTCCATATGGGAAGGGTCATGACGAGTGAAACCACCCCAAACAGCGGCAGCAATGACTGAGTCATGATGAGATGCAACTGCCGCAATGACAAACCTGCCGAATTTGTCTAGCCCTGCATCGACCGAGATCTCTACCCAACCGGGAAAACTAAGACGGGCGTCAGCAAGCGAAGGGAGGGAAGTCGAGGCAAAACAATTAGAGCTGAGCGAGAGAAAACTGTCTGCCTGAGACCAGCCAGCCTCCAAAAGGGAAACCCTATCATGTGAAAATTGACAACGTGCAAACCATAGACGCCAAAGGAGCGACAGCAACAAGGTCAGCTGGGGCCGGGGCATGGCTAAGCAAGACTGTGTAAACCAATTGAAATACCCCAAACTTAGATATGGTGTTTAAATGATAAACTAAGATATAAGGAGGCTAAATAATGCCTTAGAAACATTAAGAAACATTTCTAATCAAAGAAAAATATAAGGAAACACCAAAAGAGCAGTTTTAGCAAAAACGTGCTCTAAGCTTGGAGAGACTTGGGTGAGTACCCAAACATTGTTCTAGGACCTTAGTAATATCCTAATGGTCATTTTAAATCAATTACCAAAGAAAACCAAGCTTGAAAACAAGTTAAAACACAAAATGTGCTTTAAGGAGTCTTAAAGCACGTTTTTGAAAAATTGTCTTGTAAATGAGTTTTGAATGGCTAAATGCCCATCATTACTCTTTAATTAACATGTGTACTATATAGTATCACATTTCGAAGTCTATATCAATGGGAAATCAAAAATTTCACAACAATGTGCCTTGTTTTGTGAATAGTGAATTAATTAAGCTAGTTTATAACATAAGTCTATATAAGTGAGACATTTGGTCAACAAAGACTTAAGTACCCTCATTATTAATAGGGGGCCGGTTTCTTATGAGGTGAGTCACCACCTTTATGAGTCATTAAGCAAATAAGAAAGCAAATAAAGAGTTATAAAGCAAAAGTACTATTCACCCTTTAACATAAATATCTCATTTACTCACCTCTCTCCTCACCTCTTCATTCTCTCTTGTTTCTCACGATTTTCTCAAGCTCTCTCCCTTCTCCATTAACGTGAAGAGCAACTCCATGCTAGCTCCACCTAGCCTTGCACACATCTTGCTCATTTTAGCTCCAAAACCAAAACTAAATACATATATCTCTTAGTTAGCTCAAGCTCTTCCTTTCTATCTTTTCAAAACTTCAAGAGCTTCATTTTGGTGCCAAGTCAAACCACCATTAGAGGAGGAAATTCAAGTTTGGAGACTCCATTGGCTTCTTCATTCTCTTAAGGTAAAGAAAGTGTAAGAAAATCTAGGTTTCCACCATTTCTTTTCTTGTCCGAAAATTTGCACTCATGGGACTCCATGTTTATGCCTTGTTCTAGCTTGTTTCTACTCTTCAAAGGATAGAGGAGGTCCTTCTTGCTTCAAATCCAAGCTTGTCTTGAGAAACTAAGGTAAGACAATCAATTCAAAACCTTAAAACACATTTTTAACCTAGGTTTATTCCTTAAGGTTAGTGTGTTGTTTAGTGCTCCTTGGAATCATTGGACATTGTTTAGAACATTGGCAAGGAGAATTACATTGGTGACCGAGATTGGACAAGAAAAATCTAAGGAGAAAAGCTTGTGAAGCTTGTAAAAGAACAAGGTAAATTACTTACCTTAAGGTGTTTTATAGTTTAAGGGAATGAGATTTAGATATGTGATGAGTTTAGTAGAGAGTTTACATTAGAAAAGGGTTATATATAACCTAGGAGAAACAATGACTATACTTGTGAACTTGTGACTAAGGAGCAAATGAGAAAAAGAGATAGTTTAAGAATATCAAGGTGAATTACAAGAAGCATTTTATTTCAATGGGAGCCTTGTTGAGTGTAATCGCAGGTTGAAGGCAAATATATGTGGAGATTCAGTGGTTAAGATTATTGTCATTTAAGGGTCTAAGTGCCAAGCATTTAAGTTTATGCGCTATAAGATGATGTGGTGTAGTTTCGGTGTAAATTGTGTGTTAAGATGTTGTGAAGAGAATTTGAATGATATTGGTTGTTTGATGGAGAAAAACCAAGTGTTAGGATGTACTATATACTAGAGAACCCATGGCAAAATCTAAAGGAGAACTTAAGTGTGTAAGATACTCTAAGGGGATTTAATGACTAAGGAAGTACTAGGATGTTCTAGAGGTTGTCTTGATGAAAAAGGTGAGATTAAGGGTTCTAATGACTTACAATGACTTAGGTATCACCATGAAGGATTTAGGAATCAAAAGTATGTACTTGGGTATTTAGGACTTAGGTAAATGTTGGTAAAGGAAGCTAGGAAACTTTAGTAAGTTGGAAGTAAAAGAGCATAAAACTTTTAGGTGGTTTAGGGAGAAACTAGGGTTTAGAATTTAAGGAAACCTTGGAAAGTGCAAGGAAAGATGCTTGGGAGATGATGTTGTAGTAGTGAGGGAACATTATTGGCATAGTGGTTATTATAGGCATGAAACACCACTTAGAGAACCAAGGAGAAAATATCATAAGTGTAGGAATTTTGGTATGAAGTGAGTAAGTGTTTAAGGAGATAGAAAATGAGTTTTGTGGGTGTTGTATGAGGGTGTAAGTGTGCTAAATGAAGTTAGAAGACATTATGAGGGTTTGGTTGAAGTTGGTGACAATTGGTTAAGTGTTTGAAGGCTTAGAAAAATGAGTGCTTTGCCTTGTCCGAACATCCGTCCGGACATGGACATTCGGACAGGCCCTGTTGCGTGAAAATTTTCAGAGTCTCGACTTGTGTCCGACCTTGGGAAGTCCGGACACAAGTTCGGACGTACCTGTTTCTACTTTGAGTTTTCCTCGACCCATGTCCGAACTTCCGAAGTCCGGACACAAGTTCGGACATGCGTCTGTTTTCAGTTTTGAGTCTCGACTTGTGTCCGAACTTGGGAAGTCCGGACACAAGTTCGGACAGGCCACTGTATGGACCAAAAACCTTGTTTAAGGTTAGGAAATGATGGGGATAATTAAGTATGGATGTTATAAGATTATTAAGGACATGTTTGGTGGGTGTAATGGTCATTAAGTGGGAGAGTAAGTGTAATAAATAATGAGGAAATGATGCACCTAGGAGTCAAGTTAAAAAACCATAAGGCTTAGTGAAAAACAAAGGGAAAAAGTTGATGTCTAGGAAGGTTAAGTAATTCTATTGAGTTGGATTGATAATAGCCTAAAACTGAATCAATGTTCTAGGCTTTGTGAATTGGGACTTGGAAGGAGATAAACCAAACGATCGTCGACGGTGAACGGTACAATCTTTCTTGTGACCTGCTTGCTAACGAGGTGTCCTCGGCTTGTGTGCTATCTGTTTAATTGCTATGACTAAAACAAGATAAAGCATGCAACCGGTTATATTTGTTCTCGTTGTGTTTGTGTTATCTTTACACTAACCCGCGAGACTTGAGATTGTTACTAACCAAGTTTAGTACTTACTGAGTTAAGAATAAGAGTTAAGTTTGGTGGTTGTTGGTTAATGCCCGTTAAGGCTTAGCTAGCACATGGTGATTAAGATTTCTACTAACTGGAACTTGAGTGAGGAAACCCGGGACCGATCTCCGGTCATGCATGCTAAGGAAAAAGGGGGACGATATCTGAATCAGATCCGCCCTCCGCTTCAGGACTTGTCTTCGGACTTGTAGCCTAGGGCCGGTTGCCGGCTCAACTACGCTGGACTCCCGTCCAGAGTAGGTGGCATTAAGATGGTGCGGTGGGATCACCTAAATCCCAGGTTCAAATTAAGCTACAACCAATCCCTTCCAGGAAAGGTTTGTATATTGAGATTAAGATTAAGATTAAGATTAAGGTAAGGTAAGGAACTGAGATTAAGGAAATGAGGACTAAGGAGGGGGTTACTAACCAACTTGTTAAGGGAACGCTTGAGTCGTTCATTGGTTGTGAACTATATATGTTCATCTGTGGTTATTGTTATTGCATTTCATATTATGCATGTGTATGTAATCAATTTCCATGCTATCGACAATTAGTCGTCGTAGCCCCTTGCTTGGGGGCCATGAGAGGGTGTACCAGCATTCGTGCTGACCCCCTCGGGGCTATTTTACACTTGCAGGTAAGAGACCCATGAGGACGCACTACGAGAGTAGGAGCGGTTAGACTTAGGGTGGGATGTTTATTTTGAGTTCGGGTTGCGCCTGTGCACCCGACTGTTTATATTTAAACTGAAGTAAGGTTGCGATCATGTGTAAGATATTTGTACTCGGTTGGTTGTGGTATTGTGGATGGTGATGTTCTGAGTTGGATAAGTATTTTGGATAAGTATTGTAAATGTTAAGGCCGGTATATTCTAACGATCAGACCGTGGCAAGGTCCAGATGTTATTTATTTCCGCTGCGACGTATTCGATTAAGTGTTCAGTTTTGCGATAACCACGAATGGCTTTGGATGGGGTGTTACAAAAAGTGGTATCAGAGCGTAGTTACGCTCTGATCAAGAAATACCAGACATGAGTAACCACCGAGTTAGGATATAAGTTAAGGAATAAGTGTTGGGTTAAGGGTGTGAGAAGTTAGAGTGAGTAGAGTCAGATGACCACTAATAAGTGTGGATCGTCTTTATCGTCTACGGACATTATAAAATTCGTTAACCGAAACAGTGGTGAATACAAATCTAATGTGAGTTATGCTTGTTCAGATGGCAGGACGTCCTAGGGGAAGCCGAGGCCGCGGCCAGGGTGATGATGCTTCAGGAATACCTGGAGGGCAGACGATCGCAGAGATCGTAGCTGCCGCATTAGGGCATATGGGCTATCAGCCTGGTGTGGGTGCACCACCTCCACCGCCACAACCTAGGGAACCAAACTGGGTGAAGAGTCTTGCAGATCTTCGACCCGTGCACTTTAAGGGGAGACCGATCCCGCCAAGCTTGAGGCGTACATCTCCGAGCTGGAGACCGCCTTCGAGACCCTTGATGTCCCTGCTGGGATCAAGGTGCGTCTGGCTGCTTTCTACCTGAAGGGGGCGGCAGGCGATTGGTGGAAGCTGGTGAGGGCCGAGCATGTGGCCAATCCAGAGTTCGGCTGGGAGCAGTACACCGCCTTGCTACGAGTAAAGTACTACCCCGCCCATGTCCAGACGAAGAAGCGCTTGCAGTTGGATGCGCTTAAGCAGACAGACAAGATGACAGTGGACGAGTATTACTCAGAGTTCACTGCCTTGCTCCGTCTTCTGCCAGGTCTTGGATATTCTGACCAGATCCTGGTGGACCGCTTTTATGGCGGGCTTAGCCATCGACTCCGCTACGGCATGGGGCCGACGAGTTATACTACCTTGCAGGAGTGCTATCATGCCGCTGCTAAGGTTGAGATAACCGTCCAGCTGAGGGACGAGGAGAATGCTAAGAGGAAGAGTGCTGGTAAGAGCTCAGAAAGTCAAGGGCAAGGAGGGTACAAGAAACAAAAGTACCAGCCTCAGGCCCAGAAAAATCAGAACCCAAAGGGGAAGGAGGAAAAGGAGAAGGCTCCGGAAGAGCCACTGAAGTTGACGTATGCTTATGCAGCTACGCCCCTGTGCTCTAGGGCGCCAAAGGGTAAGGAATTGATATTAAATGAGTTAAGAAACAAATTAGTAACCATTTGAGATATGAGAATTGACATTATGAATCATCAGGATCTGAGACTGAGAAGGGAGCCGGTGGTGGCTACCAGCGACGCTTCATTTGTAGGTGGTGTCACAAGGACCACCCCGGGCTCGATTGTAAAGGGAATAAGGTGGAGTGCAACTTTTGTGGAGTTTATGGACACCGGGCATATGAGTGTTACCGGAACCCTGCTAGCAGAGCCTATAGGCCCGATACCAGGGGCAAGGGCAAGACCGATCAGGGAACTGGATCTGACGGTCAGAGGAAGGTGCAGCAGCGGGCGGACAAGAACCCACGGGTGACCCAGAAGACGGGACCCACTTTACACATGGTGGACCGGGACGATGAGCCTGAACCCTCATCGAGGCCAGGTATCGCTATAACCATTTAGTAATAAAAACTACCTGCTTACCGCATTATCATGCATGCTTGGTGAATAAATGAGTTAAGTAAGAATAAGATGAGATTAGAACTTAAGTAAGATATAACCTACTACCACTTTAGGAAGATTCAACATCTGCTACCCAATACCATCTACACCTAACCCGGAGCACACCGACATCGAAACTATAGACTTTCCAACCGAACAATGTCAGGTTATCCGCCCAGGTATGATTTTATTAAGGGGATACCTGACACCCGAAGCACAAATAGCCATCATCAAAAGATGCAATCAACTAGGAATGGGACCGGGAGGTTTTTACACACCGGAGTACCCAGGGGGAGCACGGATGAAATTAAAAATGATGAGCATGGGCAAGGATTGGAATCCGTATGCCAAGAATTACCAAACCATGAAGGAGCAAGATGGAGTCTCACCACCGGGAATACCCGAAGAGTTCCATCCAATTATTACACAAGTCATGGAAATCGCTCAGCAGTTGGAAGCTGAACCGATTCCAGACATTCAAGCTGACATTTGCATTGTAAACTTCTACGAAAAAGATGGGAGACTGGGACTACACCAGGATAAGGACGAGACAACGGAGTCTCTCGAAAGAGGGATACCCGTAGTGTCTTGGTCCATTGGGGATGATGCGGAGTTTTTATACGGTGAGCAGAAGCGTGTGGACCGTGCAGATAAGTTAGTACTTAAGTTAGGTGATGTATTAATTTTGGGAGGAGAATCAAGGATGTTATACCATGGGATTAAGAGAATCAAGCTGAATACAGCACCATCAGCAGTAATCAATGCGACACATATGAGACCAGGAAGATTAAACCTAACCTTTAGACAGTATTAGCCATGTAATGTTAGAATGAGATGAGGAATGAAATGTAAGATTAAAGCTCATGTTGTAAAAAGGATGGTTATGAATAAAATAACAGTGTTGTTCATATAAATTGTTACGACTCTTGTTATACCATCAATACTCATGAAGCTTGTGAATACAATTAGGTTATGGACTCGGTACGGAAGGTGCATTAAGCATACTTACAGAGGCACATGCCGACGCCAGCGGTACTATCCTCACCGGCACCTTTCCGATTAATGGGATTGAGGCATCAGTTCTCTTCGACTCAGGGGCCTCGCATACCTTTGTCTCGGCATCATTCGCGAGCAGGTTGGGGCTAGACGCTGATGAGCTACCCGACTTCACGGTTACGCTCCCGTCTAAGGAGAAGGGTCGTTGCACTCGTTACTACCGAGGAGCCACTGTCAAAATTAAGGGAGAAGACTTTCCAGTCAGTTTCATAGAGTTCAGTAAGCTAGGATTTGATGTTATCTTCGGGATGAACTGGTTGGAGCGGCACAAGGGACGTATCCTCTACCGAGCATAGATTGCTGCTCAGGAGTCCGTTTGGGGTAACAATATCATACCGCCAGAGGCCCAGAGAGCCTTCGACTAGGATCATCACCGCCATGGCAATGTATAAGGAATTAAGGAGAAAGGGAGAAGTGTACCTCTACTATGTACAGGACATAGAGAGAGACCCTGAGTTCGACCCCGACTTACCGGTAGTGTCGGAGTTCCCCGACTTATTTCCACGGGAACTGCCCGGCATGCCACCCACTCGGGAGGTAGAGTTCACCATCGAGCTGCTACCTGGTGCCGATAGCCAAAGCACCATACCGTATGGCTCCGGCAGAAATGACTGAGTTAAAGGAACAACTGAAAGATTTGTTGGATAAGGGATTCATTAGACCAAGTGTGTCACCATGGGGAGCGCCAGTCCTCTTCGTGAAGAAGAAGGATGGTAGTCTCCGCCTCTGCATCGACTACAGAGAGCTGAATGCAGTGACAGTGAAGAATAAGACCCACTACCCCACCCCGCATTGACGATCTGTTCGATCAGTTGAAGGGAGCATCTGTGTTCTCCAAGATTGATCTCAGACCGGGGTATCATCAGATAGCCATTAAGGAGGGAGACATTGAGAAGACGGCATTCCGGACACGATACGGCCACTATGAGTTTACAGTGATGCCGTTCGGTTTGTCGAACGCACCGGCGAAGTTTATGGATCTGATGAACCGCTTGTTCCGGGAGCAGCTGGACAAGTCGGTTGTGGTGTTTATTGATGACATTTTGATATATTCGAAGTCTAAGGTTGAGCATGAGGAACATCTGAGGAGGGTATTGGAAATATTGAGGGAGAACCAGTGTGAGCCTCGATTTTAAACCCTATCCTATGTCGATTAAAGTTGATTAGGATCTAAACGTTTTTAGGTCACTTATACCTATAAGATTAATAAACTAGTCATTAACATAATTATTAAAACTAAGCTAGCTCACTGGAACCTATTATGATCCCCACCTAATTTTGACCTAGATTAAATTAGGAAAGGAGAGTTCGGGTTCGGGGGCTTGATATTCGACTTATTTAGGGTTCAATTACTTTCATTACCCTTCCTAGGTCGTTTTCCTCTACTTAGTTTATTTACGGCTTATTACGAGTCGTTTTAACCTAAGTGCGCGAGCTTCTGTTTTTTGTGTTTTTTAGCATTTTTGACTGAAAATAAAAGTGAAAGTGAAATTACCTAAACTAGGGTTTCGGAGGCAGAATTAGGTCAAATTTTGTTTCCGTCCGTAGCCACGGACCTAATGTCCATAACCACGGACCCTAGTTAATCTATGTGAAAATAAAAGTCGAATTGAAACAGAAAACAAAAATTTTGAAAAGTCCGGGGCCACGGACAGGATGTCCGTAGTAGGCCCGGACATAGTTTAACAAAACCTAAATTTTTTTAAATTTTTAAAATCCGCCGCCGTCCGTGGGTGTCCGTGGTCCACGGAAAACATCCGTGGTCACGGACCACCCACGGACAGGGGTTTTATGGTGGTTCCCGAAGGTGTTTCGGCTCAAAATTTATGCACGTGTAGCCTGAAAGGTGTACACATTCGTTAGTAGTGAATTGAAAGATTGCAGTTTTGAAGTCGAATTATGTACGAAACTTGGCGAACAAGTAACAAGGCAGAAGAAACAAAAGTAACTAGCAATACAGAAGCGTAAAAAGGTTAGTTTGAACCCAAAATTTGATAGAGAGTAATAAGGCGTGGAGAGTTAGAAAGTAGAATTGCAACCTGTTTTACCTTCGAATTTAGGAGGATTCTTCAGTGGGATTCTTCGGAGGCCTCGTTGATGGCGGATCCAGAAGAACTTCGAACCAGCTTCTGACTCCTTATTGTTCTGATGTTTCTTCACGTTTTGTGCTGCTGTTTTGGTGGGGGTTGTGATGGATGATGATGTTGTGTGGAGGTGAAAATGTGTTTTGGTGTTGATTTTGGTGAGATTTCGGTGTTTGATCGTGGCTCTGGGGTTCAAAACGTGGAGAGAGAGAGAGACGGCTGCCTTCTTTGAGAGTCTAGGGTTCTTGAGCTTCTTCTTTGATCATGGGATAAGGTTCCTTATAAAGGCCTCTTTAAAGATAGAAAAATCCGGTAAAACCCGAGATTTACCGATGTTTTAGCTCAAGGGCTTCCAAAAGGAATTTGATTATGAAATTTTACACATGGGTAAAGGATGATATTTCTGAATTTTCTAAAGTGGAATCGAATTTTTTGGACATTGGAATATTTTTAAATTCAATTTCTCATCAGATTCAATCAGAAATTGCTAGAAAATTATTGAAATTCAAAAAATCAAAATTCCAACGCCATTATGCTTCAGATGTCATCCTCTATCATGGGTTAAAATTTCAAAGCATTTTGAATTGATTTGACCCTTATTTGGAGGAGAGAGAAAGCCTATAGGGGGCTTAGGATCCTTGAAAAATTACGAAAATGCCCCTGGAGATGACTACGTTGTCCCTAGTACTCTGAAATGTGCCGATCGAATTGGGAACCCTCGCTACTAGCCTATTAGTAGAGACTCTCTTCCGGGGGGTTGAAATTTTGGGTATAACAGATTGCCCCCCGTCAACTAGACTTTGTAATGGAAATGAAAAGGCTAGTTGATGCTTGAGTGATACCCCAAAATTATGGATCTTAAAAGACCACACGTGCAATCCGACAAGTTGCGTCGAGCTATTCTAAGGCGCTGACTACCTATGAGTAAAGTGGAAGGGTGTCGAGCAGTTCTAAGGCGTCGACCACCTAAAGGTGATAATAAAGTAATGTCAGACTGTTCTAAGGCGCCGACTACCTATAAGGATGATATGACGTCAAGCTATTCTAAGGCGTTGACTACCTATAATGAATGAGATGATGTCAAGCTATTCTTAGGCGTTGACTACCTATAATGAATGAGATGATGCCAAGCTATTCTGAGGCGTTGACTACCAATAATGAATGAGATGATGTCAAGCTATTCTTAGGCGTTGACTACCTATCAGTGATTGAAAATTGGTGTTGGGTCGAGTTCTTCTATTCAGGTGAGTTCTGCTGCTCTAGTGAGTTCTGCTGCTCTGGTGAATCTGAATCTTTGGCTGAGAATCTGTATCTCTAAAGAGTCTGTACCTTCGGCTAAGAATTTGTATCTTTGAAGAATCTGTATCTTCAACTGAGAATCTGTATCTCTGATCGGGTGAGAATCTATATTTCTGAAGAATCTGTATCTTCGGCTGAGAATCTGTATCTCTGAAGAATCTGTATCTTCGTGGTGAGAATCTGTATCTCTGATTGGGTGAGAATCTGTATCTCTGAAGAATCTGTATCTTCGGGGTGAGAATCTGTATCTCTGAAGAATCTGTATCTTCGGGGTGAGAATCTGTATCTCTGAAGAATCTGTATCTTCGGGGTGAGAATCTGTATCTCTGAAGAATCTGTATCTTCGGGGTGAGAATCTATATCTCTGGTCTATGATGAGGAGTTTCGTACGGACGGATTCAAGGTAAACTTTATGCAAATGATCATGTTGAAAGTGATGCAAATGATATGGATGATATGAAAATGACATTCGGATGCTTCTGGGGACCGAAACCCGTTCCAATGCTCCTTGTTGGTATACTATGGGGACTTATTGCCTCTGCCCACCAACTGGGGTGCTGGGATAACTTCTAGATTGCCAAGGGGACTTATTGCCACTGCCCACTAGTTGTTTCTCCCAAGAAGTTGACATGAAGATGGGGACTTATTGCCTCTGCCCCGCCAACTTAGATCGCGCTCTGTCTCGTACCTGTCTCGCACTGAAGATGATACTAGGTCTCGTACTGGTCTCGCACTAGATGATGACGCTCGGTCTCGCACTGACGAAGGTGATGGGTCTCGCACTGACGAATATGATGGTCTCGCACTGACGAATATGATGGTCTCGCACTGATGAAGATGCATGGTCTCGCACTGAAGTCTCATACTAAATGGATGAAGAAAAAGTCATTTCGCATTGATTCTGGGTCTCGCGCTGAATGAAGATGCCGGGTCTCGTACTAAAGTCTTGAAAATGATGGGTCTCGAACTAAGAATGAATCGGAAAGATAATGGTCTCGTGCAAATGATGAAAACTGATTACTGGAGTGCCAAACACGGCAATGATGATAAGATGTATGCAATCAAAATATATGAAGGATACTCGTTCAAAACAGGAAACTGTTGGAAAAGGTGCCAAACTTGGCGATGTTGAGGTGTTATGCAAAAGTTGTAAAATGCAACTAAAGTGTTTGTTGGAAGCTTGCCAAAACACGGAACTGTTGAAAAATGTGCCAAACATGGCAATGCTTGAGAAAACTCTGCTGAAAAGGAAAGTGAAATGATCATTTCCTGACTAAAAATCTCATATCTACAATTTGTTTCTTAAGAAAATGAACATGCCGCTGGTGGAAGTGTGTGGTGTTTGTTGTGGTGTTAAAGGCTTTTCCGGTGTTCAGGATTTGCGATAGACCTGGGATCAGGCTATGATTTTGGATGGTGGTCTGGGTTATGACGGGCCTGATGTTTTTGTGGAGGTAAGGCCAATGACAGGCTTGAGGTGGAATGGTGGTGGTGATGTTTGAGCTCTGGGTTCGAATTGGTGTTGTCATAGCAATTGTTGGAACCAACAATTGCCCCCAGTACTTTTCCTTTAAGACAAACTGAGCTAGAGTTCATGGCAATCGATCGTTCCGATCGATTTCCCCCAGTATTTTCTTTTATTAAACGTGCGAACGAGTCTCGTCCTCACAGGGTCACGACTTATGTTTCGATGTGGTGCTTCCTAATCTACACTCAGCGTGTTTGATGCTTGTACTTGTTTTCTGCTCACGGTCACAACTTCTAGACCATTGAATTCGATATTTGATGGATTTACGCATTTGATCTGTTACTTTCACGTGATTAGACACACAACTATCAAGTCGGAAGTCTTTAAAGCTTATAACGTGGCCATGGGGTGTGATGAAGGACAACGGGACCATGGAGGGATATTTGAGGTATGTGGAGCTTAAGTGGGTGACCAAAGTTGCAACTTGCGTCCTCTCTCGGATTCATCTTCCTTGTCTTGAAGTCGTCTAGCCGCCTTGTGCTGACGTTGTTTTCGAGTCTTCTGGAGTTGTCCTTTACACCATTTCTCTTTTTGCCATTTGGATTTCTTCGAGGCACTTCGGGTTTGCCTTTTGTTTTATCCTTTCTTAACTTTGCCTTCGGGGTTCTTGTGTTTCCCGGCTTTGGGCTTCGAGAGCTATTTTGATGTGAGCTCTTTAGATCCTGTGTCACTCTGGGACCATTTGCGGATCACTTCGTCATGCTGATAGCGGCGTTGCTTCTTTGGATTAATGAGAATGTTATCTGAGAGTCAGGCTCCTCGCTTCCTTTGGTCACCGGGTCGAACATTCATCATTGGCTAGGTTATTTTGTGGAGCTCATAATATCGAAAAGGGATATATGAAAGGCTCAGTGGGGGTGCCTAGGGTTTAATGACAGGGTTTACAAGCTTTTGGCTATGTGGTGCTGTACCTAGGTGCTTCGTCATTCCTGAAAGTTGTGTATCCGCTCTTTGTTACTTTTCGCAGGTCTAAGAGTAAATTTACAAATTATCTCCTTCGGTTGGAGTTATGCCGTTTACCTCACCTTTGAATGTGGTCTCACCGGAGTCGTGTAAAAATGACACGCTCGTTCACTCATGGTCTTTCCACTCAAGACACTCTCGTGAATTTCACTCAAAGACTAGTTCACACGCTTAAACGAAAGATTAAAGACGACGATCCTGAGCTCAGATTGCCCCCAGTATCGATTTGGGGTTTATGACAACACTTAAACAGATGTGGATTTGGAATGCTTTGTGGATGTTTTGAGATAGACTGTGGTGTATGGACGAACATGTTCACCCTTTTTAGAAACAACAAATAAGTCGTTCTATTCTGTTGTCAGAAAATAATTATTTCATGATCCCTTTTCTTGAAAAACAACTTTTTGTTTTGTTAAATGAATGCACAAAAAATTCACAAATGGAACTATGCTATAATTCACAAATGGAAAGATAACATCAAAAATTGTAATCTTAGTAAAACTACCTAAAATGATAAAGGAAGCTAGCTACCATAAGGGTTGAAGAGCGACTAGAAAAGAAACTACTTAAATTGAGAAAAATTCTAATGTTGGATTGCTGACGCCAACGTACTGAAGACTCGAGCTCTCGACCGTTGGGACGCCCTTGAGATGACCGTGATTGTCTTCTTTCTGAACTCCGAGTAGGCTCCGCAAAATGTCTGAACTAGGAATGCCTATGAGTTATGTAGGAGGAACTAGGGCCTGAATCTCTTCCAAACTGAGAGGGAAGTGCATGGGCTAGAGTGATCCCTAGGTTAGAACGGATGTGTGGGCCTGAATACCCTTACCGTGGAAGTGGAGCACACGGGCCGAAGGAAGCCGCATGGATTGTGAATGGGCCTCTAGGCCGAGAGAGAAACCTTGAAGCCTAAGATTCGTTTGATGACCCTGTTGGGTCTTGAGGCCAGAAACTAGAATGAATGGGTTGCGCAAACTATCTGGAATTCGAATGTTTTATGTTATGGGCCGAAATTTTGGATTGAGAGCAAAGTCGTGGGCCAAAAAATATGAATTGGTCTGTGGGCCCAGATGAAGTGAGTTATGAGTGCGGTACTCAGAATGTTTTGAGAATTTGGCACCTGGGCCAGAATGTGTTCGGGCTAGAAATAGGGCGCATGGGCCGAAATGATTTTAAAACCATGTCCATAGATGTGAATTGGAATTTGGGCCAGGTAATTCTGATTGGGCCTAGAAGATGATACCTATATCTAGGACTTTGGGCCAAAACCCAGGTGGAAAGTCTTCCTGGACTAGAATAAACCTTGAAACGGAAAGGCCTGATGGATTTTTACAAACTGCTTGAGGTGGATTTGTTTTTCATGGGCCTAGAACTAAATGGATAATTCAAATTGGGCCAGAAGAGAAATCACCTAAGTCTAAGCTTTTGGGCCGAAGCCCGAATGACTCACATATTAAACCAAACAGGACCTCTAGGCCGCAAACAAATAGAGCCGCCAATTCGGGCTGGGCTAGGTTAATGTAGGAGAAGTTCCTATCAATCTGTAGGCTGGGTAATGGGCCGATCATACAAGCAGACAAGGCCCACACAAATTCAACATGTCCTCACTAGACGTTTAAACCCAAACGGGTATGGATCGATCCGGAGAGGTGCTTGGGGCGCTAGCCCAGGTCACCACAAAGGAATAGGGCTTGCACGCTATTCTCTTTGGGCTTCCCCACTTTTTTCACATCACCTGAAGGTGTGTCTACGGTCGGGTCTTTGACTGACCAAACAATGGGCTAGGTAAGGGTACTGCCAGGAAAATGCTTGGGGCTAAAGCCCAGGTATTAAGGGGTGTGGTTAGACGACACCCTCCTCTTTTCCCCCACTTATTCACATCACCTAAAGGGTGTGAGTCCCTGACAGGGGACCCTCAAACGGGTCCCGGGGTGAAGCTGGTTTATGTGGACCCTCGCTCTCATATGATGCAAAGGTGCAGAAAATTAAAGTGCGCAAAAAAGTAAATAAACAAAGTAATAAAGCCATAAATAAACAATTTTTCGAGTTAAGCCCTCTTTCTTAAAATTAAACAAGTTAATATTAAGAGTTTGTCCCCAGCAGAGTCGCCAGTCTGTGAGCCTCGATTTTAAACCCTATCCTATGTCGATTAAAGTTGATTAGGATCTAAACGGGCTTTAGGTCCACTTATAACCTAAGATTAATAACTATGTCATATAACAATAATTATTAAAACCTAAGCTAGCTCACTGGAACCTATTATGAGTCGCCACCTAATTTTGACCTAGATTAAATTAGGAAAGGAGAGTTCGGGTTCGGGGGCTTGATATTCGACTTATTTAGGGTTCAATTACTTTCATTACCCTTCCTAGGTCGTTTTTCCTCTACTTGGTTTATTTACGGCTTATTACGAGTCGTTTTAACCTAAGTGCGCGAGCTTCTATTTTTTTGTGTTTTTTAGCATTTTTTGACTGAAAATAAAAGTGAAAGTTGAAATTACCTAAACTAGGGTTTCGGAGGCAGAATTAGGTCAAATTTTGTTTCCGTCCGTAGCCACGGACCTAATGTCCGTAACCACGGACCCTAGTTAATCTATGTGAAAATAAAAGTCGAATTGAACAGAAAACAAAAATTTTGAAAAGTCTGGGGCCACGGACAGGATGTCCGTAGGCCCGGACATAGTTTAACAAAACCTAAATTTTTTAAAATTTATAAAATCCGCCGCCGTCCGTGGATGTCCGTGGCCACGGACAACCCGTCCGTGGTCCCGGACCATAGGTCCGGGATCCCGGACCACCCACGGACAGGGGTTTTATGGTGGTTCCCGAGGGTGTTTTCGGCTCAAAATTTATGCACGCGTAGCCTGAAAGGTGTACAATTCATTAGTAATTGAAAGATTGCAGTTTGAAGTCGAATTATGTACGAAACTTGGCGAACAAGTAACAAGGCAGAAACAAAAGTAACTAGCAATACAGAAGCGTAAAAAGGTTAGTTTGAACCCAAAATTTGACAGAGAGTTAATAAGGCCGTGGAGAGTTAGAAAAGTAGAATTGCAACCTGTTTTACCTTCGAATTTAGGAGGATTCTTCACGTCGGGATTCTTCGGAGGCCTCGTTGATGGCGGATCCAGAAGAACTTCGAACCCAGCTTCTGACTCCTTATTGTTCTTGATGTTCTTCACGTTTTGGTGCTGTTTTGGTGGGGTTTGATGATGGATGATGTTGTGGGAGTTGAAAAATGTGTTTTGGTGTTGATTTTGGTGAGATTTCGGTGTTTGATCGTGGCTCTGGGGTTCAAAACGTGGAGAGAGAGAGACGGCTGCCTTCTTTGAGAGTCTAGGGTTCTTGAGCTTCTTCTTTGATCATGGGATAAGGTTCCTTATATAGGCCTCTTTAAATATAGAAAAATCCGGTAAAAACCGAGATTTACCGATGTTTTAGCTCAAGGGCTTCCAAAAGGAATTTGATTATGAAATTTTACACATGGGTAAAGGATGATATTTCTGAATTTTCTAAAGTGAATCGAATTTTTTGGACATTGGAATATTTTTAAATTCAATTTCTCATCAGATTCAATCAGAAATTGCTAGAAAATTATTGGAAATTCAAAAAATCAAAATTCCAACGCCATTATGCTTCAGATGTCATCCTCTATCATGGGTTAAAATTTCAAAGCATTTTGCATTGATTTGACCGTTATTTGGAGGAGAGAGAAAGCCTATAGGGGGCTTAGGAGCCTTGAAAAATTACGAAAATGCCCCCTGGAGATGACTAAGCTGTCCCTAGTACTCTGAAATGTGCCGATCGAATTGGGAACCCTCGCTACTAGCCTATTAGTAGAGACTCTCTTCCGGGGGGTTGAAATTTTGGGTATAACAACCAGCTATATGCTAAGTTCTCCAAGTGTTAGTTTTGGCTTGACCGGGTCTCTTTCCTAGGTCATGTCATCTCAGATGCTGGGATCGCAGTGGATCCAGCAAAGATTGATGCCGTACGTACTTGGCCAAGGCCGAAGACTGTTACCGACATCCGGAGCTTTCTCGGTCTGGCAGGTTACTACAGGAGGTTTGTTAGAGATTTCAGCAAGGTCGTGAAACCGATGACCAGTCTGATGAAGAAGGATGCACCGTTCTTATGGACAGTTGACTGTGAGAGATCATTTCAGCGCTTGAAGGACTCACTGACCACTGCACCGGTTCTGACCATTCCAGACGGTACAGAGGGCTTTGAGGTTTATTGTGATGCATCCGACAGAGGGCTGGGTTGCGTGCTCATGCAACATGGCAAGGTGGTGGCATATGCCTCACGCCAGTTGAAGAAACATGAGGAGAACTACCCCACACATTATTTAGAGATGGGAGTTGTAGTCTTCGCTTTGAAGATATGACGCCACTACTTATATGGGGTTAGTGTCACGATCTACACCGATCACAAGAGTTTGAAATACATATTCACTCAGAAGGAGTTAAATCTTCGACAAAGGAGATGGTTAGAGTTTCTGAAAGACTCTGACATTGACCTCCAATACAAAGAGGGGAAGGCCAATGTTGTAGCAGATGCCCTGAGCCGTCGAGCACACTCACTCCATTCGCTAGTTTCTTTCTCCAGCTTGGTTGATGAGGTGCGAGAGGCTCAGAGGACAGATGAGTACATGAGAGAGGTCAGACAGAAGCTGACAGATGGTACCTTTGAGAGTCAGAAATACGACTTCAGACTTCATGATGATGATCTGATCAGACTTAAGGGCCGGTTATGCATACCACGAGGCAACACGGATTTGAAAGACCGTATACTTAGAGAATCACACTGTTCTTCAGTTTCCATCCATCCGGGAGCCTCTAAAATGTATAAAGACATGAAGAGATACTTCTGGTGGTCGGGGATGAAGACAGATGTTACCGAGTTCGTCTTGAGGTGTCTCACATGCCAGAAGGTGAAATTCGAGCACCGACGACCGGGCGGAATGGTACAGTCGATGCCAGTTCCGGAGTGGAAGTTCCATGATATCTCCATGGACTTCGTAGTTGGGCTTCCACCTGCTAGGGGAGGTCTCAACATGATATGGGTGGTGGTGGATCGCCTTACCAAAGTAGCCCGATTCATACCGATGAAGGATACTTGGAAGGTGACCAAATTAGCTGAGTTATTTGAGAAAGAAATCATGAGACATCACGGCATACCAAAGACCATAGTGTCAGATAGAGATACCAGATTCCTTTCGAGGTACTGCAGAGCTACCGGAGAAGCGTTGGGTACAGAACTCAAGCTGAGTACCGCGTTCCATCCTCAGATAGATGGTCAGACTGAGCGTACTATTCAGACACTCGAGGACATGCTGAGAGCATGTGCCTTAGACTTCCAGGGCAGTTGGATTGATAGACTACATCTGATCGAGTTTTCATACAACAACAGCTATCACGCTTCGATCAAGATGGCACCTTTTCAAGCGTTGTACGGTAGACCATGTCGTACACCGCTCTGCTGGGATGAGTCGAGTGAGACGGTCATTATAGGACCAGAGTACTTAGAACAAGTTAAGGCTGAAGTTCAGCAAATCAGGGAGAACATGAAAGCTGCTCAAGATAGGCAGAAGTCGTATGCTGATGTTCGACGACGGGACCTGGAGTTCGCAGTGGGCGACCAGGTATTTCTGCGAGTTTCACCGATGAAGGGTGTATTCAGGTTTGGGCAGAAGGGCAAATTAAGCCCGAAATTTTTTGGTCCTTATGAGATTACGGAGCGGGTGGGCCCGGTTGCTTACAGGTTGAATTTACCTGCTGAGCTGGGTAAAGTGCATGATGTTTTTCATGTTTCACAGCTAAAGAAATACATGCACCACCCCTCCCATGTGTTAGAACCTGAGAGGTTGACTTTAGAACCGAATATGAGATCCGTGGAGACTCCTCAGAGAATCTTGGACAGTAAGACTAGGGACACTCGCCACAAGTCAGTGCGACTGGTGAAGGTTCTCTGGTCTAACCAGGATGTCGAAGAGGCCACGTGGGAGTTAGAGGATAAGATGAAGGCGAAGTACCCTTCTTTGTTTACTGACTAGATCGTCTGTATAGGGTACGGGGCCTACCCCTTTTTAAGGGGGGTAGAGCTTCCTCGCTTTTGAGTTAGGAAACGATCATGTTTGTCGTTTGTTTGGTTGTTTAAGATGTGAATTTGTGTAAGTTGCTACACTTCGGTGTAAGTTTGAGTTATGTATAATACTTATGTATTGTATTTGAGATTGACCTTTGAGTCTTGAGATGTGTGAATGTGAATATAAGATGTGGTGTTAAGATTAAGAGAATTGAGTACCGTGAATGATTAAGCACATATGTGAACTTTGAGGACAAAGTTCTTTTAAGGGGGGTAGATTGAAATACCCCAAACTTAGATATGGTGTTTAAATGATAAACTAAGATATAAGGAGGCTAATAATGCCTTAGAAACATTTCTAATCAAAGAAAAATATAAGGAAACACAAAAAGAGCACTTTTAGCAAAAACGTGCTCTAAGCTTGGAGAGACTTGGGTGAGTACCCAAACATTGTTCTAGGACCTTAGTAATATCCTAATGGTCATTTTAAATCAATTACCAAAGAAAACCAAGCTTGAAAACAAGTTAAAACACAAAATGTGCTTTAAGGAGTCTTAAAGCACGTTTTTGAAAATTGTCTTGTAAATGAGTTTTGAATGGCTAAATGCCCATCATTACTCTTTAATTAACATGTGTACTATATAGTATCACATTTGGAAGTCTATATCAATGGGAAATCAAAAATTTCACAACAATGTGCCTTGTTTGTGAATAGTGAATTAATTAAGCTAGTTTATACATAAGTCTATATAAGTGAGATTTGGTCAACAAAGACTTAAGTACCCTCATTATTAAATAGGGGGCCGGTTTCTTATGAGGTGAGTCACCACCTTTATGAGTCATTAAGCAAATAAGAAAGCAAATAAAGAGTTATAAAGTAAAAGTACTATTCACCCTTTAACATAAATATCTCATTTACTCACCTCTCTCCCACCTCTTCATTCTCTCTTGTTTCTCACGATTTTCTCAAGCTCTCTCCCTTCTCCATTAACGTGAAGAGCAACTCCATGCTAGCCCACCTAGCCTTGCACACATCTTGCTCATTTTAGCTCCAAAACCAAAACTAAATACATATATCTCTTAGTTAGCTCAAGCTCTTCCTTTCTATCTTTTCAAAACTTCAAGAGCTTCATTTTGGTGCCAAGTCAAACCACCATTAGAGGAGGAAATTCAAGTTTGGAGACTCCATTGGCTTCTTCATTCTCTTAAGGTAAAGAAAGTGTAAGAAAATCTAGGTTTCCACCATTTCTTTTCTTGTCCGAAAATTTGCACTCATGGGACTCCATGTTTATGCCTTGTTCTAGCTTTTTCTACTCTTCAAAGGATAGAGGAGGTCCTTCTTGCTTCAAATCCAAGCTTGTCTTGAGAAAATAAGGTAAGACAATCAATTCAAAACCTTAAAACACATTTTTAACCTAGGTTTATTCCTTAAGGTTAGTGTGTTGTTTAGTGCTCATTGGAATCATTGTACATTGTTTAGAACATTGGCAAGGAGAATTACATTGGTGACCGAGATTGGACAAGAAAAATCTAAGGAGAAAAGCTTGTGAAGCTTGTAAAAGAACAAGGTAAATTACTTACCTTAAGGTGTTTTATAGTTTAAGGGAATGAGATTTAGATATGTGATGAGTTTAGTAGAGAGTTTACATTAGAAAAGGGTTATATATAACCTAGGAGAAACAATGACTATACTTGTGAACTTGTGACTAAGGAGCAAATGAGAAAAAGAGATAGTTTAAGAATATCAAGGTGAATTACAAGAAGCATTTCATTTCAATGGGAGCCTTGTTGAGTGTAATCGCAGGTTGAAGGCAAATATATGTGGAGATTCAGTGGTTAAGATTATTGTCATTTAAGGGCCTAAGTGCTAAGCATTTAAGTTTATGCGCTATAAGATGATGTGGTGTAGTTTCGGTGTAAATTGTGTGTTAAGATGCTGTGAAAAGAATTTGAATGATATTGGTTGTTTGATGGAGAAAACCAAGTGTTAGGATGTACTATATACTAGAGAACCCATGGCAAAATCTAAAGGAGAACTTAAGTGTGTAAGATACTCTAAGGGGATTTAATGACTAAGGAAGTACTAGGATGTTCTAGAGGTTGTCTTGATGAAAAAGGGTGAGATTAAGGTGTTCTAATGACTTACAATGACTTAGGTATCACCATGAAGGATTTAGGAATCAAAAGTATGTACTTGGGTATTTAGGACTTAGGTAAATGTTGGTAAAGGAAGCTAGGAAACTTTAGTAAGTTGGAAGTAAAAGAGCATAAAACTTTTAGGTGGTTTAGGGAGAAACTAGGGTTTAGAATTTAAGGAAAACCTTGGAAAGTGCAAGGAAAGATGCTTGGGAGATGATGTTGTAGTAGTGAGGGAACATTATTGGCATAGTGGTTATTATAGGCATGAAACACCACTTAGAGAACCAAGGAGAAAATATCATAAGTGTAGGAATTTTGGTATGAAGTGAGTAAGTGTTTAAGGAGATAGAAAATGAGTTTTGTGGGTGTTGTATGAGGGTGTAAGTGTGCTAAATGAAGTTAGAAGACATTATGAGGGTTTGGTTGAAGTTGGTGACAATTGGTTAAGTGTTTGAAGGCTTAGAAAAATGAGTGCTTTGCCTTGTCCGAACATCCGTCCGGACATGGACGTTCGGACAGGCCCTGTTGCGTAAAAATTTTCAGAGTCTCGACTTGTGTCCGACCTTGGGAAGTCCGGACACAAGTTCGGACGTATCTGTTTCTACTTTGAGTTTTCCTCGACCCATGTCCGAACTTCCGAAGTCCGGACACAGTTCGGACATGCTCTATTTTCAGTTTTGAGTCTCGACTTGTGTCCGAACTTGGGAAGTCCGGACACAAGTTCGGACAGGCCACTGTATGGACCAAAACCTTGTTTAAGTTAGGAAATGATGGGGATAATTAAGTATGGATGTTATAAGATTATTAAGGACATGTTTGGTGGGTGTAATGGTCATTAAGTGGGAGAGTAAGTGTAATAAATAATGAGGAAATGATGCACCTAGGAGTCAAGTTAAAAAACCATAAGGCTTAGTGAAAAACAAAGGGTAAAAGTTGATGTCTAGGAAGGTTAAGTAATTCTATTGAGTTGGATTGATAATAACCTAAAACTGAATCAATGTTCTAGGCTTTGTGAATTGGGACTTGGAAGGAGATAAACCAAACGATCGTCGACGGTGAACGGTACAATCTTTCTTGTGACCTGCTTGCTAACGAGGTGTCCCTTGGCTTGTGTGCTATCTGTTTAATTGCTATGACTAAAACAAGATAAAGCATGCAACCGGTTATATTTGTTCTCGTTGTGTTTATGTTATCTTTACACTAACCCGCGAGACTTGAGATTGTTACTAACCAAGTTTAGTACTTACTGGGTTAAGAATAAGAGTTAAGTTTGGTGGTTGTTGGTTAATGCCCGTTAAGGCTTAGCTAGCACATGGTGATTAAGATTTCTACTAACTGGAACTTGAGTGAGGAAACCCGGGACCGATCTCCGGTCATGCATGCTAAGGAAAAAGGGGGACGGTATCTGAATTAGATCCGCCCTCCGCTTCAGGACTTGTCTTCGGACTTGTAGCCTAGGGCCGGTTGCCGGCTCAGCTACGCTGGACTCCCGTCCAGAGTAGGTGGCATTAAGATGGTGCGGTGGGATCACCTAAATCCCAGGTTCGAATTAAGCTACAACCAATCCCTTCCAGGAAAGGTTTGTATATTGAGATTAAGATTAAGATTAAGGTAAGGTAAGGAACTGAGATTAAGGAAATGAGGACTAAGGAGGGGGTTACTAACCCACTTGTTAAGGGAACGCTTGAGTCGTTCATTGGTTGTGAACTATATATGTTCATCTGTGGTTATTGTTATTGCATTTCATATTATGCATGTGTATGTAATCAATTTCCATGCTATCGACAATTAGTCGTCGTAGCCCCGTTAGCTTGGGGGCCATGAGAGGGTGTACCAGCATTCGTGCTGACCCCCTCGGGGGCTATTTTTACACTTGCAGGTAAGAGACCCATGAGGACGCACTACGAGAGTAGGAGCGGTTAGACTTAGGGTGGGATGTTTATTTTGAGTTCGGGTTGCGCCTGTGCACCCGACTGTTTATATTTAAACTGAAGTAAGGTTGCGATCATGTGTAAGATATTTGTACTCGGTTGGTTGTGGTATTGTGGATGGTGATGTTCTGAGTTGGATAAGTATTTTGGATAAGTATTGTAAATGTTAAGGCCGGTATATTCTAACGATCAGACCGTGGCAAGGTCCAGATGTTATTTATTTCCGCTGCGACGTATTCGATTAAGTGTTCAGTTTTGCGATAACCACAAATGGCTTTGGATGGGGTGTTACACCAATCAACAAAGGCAGCGTCAGACCGAAAGGGAGGAGGGAGTGGCATTCCTAGGCGGGCCCAATATTGCTTTATCGAAGGACAGCCAATGAAAGCATGAACCAGAGTTTCACAGCGCACAAGAGCGCACACCGCCAGGTCCGGGCAAGTGAAGCCAATAGGCCAACAGACCTCGACAAGGTATTACTACCCTGCAAAAATTTCCAACCAAACAATGAACAACGGGTGGAAGGTCCAACGTCCATACCCGCTTATTAGCCAAACCAGTAGAGAAGCTGACAGAGAGAGCTGGAAGGTTGCTCCTTACAAGACAAAGTAACATCACAGTGATATGCACTCTTCACGGTAAACTGGCCAGATGAAGTGAGACCCCAATACCAAGTATCTGGGGAAGCAGCATTAGTTGACAGATCCAAATTACAAATATGCTGGACATCATCTGGGTGAAACAGTGACAGAATAAGTGGGATATTCCAGGTGATGGGCGTGAGCATGAAATCGGATATAGGAGCACTGCGAAGATGAGTAGGGAGAAACCAAAGGTAGGGCATGCCTTCCTCCTTGGAGGGAAGCCACCTGTCATTGACAAAAGTGGTGCGCCCAGTACCAACCCGCTTGTGACCGCCTGCTTGAATGAGGTCACGAACGGAGAGGAGACCCCGCCAGACTGGACTGGAGTTTGCAACGGGCTGGAGGAGATGAAGTGGACGGCTATCAATATATCGAGCTCTGAAAAACTGGGAGACCAGGGACTGTGGTCGCTGTAGGATTCGCCAAAGCTGTTTTGCCAACAGGGCACGATTAAAGCTACGTAAGTCACGAAAACCCAAACCACCAGAATTGAGAGGGAGACACAGCTGGGTCCACTTCTTCCAATGCATGGACTTGGAGGTGGGAGAGCCACCCCACCAGAAACGTGAAATCATACCTTTGATGGTGTTAAGAATCGACTGTGGCAAAGCAATAACCGACATGACGTATGTAGGAATGGCCTGCAGGATGGATTTTATAAGGTGCAAACGTGCCGCCTGGGATGTGACATGAGACCAACCCTGAATCCGACGGGCCACTCTATCCTTAATATAAGCAAAAACTGCATTCTTGTTACGACCAACCTGAACCGGGAAGCCCAGATATTGACCAAAATCTTGGACCACACGACCTCTCAGAACCCCTGCTACAGCCTGACGAAGATTTGGCTGAAGACGATGGGAAACATAATGGCCGACTTGTCCGCATTGATACATTGCCCAGAAGCTTGCTTGAAATCGTCTAAGATAAAAGACAAAGCTTGGGCATTTGTTGTGTTGGCCTTACCAAATATGAAGCAATCATAAGCAAAGAGCAAGCTTGTAATGGGCTGACAAGGCCTGGGAAAGAGAATCTGTAACACCCCTCTCAGTAATCACGATATAATCTCTCACGTAGCAATAAATAAAACGTCTCGCAGCGGGAAACAAATAACCATTACAAAACTCACTCGGGTGTCACCGGCCGTTACTCGCCCATGCGAGCAACGCAGCCAAACTACATCCAACTCCAATACAAATAAACTGCTAACCGCAGTGATAACGAGAAACTCCTATACATCACACTAAGTCCATAAACCATAACATCGACAAGTGAGCGCCTACCCAATCCTGAATACACAACCTTACCATAATACAATTCACCATCTTCATTGCTATACAACGTCTCCAAGTGTGGTGACAAAAGTAGCACTCCAATTACCCTGTTCCTGCTCTTCAGCTCCGACAATGATCAACAACCTGTAATGGTGTATCAGCGATAGACGCTGAGTATGCCGGGCCTGGACCCTAATGGCCACTTGTCATTTTAACCATCTTATTATTAGATTGGTTTCATGCTTTTCCTTTTTACAGTTATAATCAAAACTGAAGCATAAATGTATATACATAATCAACCATCCAAATATCCATAACATTTAACCATCCATCCAATCCAAACATTCATTTAATATTCCATACAACATTTATATATCGAACGTATCGAGTAATAACAATATAATGTACAATGTACATTCGCCGTAGCGTACAACTTCCATATTTAATTTACCTTAGCCTTGTAGGCTCCATTCAACCACACACAATAAAATAACCACAAGTATAACCAATGAACAACAAAGCGAAACAACGAGAATAATAAACAAGTATTAAGTCTCGTCCATGGTATTGTTCGCCACTGTATAAGTCTCAATTGTTTTAGTTGTTCAGTTATACCTAGTGACAATGTCTCGTTAAAACGACATGTCTCTAGTTACCCATATATTATGGCGGGTCACCCACGGCAGTAGCCACTCCAACGGTAGAGTCTCCGACCAACGAGCCATTCTAGCTCACGGGAAATTTTCTTGATACTTACGGACCCGTACGCGGACATCCTGGTATCGTTTTTGTGATCACAGCGCGCACCAAGAGCCACATCCTCTTGGCTTTACTTCCATTCCATTAATTTATTAATTATACATCGCATCGCATTACCAAATTTTCTAACACAGCAGACTAAGGTCATTAGTCCAATCCGGAGTCTGTAAACTCAGGATCCAGTGTTAGATACGAGAGCGGCGTTATAGCAAGGCCAATGCTCCGTATAAAAGTCTTAGATTATGTATATATTATATCTTAGTGCTACAACGTTTTCTGACGTTCCTTATATTTCATATAAGATAGCACCATAGCCGCTAGTTCGTTTTATATATACTGGTTCATATATACGAACCGGTACTGTTAACTCAACAACAGAAACTAATAAGCAGCTATAAATATACAGTTCACGCATATTAATTATCACATTCAGACAAACAATCTTATCACAGATCACACAGAAGTCTGAACTGAGGAAGCCCTCAGAGACAATCCGAGACACATAACAACATACAAGTTATATCAACCAAATCCGAGTCCAAGGAGCAACCTTAGGACAACTCGGATCAAACCCCTTTACATACCGTTCACCCTGACTGTATTACGGTGGAGTATGAATCAGCAAGATCCTACGCTCCGTGCAGTCCGTTAGCTCGTCAAGCGTCCTTGTCAGAAGTGTACTCTAAACGGTAATAAAACTATAAGTCAGTCTCCATGACTAACTACATCCGGTATTTCCGAATTATAAGTAACCCCGACAGTTCACCCCTGTTTTCTACAGTTGTTTGTTACAGGTTTTTCTAAAACAGTCGGCTTTGTTACTTAAAACGCGTACGTCAAAACTATTTCAACTGTTAAGTTTAATTCCTTATATTTCTTTAATCTTATCCGCATCTAGTTTAGGTACGTAACCCATAGTTGCATGTATGCATGCATTCTTATATTATGCATTCTAAAATTCATAACTTATAGTTCGTAACTATATTTTTGTTTTAAAATAACCACCACCATTAAATCATATGGTTTTCAACCAAAATATATTTATCCACCTTATATACATTATTCTTGTGTATGTTTATATTTTTACCACGTAGGTAATTCTCATGAGTTTCATAAACTCTCATATTTTATGTTACATTTTATCATCTTATGTTAGATGATTATTCCCATTAGTTGTATTGTATTGTACAACTTATATTAAGATTATTATCCTAACATCATGTAACATTTTATGTTGATAATTACAACTCCTAAGGTTTATTCCATAACACCTTAGTTTATAAATCTCATTTATTTATAGTTTGTCACATCATTTAATGTGAATACCTTATTTGTATAATTTCATTAAACCACCCTAATACCAAATAATTGTTATAATATTTATAACATTATAGACCTTAGTCTAAAATTCATTTTCCAAACTCTATCTTCGGTAAAGCCCTTGAATTCATTTAAATTCTATTTTGACCACATAACATTATGTAATGCTATTCCATATGCTAATATCATTTGACATGATATTCTTATTTCCTTTAACTAATAACCTATGGTTTTTACCCAACTATTTATTATTGCCGCATGGGCACCATAACAAAACCATATTCTTTTTCACAAACCATAGTTTCCTTTTATACAAAATCACCCATTAATTTATACCATGTTATATTTTCCATTTAATATAACATTTCTAACTTATAAAAGAGTATAACCTATGGTTATTTTTTGTAAATTCCGAACAGCCCTTGTGCTATTCTATAATTGCCATTTGGCCCTATTTATAACACATAGTTCTTCCATATCATTAAAACCATATTTTATACACATATCTTAATAAATTCTCTTAATAGTTCTAAAAATCACCAAATTCCACCAAAGGGTTATAAATATCCTTATTAACCCATATACTTTTGATATTTACCATTCCACCATCTATTTTTCTCCAAAGTGTCATAATGACATATTAACTATATATTATACATATAGTTTATTTAATTCCAAAATCCACCAAATAAATTCCTAAAAATTCCTAATAGCCCATGGGTGTTTAAAATACCATTTTACACCCTTAATTTTCGGTAATAACATATTCACCATATATGTCATAAAAATATCCATAAGATACTTATCTTATTATACAACCTTAAATAAGTTATTTAACTTATCTAATTTGGTCAAAACCTAGCATATGGTCAAGGTTGACCACCTTAATATTTCCTTGACCACCAATTCCTTATAATTACGGTTTAGTACCCAAACTTTCTAGAAATTACCATTTAACCCCAAAACTTTATAAAATCTTATAAACTTTATTTTAACTCCTTTTAACTCTAATTTTTGGCCTTATATTCTAAAGCCCCCAAATTTAATTTAATTACACTATAACCCCTTATTCATTTCGGTAATAATTATACCACCTAAACTTAAATAAAAGCTTGTAAATGCATAAATAAAATGGCCTAAAAATACATGGCCTTATTACAAACATTGTCTTGCAGAATACACATAAATGTCCCAAAATACATATAAATTTCGGCCTCACCATATATTCTTCATTTATTTACCAAACTTCCACATAATGTCTTAAATTGACAATTATGCTTGTTTAATTAGTTATAAAATTTATTAAACCATTCCTTAAACATTTTAAGGTCAAACAAGACCTTATTTTACCCTTCACTCACGGCAATTTAATTAGGAGTAGTTTAAGAACACATTAACTTAGCAAAGTTAATGTTTAAGTGATTTATACCTTGATTTAGCTTAGGTAATCCTTGTTTGGTTCGGCCACCTTAAGTAGAAATTCTCCACAGCTTGTTTTACATGTTTTCAAACAGAAAACAAAGCCTAGTTAGTCTCCAAGCAAGATCTAACCATAAGAAGTAATTTAATGTAAGATTTAAGGCAAAAATCACCTTAAGAATGCAAGGAGAGTTCAAGATGGTTTTGACCTGAATCAAACACACCACAAGGTGTTAGATCCACCATATTGACATAGGAAATAGCTAGATCTCGAAATGCTACCTTGTTATTAGGTTTTACCTTGGAAAAATGCCTTAAAAGAGGGTATTTCCTTTGGATCTCGGCCATCCTTGCTCCAAATGGCTTACCAACAGATTCCACATGAAAAGGAGAAGATGAGGCTATGAGCAAAGTTTCACAGCCGAATTTGAAGGGAATCAAAAGTTATGAGCTTAAAGCACATTTTTTACCTTAAAATGAGATTTTGAGCAACCTTGGTCTCTAAACTTGTTTCATTCGAATTTGATTGATGTTCTAACCTTATAACACTGAGAATAAGCCATAGGAAGTGATTAGTCATGAGATCTAAGCATAGGTGGTGAGGAGATGAAGAAAAGAGCCAAAAACAAGCCTTAAACCATTAATTCGAAGCTTAGAAGTTAGGTTTACCTTCTTGGCTCATGGAGTTCGATGGAGAGAGCTTAGGAGAGCCTTAGAGAGCAGCTTCATCGGTTGGAATGAAGCTAGGAGAGAGAAGAAGCTTGGTATTGGTATTATTTGCTTAGAAAATGTAATTTAGATTAGTTTAATGTCACATTATTGGAGGTGACTCATCAAAGGGATAAGGAGGGGACATGAGGTCGGCTGGTGGTTGAGAAAGGAAGGCTCCACCGAATTTTGAGGCTGGTGAGTCAAATAATGGAGTTAATGGAGTGAATAAACTATTATAAGGCAAACGTTAGTCCTTAATTTAAGGAAGCTTTTGGAATCTTGCTTATTTAATGTGCAAGTCACGAAATGGGAGCCTCCTAAGCTTGTATATGCCGATCTCACTTGGTCTAAGGGGTCAACTTTGACCTCTTGACCAATCTTAGTCAATGTTGACTCATGTGGCCCCCTTTTAGGGTTTTATTAATTTTTAATATTATATTTGTAAAAATTTGTAAAATTTGGAATTAAATTCCTAATATGATATAATGTGATATAATATCATATTTAAAGGTATTTATAACCTTTTAGCCCATTAAAAATCAATTCAGAAGACAATCTCACAAAAACGTGCTTTAAGGAGTTTTAGCGCACATTTTGTGTTGCCTGGTGTTTCTGAGCTTAGTTTTCTTTGACAACGGTTTTGTTTGTCCCTTACATGATATTTGATCATGGTATCCAATTTATATCATTTAGAGGCCATTAGATTTTTAAGGTTTCTTAGAGCACCTTTTGCTCTATTTGACCTTGAAGCATGTAAGTGCTTGTTCTTTGTGTTGGAGTGTTGTCCAACGGTTATATTATGTTTAATATTATGTTAAGAAACTTAGGACAAATTTTTAGGTCCTAAGAAGTTCATTTGGGTATTTATTTACCCTTAACAGTCAAGGGTGCAACATCTTGTTTTGTGTTGACCACTGTTGTTCTCAGTTGACTTTTAAGGCATGTTTAGGCCTTAATTAATGTGATTAAATATTTAATCCATGTTTTATTAATTTGGGGTATTTCAGAATCCCTGAAACTGATTGACCTAAGCCGACAAATAGATGGCCGACGTCAGAACCTCCATACAACAAATAAAGAGCAGCGGAGATAAAAGGGTCGTCCTGGCGGAGGCCACGCTGGGGCCAAAACGTTGGCCCAGGGTGGCCGTTGATGAGGACTGACATGGTTGTAGTCGTAAGACACTTCCGAACAGCCTTTAACCAAACTGGATGAAAGCCCATCCTGGCTAAGACTTCCAAAACAAAAGACCACTCCACCCGATCAAAGGCCTTGGACATATCAACCTTATATGCAAAGAAACCACGCTGCTTAGCCTGGGAGGTGCGCATCAGATGAAGAATTTCATGGGTGATGAGGACCTGGTCAGAGATTAAACGGTCTTGTACAAAAGCTGCCTGATTATCAGAAATAACATCTGGCATCACATGCTGCACTCAGTTAACCAACACCTTAGCAATGACACGATACAGAGTATTACATAAAGAAATAGGGCGGAAATCCGTGATAGAGGTTGCACCTGGCTTCTTGGGGATAAGGGCTAAGTGAGTGTGATTAAGATCCGCAATGACTGTGTCTGTATTAAGAAATTCCAAGGCCGTGGCAATGAAATCCTCACTAATAATAGGCCAATATGTGCGAAGAAACACCCCATTGATACCATCAGGGCCCGGTGCCTTGGAAGGGTTTAACTGTTTGTAAGCAGCAACCACCTCTACACGTGTGAAAGGCTGACCCATTGGGTCCAAACAATGGGGCGGGACACGGGCCTCCACACAAGCCAGCAAATGATGGTCTGGTTGTGGGTTAGTGGTAGAAAACAGGTTCTGGAAGAAAGACCGTGCCACAAATTCCACACCAGCCCAAGTAGTAGCAGCGGGCAGAGATGGCGAAGAAAGGCTGTGGATCGCATTGCGGCGAGTGTGAGCCTTAAACTTATTGAAAAACAGCTTGTTGCTTTTATCACCTGCCTGAAGCCAACTGATTCTGGAACGTTGCTGAAGACGTATTTCATCACGTTGCAAGAGAGAGTCAACCGTAGCAGAACAGGCCTTCCATTTTGCTAATGTGGCTGGAGTTGGTGCTTGCTGATCCAAATGAGTGGAAATTGTCTGCATTAAAAAAAAGTGTTGAATTTATCTGATAAAAAAAGTCTGTACGAGGAGAAGAAGAGGTAATTGACATTGACCCGGTCAATGTATGTAAGAATAACCGTAATACTACTATTGTAAGGCACTTCGCTCACAACCCTTTTCCCGGTTAGACATAGCGTCTGGAAGACTGCGAGGGGCGCGCTCCCGAGCCCAAACTGTGAAAGATAAGTGACAGGGGTTCGATTTCCGCCCATGGAGTCTAATTCAAAACCATTGGTTTCCGCCGACGGTCCAGAGCTCGACCTCTACACGATCCCCGTCTCCTCCAGTAAGTGTGCTCTCTCTCCAAGTCGCTACTAACCCTAATTTCAACTTCTCCCCTGTTATTCTTCTCTATCACACCACTTGGGCCCGTCATCGTAGTACGAAGTAAAAACAAAATAAAATTGCGTATGCTTACCCTTACCTGACCGCAGGCTGGTTCTCTTGGGATTCGATTCACGAAACCGAGAGAAGAGAGCTGGGAGAGTTTTTCGACAACAGCTCGTACACTCGGTCGCCGAAGATCTACAAAGAGTACCGTGACTTCATAATCAACAAGTACAGGGAGGAGTCTTCAAGGAGGCTGACGTTCACCGAGGTGAGGAAATCTCTTGTCGGGGACGTTTGTTTACTGCGGAAGGTTTTTAATTTCCTCGAGAAATGGGGGTTGATCAATTTCAACGGTCCATCTTCGTCTGATTCGCCGGCGGATGAGGCGGTTGGGAGTGATGGTTGTGGGTGGAAGGTCAAGGCGGAGGATGGACCGCCGGTTGGGGTCAAGGTTGTGGCGGCACCTAATTCGGTGAAGCCGTTGGTTCCCCCGCTACCTCCGGCGCTGGGCAATCCTGATTTGGTGGGGAATGGCAATGGGTTTAAGCTGCCACCTCTGGCCTCATATTCGGATGTTTTTGCTGATCTGGCTAAAGGAGAGGGTTTGGCATGCAGGAACTGTAAAGAGAGCTGTAATTCGAAGTACTATGTTTGTACAATGGTAACTCCTCCTTTTTGTACCCCCGGTCCCCTATTCCTTGCTGGTCTGCGATTTCTGTATGCTTGATCTCTGTGGATCTTTGGCAGATAATTTAGTTATATCAAAGACTGCATGATTGAAATTCTCTCAGTGAGATCACCTTACCCTATTAGCTTACATCTCTCTTATCTGGGCAAATTATTACAACTTAACCCTCCACGTGTGTGGTATCAACACAGTAGACGAACTCTTTATGGTATTGGAAATTCAGTTCTGTTTTCATTAAAAAGAGGGTTATCTCTTTCGAGGAACTATGTCTAAATAAACTGCTATGCAGAGAAAGATTGGAACTACTCTCTTCTCTTTTAACATTGGAGGAACTTACCATGGTGGCTTGTTTATTTCCCATCCTCGCTAGTATATAGAAGTTGGTAGGTAAAATTCTCCGTGCATCTACATTCTGTAAGTGTATATAAGAGCTAGGGATTGAAGGACAGAATAGAATACAAACACTTTTACTCTTACTAACTCTACAAAGCAACGGTATCTAATTCACCTTACCGGAATTTGCATTTTTCTCTTGTGTGTTGGACTCTCCCTTAAGACGCCCTTGCGTGATTTTCCTAAGCATAGGGGGGGGGGGGGGGGGGGGGGATGGACGAATACCGGTAGATTAATGGCCAATCTTGATCTTGATGTTATCTCCTGGAGTGTGTACATGCTTCATTTGATATTTCCAAATAAGCTCTGCCCTTGTTTGCAGGATAACAGCATTATGTGTGTCAAGTGCTTTGAGAATGAAGTGTTTGGGGAGAACAAGTCTGCCAATGATTATAAACTGCTGGACCATACAGAGAGGGGCTCCGAACTGGGAGCTTCATGGACTGAGGCCGAAACTTTACTTCTTTTCGAATCTGTTTTGAAGCATGGAGATGATTGGGAACTAGTTGCTGAGAATGTGAAAACCAAGACAAAACTGGAATGCATCTCAAGGCTCATCGAGATGCCTTTTGGAGAACTCATGTTTGGTGCTCATGGGAAAGTTTCAAATAAAGGTACCATTGTTGTTGTCAGTGATCATGTAGAAGAGGTAAAGCCTGCATCCAAGGAGCCTCAAGAAAGTAAAGGGTCTGATGACCCTCACCCTGGAGACGTTACGAATGAAGACCCTGTAAATGTTAGTAATGTTGAGGAGGTAAAACCAGCTTCTGTGGAGCCTGAAGAAAGTAAGAGACCAGATGATAATCATCTTGACCAGGCAATTTGTACAGAACAGAATGGAGAAGCTGAGAGTGAAGAACGTCCTTTGAAGAAGCGAAAGACGGATTCACTAGACCCTCCTGATAAACCTCTGATGGAACAGGTAAGTGGATGTCATCTCTTGTTCCTCCATCTCTGCTGCTTGTAATATAAACTCTTTCTTTTCTAATAATGATAGCCATTTTAAGATTTTTCGTGAAGACAGTATGCCTGATTCTCTGCTTTGAATGGTAGCAGAGATATTTGAGAGTTGTAATAACCTTTTATTCTGATGACGCATGTTCTTCTGGTCTGTGATTTATAAAAAAATTCTTGGTGGAAAACTGCAATTGGATTGGTATCTTTTTTCCAGGTAGCTTATATCTCGAAGATGTCTGGTCCTGAAGTTCAGTTTGCTGCAATGAATGGTGCTGTGTCTGCATTATCTGATGGGAATCCCTTCATGGCTGACATTTTTTGTGTTGAAAAGGACAATGCACCACATGAATTAAGATCTGGCGATCTGAATACAGAGATAGAGAGGTCTACTTTATTATTTCTGTGACATTTGACATCTTGGTTTTGTGGTAGTTTTACAATCCCCTCACGCTTTACTATTGCAGAGAAATTGGCACAGTAGAGGATTCTGAATCAAACCAAGCCCCTGGACCCTCTGGTAATATCATAATCTCTTTACACTCTGGTTTCTAATATTAGTAAAATGGTGTCCCTTTTCTAGGAGGGTTAGGATCAAAGTGTTGCATTAATCTGTCTTCAAAAGTTGGAAGCATCTATCATAGCCATCTTCGGTCAGGTGTCTAGTATATGTAGAGTGTTGCTCTACTCGGTTTCCCTTCATTATGAATTACTAACCCTAAAATTCTTCTTTGTATCAGGAGCCAATAGGACATCCCCTCCAAAAGATACGATTCCCGTAATTCTCCGAATGCGAGCAGGTGTTGCAACTGCACTAGGTGCTGCAGCTGCACATGCGAGATTACTAGCTGATCATGAAGAGAGAGAGATGGAACAGCTGGTTGCGACCATCATTGACACTCAGGTGGGTTATATTATGTTTTTGTCCGTGCTTAGTCCTTTATTTGCATCCTTGTATTCGAGGGACTCATTTTTTTTATTTGTGTTCTCATCCCTTTTTTCTATCGCCTCACAGTTGAAGAAAATCCATTCCAAGGCCAAGCATTTCGACCGCTTAGAGTCCATAATGGAGAAGGAATATGCTCAACTAATGGAGCTTAAAGAGAGTATTATTGCCGAGCGGATGGACATCTTGAGAAAGACTTTCAGCGCTGGCATATCGAGATGAAGAGACCCATGTATGATGTCCTTGAAACCTCAGTGAGCAGTATATGAGAATAGGTCCAACTTTTCTGTTATCTAATTGTAGGTTTCTTTTGTCTCTGCAAATGTATGTTTGGTGTTGTGATTATGTAGGGGTTTATTTAGATGATTTTTTAAATTGTTATTTCAACTTAGCGAGAGTTCAGAATATATGGTCCTTCGGGTAAAGTTGCCAAATTGCATTTAAAATGGTAATGCTAACATTATTTTTCCTTCACCGTTTGACCTTTGATTTCGTTCTTCCTTTCACTTTTCTCGAATCTAATACAATGATATACAATATAAGATTCAAAAGGTCCTTGATATTAGAGGTCCAATCTGATAGGTAACAAGCTATTTCCTCTTCCTAACAATAGTAAGAGGCCTAACAATCCACAATAGTGGCTAGATATGTCTAATTTCCAGCATGCATTACATAGTGGGTATTCTCTTCCTTATATAGGCTAGAAACTAACTAATAGGATAAACAATTACAACCATACCTCTAACTATTAACGCTTGTCATTACTCCCCCCTAAAAACAGCCTTGCCCTCAAGGTTGGAGTTTGGAGTAAGAAAACTGGATTGCTGCTGAACTTATTGTTTCCAGCAAGCCAGCCATCCTTATAATGCTTCAGTCCAAAGTAGTGGTAGCTGCTTCAAATCCTCTCATGGTTTAAAAAACTGGGTAGTAGTGTGGTATAACGATGAGTGGGAGTTCACTTTTCACCACATTTAAAGCATAAGCCCATTGTTTTTCTACATTGTTTGTTCTCTGGGATGTGACAGTAGTTTGACTTGTTAAGGCAATGAATTCTAGTAAAAGAAATACAACCTCAACAATCAACAGTCATCGCTGAATGAATATTAGAGATCACTATCTCTTTGCTCTGTTCCATGCGATTCCCAAAATCAGGGATTTGGTTTCATTAGGGGAAATTAGGTATGTAGCGCGATTAGTAAGCGACACATCAGCCATGATTCATACCCGTTTTTTATCCATTCATTTTTCTCTTTAATTTTGCTCGCCAACTTCATCATCTCTCTGAGATTAGTGACATCCTACATGGCCATTTCAGCACATCTAACTGTTCAGTCCGGTCTTGAAAAACCCGATGGCGATTGTGTTAATGTCAATCCACCGTTACTCGACTGGCGTCACCTTCTTGCGGCATCGTCAATTTGGAGATTGGCTTTTTGTCGAGGGGTACTTGACTTTGTTGGTCTTCTTGGACAAGCGTGAGCATCTGTAACTTGTTCTCTCTTTCCTTTCTCTTCTTTCGTTTCATCTTCACCATTTTCTTTCATTCAATCTTTTTCTGCCTTCCGCTCTTCTCAAACTTCTTAATTCCTTTTTGATCACTATGCCAACCAAGAGATGTTAGCTTCAATTGCTGCTGTAGATACGATTCCATCTTCTTCACTCTTTGTCCCTTCTTCCGTTCTCTTTGCGCCTTCTCGTTGGTTTTCTTGCCTTCGTTCTTGGAACCTTCACATGTCCTAAAGTGAAATGGAATGTTTTCTTCTCCCGTTCCATCTCACTAAATTCCACTCCCTTTTTCTCTTCTAAGGAATCTAGTGGGACTATCCCAACCGCTTCCCCGTCGTCACAATTTCGAGTTCCTTCAAGACGATTGAAATTATTGGTTCATCTAGTACCGTTCCTCTATTTCCATTGTCATCGAATCCGAGCGAACTCACTTCAAATCTAAATCAGCACAGTTTAGATTCATTAGATTACTCGTCACATCCGAAAATGAGCCATGACCAACAATTACGAGCATCTCTCCCAGCTCCCTCTTCATATGCTCAAGAATTTTAATTGCCCTATGTATACTTTTTTTCTTTTCTGAAATCTCCCACTGCCAAATGGGCTATGATACCAAATGATAGGTAACAACCTGTCTTCTCTTCCTAATCTTAGTAAGAGGCCTAATTGGGGTGTACCCGGGTAAAATCTCTCAACCCTTACTTCTTACTTTAATTTGCTCTGAGTACAAAACAAAACCTGGACAACTTAAGTTCCGCTTCTCCCGCAAACTTCAAAAACGAGACTTGAGGGGGGGGGGGGGGGGGGGGCTAGTTTTGACATGGTATATTCAATTCCACATAAACCACTTCATTAGAAGAACTAATAATATTTTCTTCCCAAAAATCACATGTACCCCAGAAGCCAACAACCGGCATAACGGAACCAAACCTGCCCAAGTGGAGACCCCTGGCCATGTTAGATTCAATCCGATTCAGCCGCTCGGCTAGCTCAACCCGGTCAGGTCAACCCCACTCTAGCCAAAGCCAATTCCTCTGTCATTCGGCCAAGCTCAACTCGGCCGAACCCGCTTTGCCGTGTCGAATCCCAATCTAGATACTAAGGAAGATTTTGTAGCTTGGAAACCACATCGCACCACTCTGTCTCATAAATCCTATCAAACAACTAGTTACTTGGAGCCACGAGCCTCGTCGGATGTGCCATTAATGCCTCGAGACTGATGTGTCCTGTTCTTGATCAATGATGGGGTGGCGAATGAAGGATCCTTCCCAAAGATGCTGCTCCCAAGCGACATCGACCTTATCCTACGCGGTGGCTTCTTACACCATCGGTCGACTAGGAGATATGTGTCAAGTCGGGAAGACAAGTTGACCAACATGTCCTTTTTTCTATAAATGATAATCAATATCTCATTAATTAGGGGAGACACAATAGTATGCAACAACATACAACACCACAAGAATACTCTCTCTCATCACATGTACTCTCTTGATTCTATTAAAAACATATGTCAACCCCACGTGGACTAGATCACTTAAGATCTAACTACGTAAATCCTTATGTCTCATTTATCATTGCTGATCTTTATGCTCGGACCACTCGTCACCATGCCTAAAGAAGTTAACCAGGGACCAATCCGTAGATTATACTCTAATCCGTAGATTACCACTCGAACATTTTGGCGCCTAAACAACTTAAGTCTCGCTTCTCTCGCAAACACCAAAAAGAGACTTGAGGGACTAGTGTTGACACGGTGTAATCAATTCCACCTTAACCATGTAACTAGAAGAACTAATCACAATTCCTTTCTTATAACCGTATGCACCCGAACAAGGAGCCAACAACCGGGGTGTAAGAATCCGCCCAAGCCACCAAAGCATCAGGTCCTAGAAGTTGGATGAAGTTGAAATACCCGAGTTTATGAGAAAACCTAAATGTCCTGAAAGTCCCAGAAATCATGGAAATGACCTTAAAAACTTTAGTAAAGCCTTGGAAACTTAATAAGACCCTAGGAAACCTTAGTAACTAGAGATGGAAAGCCTTAGAAAATTCTACAAGACCCAGTAAAATTCATTTAGTTTAAGAAAACACTTTGAAATAGTTTTACTCCATCATAATCACTTTACTCCTTAGAAAACATCTTAAACAGCTTGGTAAGCATGAGGTGGCGATCTAGTTGAGGTAAGCACGAGGTGGTGACCGAGTTGGTAGAAAGTATGAGGTGGCAACCTAGTTAACCTAAGCACGAGATGTCGGGAAGCACGAGGTGTCGCGAAATGATTGGTTTAATGATGTCCACACAAGCTAGCAAGCAAGTAGAGAGGTGAAACAAGCAAGTAGGGAGGTGAAGCAAGCTAGTAGGAGGTGTCACAAGGTCATTAGCTAGATTTTAAGTCAAAGTAAAACAACATGTTCTTTATTTGCTCTTAAAACACCTTAATTCCTTTTGTACCCTTAAGTGGAGCCTTAAATGAGTTACAACCTGAAGTTTATTCACTTCCATTTACACTTACACATTAATTAGACATGATACCACACACACCCTAGCAAGGAGGCGGCAAACACAAGCCAAACAAGGCCTTAAAATTTTGGCCACTCATTAATGCCATTTAATGTTATTTATTACATGTCATGATTTATCTTCAGCTCATGATGATTCCTGCAGAAGCCATGACCTTCCCTACCTCTTCCTAGCCCTTAGATGTGTTCACACTACTTATTCAATCAATGGTTACAAAGGTAGATAGGTGTGTCATGAGGTGTCAAGCATATAAGGTTTCCTTTGCCTTAAGACTTATCCTTCTTTTCCTATAAGAGAAAGAAGCCATGCCCAGGCCTTCTAACACAGCACACATCTTCTCCTACCTCATTAAACCCATAGAAACACGAATTATAAGGTAAAGCAAGCCAGCCACCCAAGAACACCAAAACAGAAGCCAATTTCCTTCCCAGTGCAGAAGCAGTGTAAGAGTAGGAGGATTCGGAGGTCTTTCCAAGCGAATATATGGGAGTTCTTGGTATCCCCATTTATCTATTTGCAGTACCTAACTCATAGTGAAGAGAGATGGCAAGAAGGAGTCAAGTAGTTCTTGTGCTTCACCAATCTTTCCTTATGTGTCAATTTTGGTGACACTTTCTGTTTGTGTTATTTTCGGAAGCTTATGCTGTGTATCATGTCTAAATCTTTTCATGGTTCGAAATTAGACTTCGTTTTGGTGATTTTTATGTATGGTATGACGGTAGAATGTCTGGGAATCTTGGTGAACAATTCTTGTTTTCTTAGTCTCAGTTCTGGCAAATTTTGTGCTTTAACTTGGAGCTAATTGTGTGTATGATTTTCGTAAGTAACCCCTGTGGTTTTTGTGCTGGAAATTATGAGCACTTATCCCTATACAATATTCCAGTTCGTGGGTAAGCTCTCCAGTTGAGTTTTTATGAGTTAAAGGTAAGAGAAGACCTAAAAACATGCTTTAAGACCTTTCTGGTCTCCACTAAAATTATGAAGAGGTTTTTGAAGGTATCTTGCTTTTATTTCATGGCTAAATACTCATAAGATGTTGATATTGAACTAGTAAAAAGGTGGGTTGAATTTATACAGAGGTAAGACCTCAAACATGGGGTTGTTTTTAAGGTATTTTCAAGGTGTTTATAATGTGTTCTAACTTGATTTTTGTTTGGTTAATGGTGGTTATGTGCTTTGATTCTTCTTGGTATGTTGTGTGGATGTTTTAATAAGGTGAAAGACGTGGTGGAACAGCTTTAACACTTGGTAATGACTTTGGTACTTGGTGTTACAAGTTTATGGGCCCTCGGAGGCCGAACACTAATTTTTCCCCACTACCAATGAATTGTGGGTAAGCTATCATGATCTACTCTATGGGATGATGACTCATAGGGGGTGTGCACACTTAAGGACATGGGGTGAGGTAGCATGGTTTGTAGCGAACCTTTATCGGGTATCCCGTTTGCATCAAGGTTTGCAGCGGACCTTTATCAGGTATCCGGTTTGCATCATGGTTTGCAACGGCCTCTTATTGAGTGCCCGGTTTGCATTGCTAAACTTGGTTTGCAGCAGCCTCTTATTGAGTGTCTGGTTTGCATTGGTGGACTTGGTTTGCAGCGGCCCCTAGGTGGGTGTCCGGATTGCAAAGGAACAAGATTATGATATGATTCGTTTAATCGTGTGGTTGTTTCATTGTATTGTGTGGGAATATATTATTGTGCCCTGGTAATATAATGGTTATATGTGCTATGTTCTGGTAAGGTATTCGGTGGTATGACATACTGTACGGTATAAAGCATATATTCAGCAAGTGTACTGGTCTGTCGTAGCAAGTTTTCCTAGGTAGTATTCTCTAGGTTATCGAACCAAAGGAGGTTGTGTCTAGTTTGAGTCTTTAATCTACTTACCTAATAAACTGAAGGAGAAATAACAATAATAAATTGGGGGTTTGATGCAGAAAATAAATAACTAAAATAAAAACAATTAAAAGTGAGTTTCTAATAAATCTAAAAGGGGTGAATCATGGTTTACTACTTCTTCCTAGTTTATCAATTCCCTTCCGAGTGTTTCTAAATTCTAGATTGCAACCTCAGATCTAAATTAATCTAAAACCGGTCTCCCACAAGATAGATCCTTACTAGCAATTCCCAAATCCTAACTCTCGTTACGAATTTACAAATTAACTAGTAGCATTAATGATTCATCTGGTTTCTAGTCAGCTAATCCCCTGGAATTGTTATCTGTAGTTTCACTGGTAGTATTCCTAAGGTCTAATGAACGCCGCAGTTCTCACTTGTAAGCAATTCATACCCAATAAATTCAAGCAATGATTAATCGCAAGGAAATCAATAAATAACTAGGAACAAAACTACAATCTGTATCGAATTAATATTTAACAACTCAGGAAGCAAAATAATAAACTAGTTATTCATAGCAAACCAGAATTCTAAACGACTACTCAGACATCGGAAACAAAGAAATAATAAATAACTAAGAGATTAGAAAACGTCATCTAATTGTGGGTCGATGATGAATTCAGTCTCTGCCTTCTGCCCCGGTCGGTCAGAACTGACTGATGTTTCCTCCTCCTATTCTCTGTCTCGAACTCTGCTTTCTGTCTCGCGCGGCTAGGGTTTGGTTCTCTAGTTCTGTATCGTAATCTGTATTTTTGTCGTTCGTCTTGAATTGTTTCGTATCTGACTTATATAGATACATCAAGTTAAAATAATTTTATCTTCAAGCGAGGCTTCATCCGTGTGTGTATGCGCCTCTTACCAAAGTCGGTGTCTCCTGATTGGTCTGAGCCTCGTTGAATTGATGTCGGCCCAATATATGTCATCCTCTGCGCCTGTCGATTCGCATGGCCATGGCCTCTCTCGTATATGAAAAAGCTCCGGTCCAACATCACATGTCTGCTCATGTGTGCATCTGTCTGCTCGGGCCCAATCACAAGTCCGCATACCTATACATGACTGCGCCTCTGAGGTCTCTGTCGGCCCAGAGAAATAATGTCCGCGCCTCTGTAGGTAATGTCTCAAGCCCATCCTGCATGAATTTGTCATGCATGCATTCCCATGCATGTCACCGTGAGTGACTACATTTCCCGAAACGTTCAGCGTATGTATATGCTGCTAGTCCACCTCGGTATGGCCTACTAAAAAGGCTGCACCTCTGTATGCCTGCCTTAATATGTCGGTTGCTATCTCCCTCTGATTTGTCTTCATAGTTGTCGGCCCAGCACAGGAAATTGTCTGCGCCTCTTTCTTCTATTCGGCCCTCACATACATGCTCGTGGCCCAGGTCGTATGTCAGCGCCGACTTGAAGTTTTTCACGAGCCCACTCATGTACAGAGCCATGTCCATGCGACATGAAGATGCATGTCAGTCCAGGATAAATACGAACGAAGCCCACGAGCATGGCCTTGCATGTTGTCAAACATCCTGCTCCGTGTGAGAACAATTTCGGTTCGGGAATAGAAATAGAATGCAAACATTCATAGACCTTTATTCCAGTATTTTTACCTGTTTAAGCATAAAACCACATGTGATTAGTAATCTAAATATTTAACATAATTAAGTATATAAGTAAGGAATTTATCATATAAACCAATGAAATATTAATCACATTAAGCATAGAAACATAGATAAATTCTGCACTTATCAACTACCCCACACTTAGCTTTTGCTTGTCCTCAAGCAAATAAAGAATATAACTGCTCCAAACCGAAACATTAAACTCCAGGATCAAACATAAGCAGAAGGAAAACAAGCAAAATGACAATTAGAAAAATCAATCTGCTCTCGATTGTCAGTTTTCACAAACAGTGAATAAAGAATAATTTTAATAAAAGCATGAATAAACTGAATTGCAGAAACTGAAACACAGATTAGCTTAGGACCTTCCACCAATTTCATTACTTTACCCTTTGGATGACAAGGGGTGTGAAGTAATGCCTTATTCCGCAATACCTTTCAACACCACGCACTCATGATCAAAACCTAAAAAAACTGCAATTAAATATTTCGCATGCAAAAACTTTTCTTCGTCAAGAAATAAAAACAAATGATTTATTTAATTAATTGCATAGTTACTCCTTCACCCAGACTTTTCTCTTTATCCATGTAACGGCTTTGGGCCAACTATCCCAGATCACGAGATCTTAGGTAGATAGGTGATAAAGCACCCCGAGGACTTAATAACCAGATAAAAGAGGCCTGATTCGGTTTAGAAATTTTTTGATCAGAGGAGCACCTTGCCTTATCCTTTCATTCCAAACATTCATATCATTCCCAAGATCCAAAGCTAAACGCATTTAGTCTCCACAATCAGCCAATCCATCAAATTTCAGTGAAAACAGAATAAATTTAAGAAAAACAATTCCGGAAAGACAACTTTTAAGCAGAAAGATTTTTAAGGTTGTCATCAGGCTCAATTTCAAACTTCCACATACATTATCACCCAAAATTCAACATTTACAGCATTAGAGAAGCACATTATTCATCACCCGAAAACAAACAAAAACTAGTGGTCTGAAGTGCTAACTGAAGGTCACTCCCTGCCCAACACTTAAAATTAAACAATGTCCGCATTGTGTGACAAGGTAGGAGTGAAAAACTCAAAGCTCACAGAAAGATATTTATGTCCGAAGGAAACAGAGCAAAGCAGTAATTAACAAAAATTAAAAATTAAATGAAATTAAAACTAGGACTCCCCTGGATTTCGTTGTTACTTCGTATGTAGAACGACCCTACCCCACTTGTTTTACTCAAGTGTTGCTGCCTAGTTGCAGCATCCACATAAAGCATTCATCTGAAAGAAAGACACTAAAAGCAACCAAAAACTACAAACGGAGTTAAACATTACTAAACAAAAAACCAGATAAATAACTACAAAACAAAAATAAAACTGAAATTAAAAACTAACAAAATAAAATATAACACTGGGTTGCCTCCCAGCCAGCTGCCCTTCTTTAATGTCTTTGGCTAGACGTGTCTCGTTCTCTCAAGAGACTCCGGATGATTGAGCTTTCTTTGGAATCCATCGACAAGAAGTTTGAGAAGCTTCCAAAACTTGTTTCGAAGACCTACCAGCATAAAATAGTAGTTGCTCACCCTCAGCATTCAAAGTAATCGTACCGTGAGCAACTTCGATTCGAGCGTCGGCTGTTGCTAGGAAGGGTCTTCCAAGGATGATAGGAACTGTGGGATCTGCAGCCATGTCGAGTACGAAAAAATCACAAGGGAAGTACAGATGCTCCACCTTAACCATCACATCCTTCGCAAGTCCACAAGGATAAACAATTGAGCGATCTGCTAGCTGAAGCGTCATTCGTGTAGGTTGTAAGTCCCCAATCCCAAGATTTTCAAATATAGTGTATGGCATGAGACTGATCGATGCTCCCAAATCAGCAAGACAGTGGTCGAAGTCAATGTCTCATACTCTGCAAGGAATTGTGAAACTTCTAGGATCTTTGCATTTTTCTGGTAGGCGCTTTTGTATGATCGCTGAACAAGTTTCTGTAAGCTGAATAGTCCCTGTCTCAACTAACTTTGCCTTATTAGATAAAAGCTTCCTTAAATACTTGGCATAGTTAGGCACCTTCGCAACTAATTCAACAAAAGGAATATCAACAGATAGTTGACGAAGTAAAGTAAGAAACTTATCAAACTCACTATCCTCCTTAGAACACTTGGATCTGTTTGGGAAGGGAACTGGAGGAGCAACTTCAACTGCAGGTGGTGCAGGTAGAGGAGATTGGGTGGCTTTGCAATTACGCTCATATTCTAGCATCGGTTCCTCTATATTCACCACCTCAAGCTCAGTAGTTTTACCTTTACCACTCCTAGTAGTTACCTTCTTCACCGTTTCCTTTTCCTGCAAAGAAGATTTTTTAGCCAAGATATCATCCACCAGTTTAGCATAATTTGGCATAAACTTAAGCACATCAGAAAAAGGCATATCCTTAGTTGATTTCTTAAAATTTTTAAGAAATTTTCCAAGTTGTTCATCAAGGTCCCTTTTCTTTAACCTGTCAGGAAAAGGAATAGGTTCTTCAAATTTACGATTAGAAACAGAAGAGTAAGAAGGTTGAGTTTTAGGAGACTCCTTCTCCTTGGGTGTTTCAAAAACTCTACTAGGGTCCTCAACCACTGTATGGAGAGAAGAAACTGGAGCAGCCTCTGAAACATCATTTGCTATAATAGTTACGGCATTAGCTTGCTCCTTAAGGTTTCTCTCTGACTGAGTAAGCTACTGAGACAATTCGGCCATCTGATTCTTCATATCTCTATTGAATGACTCTTGATGTGCTATGAATGAATCCAACTTACTCTCTTGCACTGTGAAACACTTCTCTGTTGTTGCAACAAATGTAGCAATCAAAGCTTCTAGATTCAAGGAGGAGTTATTATTAGTTTGCTCTGATTGCAGATGTTGCTGAGGTTGATAATGCGAAAAATTATTACGCTGCTGCCCAAAATTGTTGTTGTCAGGCTGGTATCTTTGATTTTTCTGATTACTGTAAAAATTATCCGACCTATTCCCAACATAATTAATTGTTTCTCCCTGCTGTGGTATGCATTGACACATGTTGGAATCTCTTCCACAAAATTCACAAACAGGAGAGGGAGTAACTGTAGTAGCACCGTTCAGTTGAGGAGTTACCATATTCGCAACTCTCTCAAATTGTTTAGTTAGAGCATCCATCTTGGTTGTAAGAAGAGTGTGGGAATCTACCTCATAAACACCTGCAAATTTCTTTGAAGAAACTACAGAAGAAGCTCTTGCACCACCCCACTGATTAGCTGAATTTGTTAATGTTTCCAAAAGCTCTTTTATACGGGCAATGGGCAACTCCATAAGGCTCCCACCAGCACAAGTATCCACCAATATTCGGCTTTGGGGGTCCAAGTCTTTATAAAACGATTGTAGGACTACTTCTTCCCCGAAGCCATGGTGAGGAACTCTCCTAACAATTCCTTTAAATCTCTCCCAAACTTCAGAAAGAGTTTCACCAATGTACTGCTTGAAATTAGTAATTTCCCCCCTCATGGTCAACATACGAGAAGGAGGGAAATACTTCACCAGAAAAGCATTAGCCAACTCGGTCCAACTGGTGGTACTGTTGGGCTCAAAGAATTCAACCACTCTACAGCTCGATCTTTCAGTGAAAATGGAAACAGGGTGAGTCGAGCTACCTCTTGAGATGCTGGAGTAGAACAAGCTCCAACCAGTCGCAGGAAGGATGTAAGATGTACATATGGGTCCTCTGTGACTGTCCCGCTGAACTGTGGCGCATTCAAAACCATCGTGATGTAATGGGTTTTGAACTGCCATACTACTCCCGCCGGCAGTGCAGGGATCACTATGGGTGATGTGAGTCCCTCCACATTTGGACGGGTGTAGTCGTTCATCCATCTCTCCTGGTTAACTTCAACTCCACTCATGTCTGCTTCTTCTTGAATAAACTGATCAACTGGAAGTTCTGTAGAACAACTGATTTCTTCCTCCTCTAACAACTGTAGAACCTCTTCCTCTTCACCTACCGATTCCAGATTGAGCACTTGACGAATTCTCCTAGCTAATCTCTCAATCTCTGGATCAAGCTCAAATTCTGGTTCTCCTACAGAACGAGTATAGACCATAAACAAAAATTAAAGACAATAAAAGAAAATTAAAATACTAAACTGATCAAAATAAATTAAATGAACAATAATTAAAGTAAAAATAATAACTAAACTCAGTCAGAAAAATAATACCAACTAAACTACTATAACCGAAAATAAAATAAATCCAAACTAAATAAAACTAACCGAATTGAAATAAAATAGAAACGAAACAAAATAAGCAAATTTAAGAAAAACTAAAATAAAATAAGGTCTAGCTAAAGGAAACAAAAAAAGAGTAAAATAAATGTAAACAAAACAAAACGAAACAAAAATAAAATTAAGCAAAACAAAAATCTATCAATAAAAATAAAATAAACAAAACCAAAATAAAGATAAACAAATACAAAAGAAACTAAATTAAACTAAATAAAAATAAAAATAAAACAAAAACAAAATCATAACAATGCTAAACAAAAATTTAAACTAATAAAATAAAAATACTAGAAACAAAAATAAAATGAAATAAACTGAAACAAAGTACTATTCCTAAAAATAAAATAACTATAAATATAAAAACTATCAAACAATCAGAATTTAATATAAAGCCAAAAAGTAACAATTAAACAAAATAAAACAAAACAAAAATTAACTAAACAAAATAAAAGAAAAAAATAAAATAAAAATAGAATAAAGACTAAACTAAATAACCGTGCCTCCCCGACAACGGCGCCAAAAACTTGTACGGTATAAAACGTATATTCAACAAGTGTACTGGTCTGTCGTAGTAAGTTTTCCTAGGTAGTATTCTCTAGGTTATCGAACCAAAGGAGGCCGTGTCTAGTTTGAGTCTTTAATCTACTTACCTAATAAACTGAAGGAGAAATAACAATAATAAATTGGGGGTTTGATGCAGAAAATAAATAACTAAAATAAAAACAATTAAAAGTGAGTTTCTAATAAATCTAAAAGGGGTGAATCATGGTTTACTACTTCTTCCTAGTTTATCAATTCCCTTCCTGAGTGTTTCTAAATTCTAGATTGCAACCTCAGATCTAAATTAATCTAAAACCGGTCTCCCGCAAGATAGATCCTTACTAGCAATTCCCAAATCCTAACTCTCGTTACGAATTTACAAATTAACTAGTAGCATTAATGATTCATCTGGTTTCTAGTCAGCTAATCCCCAGGAATTGTCATCTGTAGTTTCACTGGTAATATTCCTAAGGTAATGAACGCCGCAGTTCTCACTTGTAAGCAATTCATACCCAATAAATTCAAGCAATGATTAATCGCAAGGAAATCAATAAATAACTAGGAACAAAACTACAATCTGTATCGAATTAATATTTAACAACTCAGGAAGCAAAATAATAAACTAGTTATTCATAGCAAACCAGAATTCTAAAAGACTACTCAGACATCGAAAACAAAGAAATAATAACAATAACTAAGAGATTAGAAAACGTCATCTAATTGTGGGTCGATGATGAATTCAGTCTCTGCCTTCTGCCCCGGTCGATCAGAACTGACTGATGTTTCCTCCTTCTATTCTCTGTCTCGAACTCTGCTTTCTGTCTCGCGCGGCTAGGGTTTGGTTCTCTAGTTCTGTATCGTAATCTGTATTTTTTTCGTTCGTCTTGAATTGTTTCGTATCTGACTTATATAGATACATCAAGTCAAAATAATTTTATCTTCAAGCGAGGCTTCATCCGTGTGTGCATGCGCCTCTTACCAAAGTCGGCGTCTCCTGATTGGTCTGAGCCTCGTTGAATTGATGTCGGCCCAATATATGTCATCCTCTGCGCCTGTCGATTCGCATGGCCATGGCCTCTCTCGTATATGAAAAAGCTCCGGTCCAACATCACATGTCTGCTCATGTGTGCATCTGTCTGCTCGGGCCCAATCACAAGTCCGCACACCTATACATGACTGCGCCTCTGAGGTCTCTGTCGGCCCAGAGAAATAATGTCCGCGCCTCTGTAGGTAATGTCTCAAGCCCATCCTGCATGAATTTGTCATGCATGCATTCCCATGCATGTCACCGTGAGTGACTGCATTTCCCGAAACGTTCAGCGTATGTATATGCTGCTAGTCCACCTCGGTATGACCTACTAAAAAGGCTGCGCCTCTGTATGCCTGCCTTAATATGTCGGTTGCTATCTCCCTCTGATTTGTCTTCAGAGTTGTCGGCCCAGCACAGGAAATTGTCTGCGCCTCTTTCTTCTATTCGGCCCTCACATACATGCTCGTGGCCCAGGTCGTATGTCAGCGCCGACTTGAAGTTGTTCACGAGCCCACTCATGTACAGAGCCATGTTCATGCGACATGAAGATACATGTCGGTCCAGGATAAATACGAACGAAGCCCACGAGCATGGCCTTGCATGTTGTCAAACATCCTGCTCCGTGTGAGAACAATTCTCGGTTCGGGAATAGAAATAGAATGCAAACATGCCTAGACCTTTATTATAGTATTTTTACCTGTTTAAGCATAAAACCACATGTGAGTAGTAATCTAAATATTTAACATAATTAAGCATATAAGTAATGAATTTATCATATAAACCAATGAAATATTAATCACATTAAGCATAGAAACATAGTAAATTCTGCACTTATCACATACTATGGTTACTTGTGTGTTATTATGTTGTCTTGAGTATTTACATAAAGATAAAATGTATTTGACATGTGGTGGCAAGAATTACTCAGCTTTGCTGATTTTGGCGTTATTGTAACAGCCCAGTCTTAACCCACATGTGATATTGTCCGCTTTGGGCCGCAGCCCGCACGGTTTTGTTCTCGGGGTACCATCCCCAAAAGGCCTCACACAAGGGAAGAGTATCCCCACACCTATAAGGCATGGTTCGTGCTCTCTCCGATCGATGTGGGAGGTGACCCCTACGCTGGGTATCACACTCTACCCCCCTTGGGAGCCCAGCGTCCCCGCTGGCACACCGACCTGGGCCTGGCTCTGATACCATCTGTAACAGCCCAGTCTTAACCCACATGTGTGATATTGTCCGCTTTGGGCCGCAGCCCGCACGGTTTTGTTCTCGGGGTACCATCCCCAAAAGGCCTCACACAAGGGAAGAGTATCCCCACACCTATAAGGCATGGTTCGTGCTCTCTCCCGATCGATGTGGGAGGTGACCCCTACGCTGGGTATCACAGTTATGCCCTGTGGTTTTTTCTCTGTGATTGTTTGACTGGCCACATGTATAGGAAAAGATGGTGTTTCTCCCTAGTCATGAAGTTACGTGGGAATGTAGAGCTAGATGGGATTAGAGACTGAAGCTAGAAGACGATGTAGTATTTCAATTAAGTTTGGTTGTAATAGGTTTAAACACTTTTGTATAAGCTAGTAAAGATGTGTAAGTTAATACCTAGTTTTGAAAGATGTTAGTCGATGTTAGTGGGTAAGGTTATGGTTGGGTTTTTGAATATATATATATATATATATATATAAAGTTTAAGAGTTTGACTTAATTTGGTATAGTGGTGGTAATAAGCCTTAGCATCCACAGTGAATGGATAGGTGACTATTGTTTGAGTGCTTGTGTGTGAATGTTTGAATGTTTATGACTAACATGTATGTGTGTAGAATGGTGACTACACGGGAAGGGAGGCCAAAAGGGGCCAGCTTGAAACCCCAAAGGATTTAGCTCTTAGCATGAGTAGAAATCAGAGTGGCGCATCGGAAGTGTGGTGTTGAAGAAGCCACATGGGAATTAGAGAGTGAAACGAGGAAACAAACACCCACATCTTTTGGTTGAGGTTAGTTATCAAGTTTCAGGGAAACTTTATTTTGGGGGAGGGGAGGAAGATTAAGGAAAGCATAAGGCTGAAAGTCATAGGTTTTGGTAATCTAGGGGTGAAGTGGTATGACTAATGTGTTTATCATGATATTTCTAAAATTCTATGCCTTGATTATGTTTACCTAATATGATTTTGTGGAATAGGTAAGACTTGTGGAGTTGTGTTTGTTGTTATTTGATGTGTTATTGTTACTTATAGCATAAGTGAGATTTTTGCACTGGTGGTTAATGTTTTGTGGTATTATTGAGTCTTGTGGTAAGCTTAAGCTTCGAGGACGAAGCTTTGTTTAAGGAAGGGAGAATGAAATACCCAAGTTTATGAGAAAACCTAAAAGTCCCGAAAGTCTCGGAAATCATGGAAATGACCATAAAAACTTTAGGAAAGCCTTGGAAACTTAATAAGACCATAGAAAACCCTAATAACTAAAGATAGAAAGCCTTAAAAAATCTACAAGACCTGGTAAAATTCATTTAGTTTAAGAAAACACTTTGAAATAGTTTTACTCCATCATAATCATTTTACTCCTTAGGAAACACCTTAAACAGCTTGGGAAGCACGAGGTGGCGATCTAGTTGAGGTAAGCACGAGGTGATGACCTGATTGGTAGGAAGCATGAGGTGGCAACCTAGTTAACCTAAGCGCGAGGTGTCAGGAAGCACGATAGAAAAATAGATGAACATAATAAGATCATTACCAAAGAAAACCAAGCTCAAAAACAACTTCTAACACAAAAAGGAGCTTAAAACTCCTTAAGGCACATTTTTAAGAATGTGTTCAAAAATTGACTTTGGGTGACTAAATAGCCTTGTATTCACCTTAAATAACATGTACTACTTAGTATCACATTAGTAACCCTAATTCAATAGATTTACAAAAAAATCCCAAGTTTGGCACCAAAATGTGAATAATACCCAAATAGTGCCAAATTAAGGCTTAATTACTTAACATAGTCAATGGTCAACATAAGACCCCAATATTGACCAATGTTGGGCGGCGATACAGGCTGTAACCACCAGGATTAAACCACCAAAATATCTAGCAAAGTGAATGAGTCACCATGTTACTATTCATGTCATGACTTTTATTACATTAAAAAGGCAATTTAGCCTTTTCTCTTTCATCCCAGCCTATTCAAACAAGTTATTCAGCTTGAAAACTCTCTCTCCCAGCCTTGGTAAGTTATGGAACCAGCCAACTTCAAATACCAACTCCCATGGCATAAGGTAATGTCTTAATTCATGTAATATACCATTCTCTTCACCTTTTCATTGTCTATCCAATGAGCTAACCATCAAACCACTTCCACCCTTCATTTAGTGGGAGTTCCTCTTGCAAGATTGATCACATTTTAGGCTGAAATCACTCCTTGGATCAAAGTTACACAAAAATTATTATTTAAGGTAAAATATGTTTTAAGCTTCTAATTTCACTTCTAGCCTTTCAATGGCCGATTTCTTTGGTTTCTTCCGCTCATTATGAAATACCCCGTAATTAAAAATAGTGATTAATTAGGCTAATAAATAATTTAGAAGCTTAATTAAGTATAAATAATCACAAGAGAATAAATCCGAAGGAAACGGATCCTAAAATGGATTAAAAGCATTACCGAACCTTAAAGCACGTTTTTCGAGGTAACCGGGAAAACGTGTCTTTAAACGGGTCAAATAGACTCGTAACAATTTTGGTCAACTAAATAATCATTAATAAATATTAGTGAAGCTTTAAGACCAATAAAATCAATAAAACAAGAGATTAGTAAAAACTGTCAAAAACGGGAAGTTGTGGGGTAGAAACATAAATAACCAAGAGTTATGTGTCCACTTTAGAATAAAAGAAAAAAATTTGTGTGTGTGTGGGTGCTAGTCAGCCGGCCCCCTCTTCCCTCTCTCACACACTCTTCATTCCTTCCTATTTACAAACAAACAAAAATAATAAAACTACCCCACTCTCACTTTACACTCTCTCTCCTCCCTATTCTCCTTTCCCTCACGGGAAGCATCCCCCTCACCCACTCTCTTCTTCTTCCTCATGCTTCCAGCCGATTCCCATGGAGAAAAGAGAAGCCACACAAAAATATTAACTTCTCTCCTCTTGTAACCTCCCTTAAACTCTTCCAAAAATTATAAAAACTACACCATTGTAATCCTCTCACCAAGAGCTACATTTTCATCCTTCCAAAATTCGAAAACAACCACTTTCGTTTTTATGGGTGTGTCCCATTTGGAGCTTCAACACCACCATTAGAAGGCCCTCCTTCTCCTTGTTCTTTTAAGGTAAAAACATTCAAAAACTTCATCTTTTTCTAGCCTAAAGGGCAAAATGAAAATGTGAACTAAACCCTTGCTTGCTCCTCTTGTGCCCAGCCGGTTTTGGCATTTTGAAAGGGGTGGAAAGACTATTCTTGAGCTGCTCCAAGTATTTCATAAACCCTTACAAGGTAATGAAATCTCCAAACCCTAGAACTTGCATTAGAAGCTAAATAATGTGTAGAGTTAGTTTTAGTATTGAATGTGTGTGTATGTATGGGTGATGATATTAGATTGTTGAATACCAAAACCGGTAGAGAAGAAGGAAGGAAGGAGAAAGAGAGAAGACAGAAAATCTAAAAGGAAAACAAGGTAAGAATGCTCATTGTGTAACCTTGTGTATATTTGTATATGTAACAGATTTTAGAAATAAAAAGGTGTATTGTAAATGGTATTTTGTAGTAGAGTAATGTATAGGAGGATATGAGTATTTTGAAGCTTTAAAAGATATGTTAAAACTTGTTAAAACAGATTGGGAATTTAATGTTGAGTGCAGGAATTTTTGTGGGTGTTTTAGCATTAGTATTTGTATATGAGAGCTTGTATATGGTTGATGTTTATAAACAGGTGAGAATGAATGAAAATGTGATTAAAACAATGTGGTGAGAGTATAAAATTATAGGGGAGGTTATGGCAAAATTTGCCTAGGATTAGAACACTTAGAGAATTAAAACTAGGTGACTAATGTGAGTGTGTAACAGATTTTGTTTGAGATGGATAGGGGGTAAGTTGAGAGAGATAGTTAAGGTAGTTGTAATGCATTGGGAGTGTTAGAAATGACATTAGGAGAGGGAGTTGTAGTTGGGGAGAGTTAGAGGAGAAATCTGTAGCATAATGTAATAAGGGAGAAAACTGTATAAGTGTTGGAGTGAAACTAGGAAAAATTGTGTGTATAAGTTAGTATAGGATTGTGTAATGAATTAGGAAAGGAATTAGCATGATTTAGAGTGTTTAAATTGTACAAAAACATGTTAGGATGTATGTAGGGAAATTGGGGAAGCAATGGGTGAAATTGGGAAAGAAAAATAACATCTGTAGCAAGGTTCTGATTCCGTCCGACCCAGACGGTGAGTCGGACGTGGGTCGGACGGGGCTTAAGAAACGAAAACCAATCTTTCTGGAATGGTCCGACCCAGAGCCGTGAGTCGGACGTGGGTCGGACATGGCTTAAATAACGAAATAAAACTTTCTGTAATGGTCCGACCCACAGCCGTGGATCGGACATGGGTCGGACAGACGAAAATTTACAATGTCGAAGTTTCTGACTTCGTCCGACCCAGACGGTGAGTCGGACGTGGGTCGGACGGAGCTTGGACGACAGGACCGAAACCTTCTGGAATGGTCCGACCCAGAGGGTATGGGTCGGACGGAATAGTGCTGGGTCGGACAGGGTAATTTTCTGGGAACGAATCTTACTGGAATGGTCCGACCCAGGGCTTGGGTCGGACGGTGGGTCGGACGGCCCTATACTTACAAAAAAAAAACAGTAAGCTATTACATAGATATATATATATATATATCTATATATATATATGTATACCCACCTATACATATGTATATATATGGGTATGTAAATTATGGACAAGTAATGGAAAGTAAGTAAAATGAAACATAAGTGTAAGGAATGTAAAGGCTTAGTGAATATGGGTTAGTAAACACAAAGTAGTTGAGTTAAGATTAATAATAGCTAAATTAATCATTCAATTGTATGCATATCATAGGATTTGATTTGTGACACCGGAAGGACGTTTGGAAACACGTACGACGGTGAACGGTATGGATTCCTCATGCCCCGTATGCTATCTTGGTTACTCTGATTTGCGTGTTGTGTGCTAATTGATCACCAAATAAGATAAATGCACGAATCGGAGTTAATATGCATACTTGTGAATATGTAGTGTTGTATGTTGTGAATATTTTCTTAAATCTTAGTTTGTATAATTCATGAAATGTTGGATGAATATGAATGTGTGTATGTATGATGTATTGTATTGTGACCGTTTATTGTGTTTGGACTTCTAACTTATTCCTAACAAACTAACCATCCTAACTTAAAATGGTAATTAAATTGGAATGAGTAGAAGTCCGATATAGTTTCGGCCACGCGTGAGGATGCGAGTCACGAGAGGTTGGCTCCAATTCCTGACTCTTAAACTGGTCCGCGGCCCAAATCCCTTAAGTGGGTAGCATCCCGGATTGGTGAGTCAAGTAAATCCGGAGGTGGGACGGCGTAGTCCCCAGGGCCGGAGGTCCCGACGACTTAACTTGAGTATAAGTAAGTAAGTAAGAATGAGTAAGTAAAGTAAATGAAAGTAAGTAATTGTAAGTAAGAAAAAGTAAGTAATGAGTAAAAGAGTAAAGCATTCCGATTAACCCGGATGCATAATTTGGCTAACCTTGTGAAGGTAAGTGAGATGTATGCTATGGTATTGTTGCCCTGAATTGTGTAATGAAATGTATAGCATGTATGTTGAATGCAAAACATGTATGTATGAAAATCATGAACTGCATGTTTAGTGGTCGTCAAATTGTCGGCGTGCCCTAGCTAGCACGCGGTATATGCGGAGTCTATATGCAGCGTTTGCTGAGCCCCTTGGGGCACCATTTTTACTACACGCAGATACACGTGAAGGATGAAGATGCTGAGGACATAGTTCTATTTCTTTATCTTCCTTTGATTGTAAACAATGAATTTATGATGGGTGTACTAAGTAGTACATGGCTGTAACTTTTGATTAGCCGGTGTACCACGGGGTACACCTTTTTGGATATTGATGGAAGGGAATTGGTATAGATGAGTAATAGGTAGAAACTCATTCTTTTGGGAAGTGTGGTAAAGGATGTAATGTAATACTTTAAATACTCGGTGATCCAAGAATGTAAGTAGGTTATTTGTATTCAGTATGCATCGTATTAGTAGCTCGGTACACTATGTTCATCAGACCGTGACTGTAAAGTATTAGTAGCCTAGCTAGCCGTATGGGCGGTTAGCGGCATTGTTTCACCCGCCGTAGTAAGTATGTAATAATTCCGCTGCGAACTCGTAGGATTAATAGGACGATTAGACGGTAAGCATAGGATTAACGGTTGGGGTGTTACACATTAACTACCATTTATCATGCTTGACCAGTAGAAACTTCAACCACTTCATTTGGTGGCCGAATTCATGCTAAAACTTCCATTTTAAGCAAATTTGACAAGGTAAGCTTAACTTGCCTTATGCCTTGTTTTAAGGGGGATGAGATGAAATACCCACAAATTTTCAAGTTAGGAATAGTATAATATATAGTAAAAATGAATAAGTCTGAGATTAGTATTATAGTGGCCCAGGGAAATTAAACGATTCGTCCTTGCATGTTGTCTGAACTTTGAAGTTCGGACAGAAGTTCGGACTCACCCAATACTCCGAAAACATTTTAACTTCTCGGGGCCTGTCCGAACATTGATGTCTGGACGGACGTTTGGACAGGTCCTGAAATGCTGTTTCAGGAATGAAACAGAGTTACAAAGATCACCAAAAACACCACAAAACTAATGTTAGCTGATAGTGAAACACATTAGCAATATTTATAGCAGTAAACTTCATAAGAACAGGATTAAAACAACACTTAGATTACCCAATAAGGATTATAAACCACCGAAGAAAAACGTTTGAACAGTATACCAAAACATAACTTCAACTACAGCGGAATTAAATTCTATAGGGTTTTACTGCCACACCCAAACTCTCTGGGTGCTCAGGCTAATGGACTAGAAATAAACAACGAAAAATAATTGTTAAACCAATAACTCAAATTATGTGGGAGCTCCAAATAACCATAGTAGTGTAAACTCAAATAACAATTAACGAGTCTCAACACTGTAACTCAACCATCTCATAATCCCCTATTCTTTGTGATTGCGCAATCCCGGTCCCCCAATTCAGTCATCCATACCTGCGATCAGAAATCAATAGACAAAAACAGAAGGGATCGCACAAATCAGATAAACTGAGTAAACCTTACCTGAATATGTAAAATACATTTTAAAATCCATTTTAACGTTTGTCACTTAGACGAGAGGGAATAATGAACCCTATAATGATTTTTCCAAAAAACACAAAATTCAGTGAAATAACAGTAGTGGGGAGCTTTCAACAGGAGTTAACCATAACACCAAACACGGGATCACCTATGGGATCCCAAACAACAAATCAAAGACAGTCACCTATGGGACCGTCAAACAACCACCTCACCCTAAGTCCTTAAGTGTGCACACCCCCTATGAAACAACAGTAATATAGAGTAGATCAGAGGGCTTAACTGCAACATTGTGTGTAGCACAAATAACAATAATGGGGGAGCACCTATGAGCTCCCAAACAGAAGAATACATCTCGTGAAAGACTCCCAAAATCCACAATTGAACACCATCAAAACAAACCAATTCCTCCATTTTCAATACGTGGTAGTCAATCCCAATTTCCAAATCATAAGTTGAGAACCCATAAATTACAACCAAAGTCTTTTTCCTCTGATTTGCAAAACACCAGTCAGATAGACATGAGCATAGAGATTTACCTGGAACAATCAATTCACCTCAAGAGATCAACTTCTCCGGACTATTGATAGCACCCATCGACATAGCCGGAGTCTAGGTTTACATAATCAAAAATTAGGAACTACCATATGTTGGGAAAATTACAAACATAATAATTAAACCTAGCTAAAATGGGCAAGTGCACCCAATTCGTTGCAATAAAACAAGTGTCGTATCCATAAGGAAATTAGTTTCTAAATCCCAAGCTTTGGTATAATAGTTAAGTGCGAATAACAGTAAAAGTGGGGGTTTAGCCAGAGGCAAGCTTGGTTGTTGTTAACCGAAATGCAATAAAAACAGTAAAATGTTTGTGTATGGAATGGATGGGGAGAGTACCCTAGGATAGTGAGAATCACCTAATTCACTCAAAGAACTTCAAAACCATAACTCATCATCTCAATACCTATTAGAGTTTAGCTCATGAATCCCCAAATCATGGGAAATCCAATTCTTACATAAATAATCAAACCCCTTAATTAAAGGAGGTGCAAGTCATCAAATAGCTTAAGCAAGCACTCTTAATCAACTAAAGCCCTAAGAATTCACTTCCAAAAATCAGAAGGCAAAAAGTTAGGGTTTACTCCCTTGTTGGTCTAGTTCCAAACTCAAGCTCAAATATTGAATGGAACCACCATAAAGCAATAAGAGATCAATTTAGTGCATTAATTGATATTGAAGGAAATAAAACGAGAGTGATAAATGAGTAGGTTTCTAGCATTCAATGAGCGAAATGGGTTCAAACCCTCATCCTAGGATACAAATGGAACTACTCAGCCATAGCTAAAGAAAGAGCAAGAGAAGGAGATTAGCCATTAGAGGGAGCTTCCAAGCTTCAATGGAGGTAGAAATCTTCACTTTCTTCTTCCTCCTTTCTTCTCTTATTTTCTCCTCTATTTTTGCCTCTCTCTCGTCTGTTTAGGGTTGAAGTTGTGTGTGTTGGATAATGGGGAAGGAAGCCCCAAAATGCAGCCTCTTAAAGAAGACTCTGGGCAAAAATTCCGTCCGACCGACCTTGCAAAGTCGGTCGGACTCTCTTAAACGGAAGCACGTGGAAGGTTTTAAAGCTCGACCGACCTTGCAAGTCCGGTCGCAAGGTAGGTCGATTCCAGTGTTTGGGATGGCTTGGACAGAGTCGGACCTACCTTGCAAAAGTCGGTCGGCCCTAGAATGTCCTTCTTCTGTGCCGGAATTCTCCTGATGCTTCCCGTTGGCTTGACATCCTTTCCGAGGCGCTCAAACATTGATGCATTCTCAGATTAAGCTCTCAAAATGTACTCAAATGAGTATTTACCTATTTGAATATGCCAAAGGTATAAGATCACTAATAAACACAAAAAACTCCATAAAGTGATGAAAACGTCATGCGCCAAATAAAATGACGGGAATAAAGACCTTGAGAGAGCACTATTTCACCACTTATCAACTCCCCCACACTTATCTATTTGCTTGTCCTCAAGCAAAATTAGATAAGGACCCACGAAAAGAAGGAACATTTAAAGCAAGAAAGTGTTTAGATGAGTTCTTGAATTCATGTGAGCAAATTTGTGAAAAACCTCAAGAGGAGTGCAACCAACCTTCTCATGATGACGTGGGTGTGCTTAGGGCAAATGAAAATATAGAGTTTTGGGGTATGATCTAGAGTGCTTCCGAGTTCTTACAGATTATGGAACTTGGAGAACTTTTACCATGGCCAACTTCTCTCAAGAATGGGCATTGAGGAAAAACAAAAGGAAAAATAGAGATTTGCATTTGATTCACTTTTGCAACAAGAGATGAGGAGAGGTAATTTGGCATTTTGCCTTGCTTCAATGAACACTCAACTCTCATTGTTTGTTACCTATGGTGTCTCAAGGTCCTTTTTTGACATTTTTTTTTCTTCACAAGGAAGCACCCCTTAGCAATCCCTAGATGAGAAGGTAGAAATAACCCCTAAGCAATAAATACAAATGGATTTATGATTTCACCGCACATAAGTGCTCCTCAAGAGAGAACCTTTGAAAAAAAAGTTCGGTGGAAAATTCCAAGAATTCAAGGAAAAACTTGCTTACTATAAACATAACTCCTACATGGAAGCTATAGATATATATGAGAAAATTGAGCAGTGCATCAATAACAGAAAAGGTCATTTTGTTTCCCCCACACTTGAATGGGACAATATCCTCATTGTTCAAAGAAAAGCTCATGGAAAAACAAACAGAAGACCTTTTTGTAGCACTAGGCAAGAAGTAAGCAAAAAGAGTGTTGCATTGTAGAGATTGAAAAAGTTTAGAGAGCTAGTACTCCCCTGATAAAGATGAGTTGGTGGCTGGGTTCCCCCCCCCCCCACACTTGCCAGTGTGCATATTCATGTAAGTGCTAGCTCCGACAGGAAGAGTCAAAGATCCTAGGAAAAATTGATAAGAGGTTCTCTTGAATTTCTCCTAACTCACTTTGGGGTGTTCTCCAGTGCAGTTGATATATCTACAATGCAAAACCAAAAAGAAACTAGGCGCAACATGCATTCCAGAGAATTCACATTAATGCCGTAGTTAGATAATCAAAAGGGGACTCATAAATGAGTCCCATAGCAGAGTAGTCAATGAAGTGCGTAAAACATCATAGCGTAGAGGATCAGTACGATAAAGTGAAAGTAAAGGAAATGTAAAGGACAAACATAACAAACATCTTAACGAAGCCTAACAGCCTAAAAGAGAATTCTAAGATAGATGAAATAAGCAGAGAAACAAAGGCAGGGCATCCCGGGATCCGAAGATGGCTACTGGGGAGGAGCACCCACGCGCCGCCTGCTTGAGGAGGTACTGCATGTGAGCGTCCATCTAGCGCTCGTGCTCCATCATGAGGCGTCGGTGCTCAGCCATCTGTCGCTCAAAGGTCTCAGCTGCTCGGGCGTCACAGCTCCGATCGGTGGTGGAGGAGGCAGGGCAAGGAAGGGGCCGGGAGCAGCACTGGAGGTGGAGGCACCGGAAGACGAGGATGCACCCCTGCTCCGTCGATGCTCTACGGTCATCTTGTGCCACCCGTCCTCATCGCGATAGAAACCCATCTTCCGCATAGTAGTGTCGGAGATCGGATCCACATGTAGGCTGGCGACCTCATCTGCTCCGGGTCGCACTCCGCTGCGTATCAACTGCCTCTGTAAGAAGTGAGGAAAGCCCAAGTGTTGGGACTTCTTCTTTGTGATGATGTGGCAGAGGTGGTCAAAGATGAGATCGGACAGGGAGAGCGGCTTCTCCGGGTCCGGGGTGACCAAATAATCCATGAGATAGCCGTCCCTGGAGTTCAGATCCTTGCTGTCGCGAGGGAAGACATTGTGATGTAGGATCACGAGGATGACCCTCTTCAGTGGGCTGCTCACCATGTTGAGGGTCATAGTGACCCTAACGTCCGTCCCGGCTTGGTTTTTTCTACGTGTCTAGACCGGGAGGTCGGTAAGGTAGCGGTGGCGGCTGGCGATGAGGTCTCCTGGGTGGATGACGGAGAAGTGCTCGAGGTCATCATCTGGGAGCTAAAAGAACTGGTGCACGTCCCATCTCCGGATGGCTATGGCACGGCCACTGACCACTGAGGTGATTACCTTGGGCTGCTGGCTGACCGCCGCATTCGCAAAGAATTCCTTGATCAGGCGGGGTGGTATTGACCACCCATGGTGAGCACACTGCTCCAGCCCAGATAGTCGAATTGTGGCCGGAGCTCTAGGTCCGCAATGAGAGCCGGATCCACAGGCCGCTCCCGAACAATCTCCCGTCGTTTGGGGGAGGTGAACCAGTGTCGGGCTCTTCATTGATGAAGACGCCATCGAGTAGGCCATTTGGGTGGCCTAGTTCTAGGTTGGAGCAGCTTGGTTCCTCCTAGCACGACGTTGTCGGTTGGCCATGGTGCTGCAAAACAAAGAAAATAAAAGAAAATGCAAAACAGAAACAAAAAAAAGAACAACCAGTGAAAGGTTAGAAAATAACTAGGATGACAATAAGGAAGGGGCAGAACAGTAAGCGTGATGCACGTTATAGAGCATAAGGAACGTCGTTTATTTGGAAAATTTTTGGCAGAGTCTCCCCTATTTTTCTATCTTTCCCCGGTTCTAAGAACCTCCACAAATCAACCAAAAGGTTGTCATTCAGATATTCAAACACCCCAGTAACCCAATTCATCCAATAAGGTCCAAACTTATGAAGCAAATCCACACTTTACCCATTTTCACATTTTTGCCAACTCCAATTCTCAACATTAGTGCAGTACCCTAGGCATAGAGATTCAATTGTGCTCACGCATTATCCAAATAGGCCAACAAAGTCATAACATGATTTTAAAACAAGTAAATAATGCTAAACAAGGCATTATGAAATTTATAGCATTAAGAAAAAAATCATGCTAAAACCCAAATTACAACATGTTCAAACTCAGTTTGCATAAACACCCCATAAATAACAATAAGAGCTATCCCAATCACTAAAGTTGCAAAATTCACAAATTGTCACCTAATGCCCTGTTTGGTTCATCCTAAACCTAGCCCAAAATGTAACTTTGCTCAAAAATTGCTAAAATTGACTAATTTTTTTGATAGTTTGGGCTTTCGCCATTTTATAAGATAACGGTTAAGTTCGGACCGGTATAACGGGCCTCATTAAAACCTCCTCAAGTAAAACCAGTGGGAAAAAGACATTGAGGAGGAAAAAGAGTACCCACCATGTCCTGTTACAAACCTAAACACCAAGCTAGAAAATTACCATAGCACCCAAAAGGATCCAAGGGTATAAGAAGACACACGAGCATAAAATAATCCAACTACCTAAATTAAACAAACTCCTTCAACGAGACCACTTCGACGAACAACCCACATGCTAAGGGAAGTTCTGCCCACCAAGCCTTTGTCCATCTCTAGACACCTAATTTAATCCGTAGGCTAAGTCGTCCTATGTTAAGGCCTTCATTTCGAAAAACCATATCATTCCGGCTCATCCAAATATAATACACCCCGTAGCACAGTGTTGACCGCCAAATCCTTTTGCCTTTCGGTGTAAGCGACACCGCGAACCAGTCTTGGTAGATGTCTATAACCGATTCTTTGAATTCAAAACGGATATTCCACCACTTCAGTAAGAGCTCCCATACTTCACGTATTTTTGGACATAAGAATAGCACATGTTCAACTGTTTCTATTGCTCTATCACACCATGGGCACCAACATTGTGCAAGGGGGATTAAGCTCCTTTCAAACAGGAAGTCCCGTGTAACTAATTTTCTCATCAATGTGAGCCACAGCGTGTACCCCACTCGTGCTTCGCATAGCCCTTTCCAGATCTGATGTACATTCGGTATTACCTGTACGGCGCTCCATCTCTGTTGGCTTCATTAATCATATTGCAGAAATATTTAGTGATTGAATACTTAGCTGTCGATTTCCATGTACACTCGTCATGTTGTTGTTGAGAAGTGGGGGATGTCAGCGCAGAAGACATGTGCTGCACATATACCTCCTCATAAACAAATAGCCGCCTACGCCACCTGAGGTACCACTTCCACGTTCCATTCTCCCACTCACCCTGCTCTGCCACTGTACACTCTTTATTTAGTGTGATTTGATACAGTCGAGGGAATAACTCCATTAGAATACCGGACTGGCACCACGATCAAGCCAAAAGTAAGTACTCTCTCCATTACCAATATTGATAATTATATTTTGATTCAGAGCGTCCTGTACCGGCGCACATGTTGAGGTAGTCTTGACTATCGACGTCCAGAGACCCGGTTGACAGCCGGCATCTGTATTAATCGACCCTGTGTGTATCCCATCTCGTATGTTATGTATCGACTGCACAACTCTCTTCCACAATGGTCTTTTGTTACACGCATAGCTGTATCTCCATTTAGCTAGAAATGCCAAGTTCCTTACCTGAAGATCTGAGAAGCCTAGCCCGCCATCTATCTTCGGTTGAGCCATTTTTGCCCACGAGATAGGTGTCAAAAACCGGGTTCGATTTTTCCCCCAAAAAAACTTACGTTGTAGTGCAGTCAGCTCTTTACGTACACTCCTTGGTATGACAAATAAGCTCGCGTAGTAGAGAGGAAGTGATTCCAATACCGATTTGATGAGGACGGCTCTCCCTGCTTTAGACAAACTTGAAGCCTTCCAGGTTGCTAGCTTTAATTCCACCTTCCGAATCACCGGCGCCCATGTCTCTAGTTTCCTCATATTTGCTCCCAAAGGGCAGCCAAGGTATGTGGATGGAAGAGTTCCAACTGAGCATTCAAATATTCGTTCAACCATTTTACTTTCACTTTCGCTGGCGTTGATACAAAATGCCACCGACTTTTCCATATTCAATTGTAGCCCACTCATTTCCGCAAAGAATATGAGTATCCTCCTTAAGTACACTAGTTCATCTTTCTTGATTTGACTGAATAACATCACGTCATCCGCAAACTGCAAATGGGTGATCCTCACTAGCCTCGATCCGATTAACAGTCCGGAGAATTTATTATTGTTAGAGATACATACCTTGATGTTTGTAGGAGTGAAATGAGCCAAAAAAATACAGATTTGGGGCACAAATTAGGGCAAAATCGAATTAGGGGAAATGTGGAGGAAATTAGGGATTTGGTTTTCTTTGGGGTTGTGGCTGGCGCGGTGGACTGTTGACACGACTGGGTGGCGGCCGGAGAGGGGGCGGTTGTCGGCGTGTGCAGGCGCGCGTCGGTTGGGGCGGCTGGAGCAGGGCGGTGGGAGAGGGAAAATCGCAGTGGAGTGCGCAGGGAGGTTGCAGGTGGTGCGCGTGGTCGGTGGGCGACGGCGGAACTTAGCGCGGCGGTCGGGGAGGCGTGGCGGTGGAGCGGCGGTGGGTGTTGGGTGGTGGTGAGTGTGAGGCTGCGCGAAAGAGGGAGGGGGTACGGGGGAAAATCGCAGGCGATCGGGGGGGATGGAGTCGGGTGGGAAAGGAAAGAAAGAAAGGGGAAGATGAGGTTTCAAAAGCGTTGTTTCTTATTTTTTTTGTTTTCAAAATTTTTGACCCGACCGATGTTGCAAGTCCAGTCGCAAGGTCGGTCCATTCCAGAAGGTTATGATTTCGAAAATTTTAGTCCGACCGACCTTGCAGGTCCGGTCGCAAGGTCGGCCCAAGTTAGTAGCTTGGCGGGTTTGAAATCTTGGACTCGACCGACCGTGCAAGTTCGGTCCTAAGGTCGGTCGAGACCAGAATCTCCCCAAAATGTTTGTTTTCTTGCCCACAACACTTATCATCAATTAAAAAACAGATTTAACATGCAAAAATAACCAGAACAAACAATAAATAAAGTATAGAATAAGCAACTAACTAACATAACTTAATTGAGAAAATAATGCAAGGTAAAAGTTCCAATAGTCTAGGTTGCCTCCCAGAAAGCTGCCAGTCTTTTTAAGGTCTTTGGCTAGACCATAGTGAGGGTTAGAGGGAACCTGGAGGGTCTCTTAAGTAAAGAGCCCGAGCTTCAACCTTTTGAATGTCTCCCCCATGATAATGCTTTAGTCGGGAACCGTTGACCATGAAAGTCTCCCCTTGACATTCTTCAGCTCATAAGCGCCATAAGGGGTGACCTTTGTGACAGTAAAAGGGCCAGCCCAATGAGACTTTAACTTCCCAGGGAATAACTTCAACCTTGAGTTGTAGAGGAGAACCCGGTCACCTTCAAGAAACTCCCACTTCATAATCATCTTATCATGCCATTTCTTGTCCTTTTCCTTGTAGATGCGGTTTTTTCGTAGGCATCCTCCCGAATTTCTTCTAACTCGGTCAATTGGAACCGTCTCTTGTCACCAGCGCTCTTGAGATCATAGTTGAGGGCCTTCACCGCCCAATATGACTTATACGCTAATTCGACCGGTAAGTGACAAGCCTTCCCATAGACAAGCCGGAACGGGGACATACCGATTGGAGTTTTGTAGGCGGTCCGATATGCCCACAATGCATCATCAAGCTTCATGGACCAATCTTTCCTTGAGGAGTTGACTGTCTTTTGAACGATCCATTTAAGCTCTCTGTTGGTGACCTCAGCTTGGCCATTACATTGAGGGTGATACGGAAGGGCAACCTTGTGTCTCACTCCATATTTACTCATCAACGCTTCAAATTTTTGTTGCAAAAATGAGACCCGCCATCGCTCAATATGGCTCGCGGTACCCTGAACCGGGTGAAAATATTTTTCTTCAGAAATTTGATCACAACTTTGGCGTCATTAGTCGGGGTTGCAATTGCTTCAACCCACTTGGTCACATAGTCGACCGCCACAAGAATAAACAAGTTGGAGCAAGAAGATGGGAAGGGGCCCATGAAATCGATACCCCACAAATCAAACGGCTCAACCTCTATCATTATGTTGAGCGGCATCTCATGCTTGCGTGAGGTGTTCCCAAGCCTCTGACATTGGTCACAGGAGGCAACGAACGAGTGGTAGTCCTTATGAAGGGTTTTCCAGAAAAACCCGGCTTGAAGAACCTTGGCTGCTGTTCGTGCCGGACCGTGGTGTCCTCCGGCTTCACCCGAGTGACAGTGAATCAAAATATCCTGCGCTTCACTCATGGGCACACATCTCCGGATCACCCATCAGAACAAACTTTGAAAAGAAAAGGGTCCTCCCAGAAATACCTCTTGACGTCGGAGAAGAATTTCTTTCATTGCTGATAGGTCATCTCCGGTGGGACCACTCGCCTTGCCAAATAATTTGCAAAGTCCGCATACCAAGGGTCTCCGGTCTCTGCAATCATGAAGATGCTCTTGTCTGGGAAGAATTCATTGATCGGCACGCCATCATCAGGGACCTCCATTCGAGATAGATGATCAGCTACTACATTCTGCACACCCGGTTTATCCCAGATCTCTATCTCAAATTCTTGCAGGAGCAAAATCCATCGGAGAAGTCTAGGTTTTGCATCACCTTTGTTGAACAAGTACTTCAGTGCTGAGTGGTCTGTGTGCACCACAACCTTGTTGCCCAAGAGGTAGGATCAGAATTTGTCGAGGGTGAAAACCACAGCCAATAGCTCCTTTCCGGTGGTGGCGTAATTCTTTTGGGCTTCATTGAGAGTTCTACTAGCGTAGTAGATACTCCTCAATATCTTTTCCTTCTTCTGACAGAGGACCGCCCCCACCGCATAGTCACTGGCGTCGCACATGATCTCAAACGGTAAACTCCAATCGGGGGAAACCGCAATAGGCGCAGATATAAGGCACTGTTTGAGAGTGTTGAAGGCACCAAGGCACTTTTCGGTGAATTCAAATTTAACATCCTTGGCCAAGAGGTCGCAGAGAGGCTTTGAGATTTTGGAGAAGTCTTTTATGAACCTTCTGTAGAAACCGGCATGACCCAGGAAGCTTCGAATGTCTTTCACTGATGTTGGAGGAGGTAGCTTTTCAATTACTTCAATTTTAGCCTTGTCTACCTCAATACCTTCTGAAGAGATCATGTGCCCCAAGACAATTCCTTCTTTTACCATAAAATGGCATTTTTCCAATTGAGCACAAGATTTGTCTCCTCACACCGGATCAAGATAGCGTCGAGGTTGTCCAAGCAAGTGTCGAAGGAGGTGCCGAAGACGGAGAAGTCATCCATAAAGACCTCAATGCTTTTTTTCTAGGAAGTCAGAGAAGATTGCCATCATGCATCTCTGAAATGTGGCCGGGGCGTTGCAAAGCCTGAAAAGGCATCCGGGTGTAGGCAAACGTCCCATATGGGCATGTAAATGTCGTCTTCTCCTGGTCCTCAGGAGCTATGGGGATTTGGAGGTACCCAAAATATCCATCCAAAAAGCAGTAATAGTCCTGCCCCGCCAACCTCTCGAGCATTTGATTAATGAATGGGAGAGGGAAGTGGTCTTTTCTGGTGGTGGTGTTCAGCTTCCGGTAGTCGATGCAGACTCTCCAACCATTGGTAGTCCTTTGAGACACCAGCTCACCCTTTTCGTTGAGGACGACGGTAAACACCTCCTTTCTTTGGGACCACTTGCACGGGACTGACCCATTTCCTGTCGGAGATGGCATAGATAATCCCCGCATCTAAGAGTTTAAGAACTTCCTTTTTGACAACCTCCTTCATATTGGGATTTAATCTCCTCTGAGGTTGGACCAACCGCTTGTAGTCATCTTCCATGAATATCCGGTGGGTGTAAAAATGAGGGATGATCCCTTTGATGTCAGCTATAGTCCACCCGATAGCCCGTTTATGGTTTCAAAGCATCCTCATCAGACTTTCCTCTTGTGCACCTGTCAAGGAAGAAGAAATAATAACAGGTAGAACACACAAGATCAGTCAAATAAGCATATTTAAGATGAGAGGGTAGAGGTTTCTTCTCCACAATGGGAGGTTTCTCAACCGAGGACAACGGCTTCTGAGCAGCTCGTTCCAATGGTTCGGGTGGCGAATAGCGTGGTCTATAGCCAGAAAATCTGCTGTTCAACTCAGCCACCATTTCAATCATTTTGGGTGGAATTCCTATTCAAAACAAGCCTCAAACAAAGCTAATTCAAGGGCATCAGATTTAACAAGAGAGAGAGTGATCCTGTACAACTGAATCTATGACATCTATAGCAAAAACAGCCTCAGCCTGTGACGGTCTCTTCACTACTTTAGACATGTCAAATTCTAATTTTTCATCATGAAGTCGCAGAATTATTTTGTCTTTCTCCACATCTATAAGGGCCCTAGCAGTTCTCATGAAAGGTCTGCCCAAAATTAGTGGCACTCTCTGGTCCTCTTCCATATCTATCACAATGAAATCAGCTGGGAAAACAAATGTACCAACAGTTACTACCAAGTCCTCTACCTTCCCTTTTGGGATAACCAAAGATCTATCCGCTAATTGCAATTGCATGGGAGTGGGAGTGCATTTACCAATTCCAAGCTTATTAAAAGTGGAGAGAGGCATAAGATTTATACTAGCACCTAAATCACATAACCCGCTACCGCAGTCAATTTCACCAATAAAGCAAGGAACGATAGGTAAACCGGGATCTCCAAGCTTTGGAGGTAGGCTTCTTTGTAGAACCGCTGAAACTTCTTCGGTGAGATGAACGGTTTCCGCTTCCTCCAGCGATCTCTTGTTTGCTATGATGTCCTTCATGAACTTAGCATAAATCGGCATTTGTTTCAAAGCATCAGAAAAAGGAATGTTAATTGTTAATTTCTTGAAAATGCTTAGAAACTTCCCAAATTGTTCATCCAAATTTTCTTTTTGAGTCTATTGGGAAAGGGAAGAGGGGGAAGATGTTTTGCAAGAGTAGTAGAAGTAGAAGGTTCAGGAGACCCCTTCTCCTTGGAAACATCCTTAGGTGGAGGTGGTGGTTCCTCAACAATCTCTTGCTCTTCTTCTTGAGCTTCCTCTTCTTGGACTCCATGTCCTCATGTGAGCATGACGGATCAAGGAGTCTCCCACTCCTTAGTGTCACCGCTTTTGCTTGCTCTCGTGGATTGGGCTTGGCTTGACTTGAAAGAGCACCCGGTTGTCTTTGAGCAAGCTGTTGGGAGATGCTTTCAAGTTGGGCTTCAACCCTTTTGTTGGTGGCGTCTTGGCTTGCTTTAAAAGCATCCAAATCAGCGCTTAGTGTGTACAGCCGAGACAAGATTTTTCATCATGTCTCTTAGCTCGGCATTGGCATCCGTGGATGGGGAAGGTTGTTGATGTGGTTGGTGTTGTTGTTGTTGAAAGCCCGGAGGTGCTCCTTGTGGTCGGTAACCCATTTGTGGGTTGGGCATTTGAGACGACCCTTGTGACCGGTAGCCCGTGGGATTGTTGGAAGCATTGCTAGCTCCCCCTTGGGTTTGGTCATTATTTCTCCATAAGAAGTTTGGATGGTTCCTCCATGGGGCGTTTTGTTGGTTGTAGTTGTATCCGGGGCGGTTGCCCACAAAGTTTACATCCTCATGTGGATCGGCATAAACTTTGCCTTCGCAAAAGTGGGTCTCATGAGGACCCGCGCAAATAGCACACCCCTCTTGGATTGAAGTAGAAGTAGATGGAGAGGGTGATGATGAAGAAGCTATAGACTTTGTTGTTTCTTTTTGAGCTATAGCTAGCTTCACCACCATCTTAGTGAGTGAAGATAGTTGAGCGGAAAGGTGGTCGGTGGGCTCAACATGTAAGAGACCAGCTGCTCTTGTTACAAGATTAATGAATGGTATAATAATACCATGTATTATAATGAATGTTGTAAACTAATGTATATATATAATCAACCAAGTCAACATGCTTGACCAAGTCAACTAACTTGACCTAAGAGGCCATGTTGACCAATATGCACATGAAATAATGGGTTATGAAATAATAATGCAATATGGTATTATTACATGTATACATGCAACTATAGGTTATATACTTATATACATATATGGATAAGGGTAAAATGTACTAGTAATTATGAACATGAATACGACCTAGATTACTTCTAGGTATGCGTAAGACCCTTAGGGCAGCTATATAATGAAAGAATACTCCATAACCTAAGATTATACTTTAGGTATATGATTAAAACTTAATCACATAATGGAGAATTGATGTATGAACTAAAACTCAGTAGTTTCACACTACTGGTTGCGCATTGTGATCACTAGAGTGTTTACCGGATCGGGTTCTGCTCTGATTAAATCCATACGAGCCTACATAGATCATTGGTCAGAATGTATTGCTGCTGGTACACGGCTTTTGCCACTAATTAAATGACGCCTTGTTAGGAAAAGAGTAAGTCCCGAGATCTTATATCTTTGGCCAGAATGCGTTGTTGTTGGTGCACACAGGACGACTGTCCATCAATGAATTAATTACGGGGTTGTCCTAACTCGACACCCACATATGATGAGTTTGCAATATGATGAGGACCTTAGAGGTCGGTTATGATAAATGATTACGAGTTCGTTCATGTAAACGACTATGCGTTTTATCGCCTTTCTCTCGATGATCGTTGCTTGTGAATTGCAGTGACTGCATTGTTGTGTTTATATTGTTGCCCGACCATGTATTTACAGTTTTATTATATTTGTAAACCGGTAAAGCATGTAATCAGTCTAATGCTAAGACGGTTAAGACGACTTATGTGACCAATAGGGTCCAAAATTCATACCTAGCATACTCAGCGTTTTTCGCTGAGCCTCCACGACATTTGTCAGGTTAATGATCAAGCTATGAAGCCGGAGTTCGGGACCTTTGGGTAGTCGACATCGCCTTTCATTTACCGCACTTTTCAGATCTAGATTGTATATAGTACGTTGTAAACATTAGAAATACTGCTCATTGGTCAATGTATTCGAATTATGGAATTAGTAAGTTTGGAGTTGATAGTAAATATCTCAGAACATCACAACGGTTATCGATTCGCTTGTTATATATATGTTTGCTTCTTTACTCACATGGGTGGGTAATGGCATGTGACACCCGGTTTAAGATTTAGATTTATTTTCCGCTGCGAGCCATCTTTAATTAAGTTGCGAGCTCTATAGTAATACGTGATTAAAAGTAGGGGTGTTACAAAAAGTGGTATCAGAGCGGAGTACCGCTTTGATGACGAGATATTAGGATTAAAGACAGTGAGCTTAGGATTTTGGGAATACGGGAAATGTCATGTGAGGTACGAGACATTGTTGTCTGAGTAAATCTACGTCTTTGCAATTCTTAACGCATGCAAGCGTTAGCCTTAATGGAAATTCAATATCCACTGGTTGTGTACGGTAATTCACCGAGTAATGATACAACAATCTGTATTACAGATGTCGAGTAGAGGTAAAGTCCACGTAGGGCGAGGCATGACGGGGGATGATGGAGGTCCGGCAGTTCCAAATAGCATTGAGAAGGTAAGAACCGCTCTCGCATGTTGGGAGCATATCTCGCGAAATAACAACGGTACCCCACCCGCCGCTGCCCACACCTTGAATATTGCCTGTAAAGGCAATGTAGTGAAAGGCACCAAGGAGACGGAAAATTCCTCCTATTCGGGAAGACCCGATAAGGCTACTACAATTGTTACGAAATTACGGTAAAGAAAGAGTTTGTGACATAATGAATCAATAAGGGCCGGGGGTCCAGATAGTTACGAACTATCTAGAAGTGTTGCTTATACACAGTGAAAGATCTATATCAACCCTTACCTTAAAGAAGGATAGAAATCCATAGGACAAATTGAGTCGGCTTGTAATTATACACCGAATTCTTGTCCAACTAACCAAATGAAAGCACGGATGAGTGCACCAGATGATTGAAGAATGGAAAAATGAGTCCAAGACGACAATTAAAAATGTATAACATACGGAACCAGTAACCGCTTAGAAGACTTTCCCAAGAATGAATGTCGTACCAAGGGGCAGAGTACCTGAACTTTGTAGGAACCTTAGGCGCTGGTACTAGTACTCAGCGCGAACTAAGTGACCACACATCCTTAACCTAGTGGTTTGATAGCATGAAGATACACGCCAAGGACTTCCTCCCACCTTAATACATATGTAAAATAGAACTCAAAGGGCCTAACTTAGACAGCTTAGGATAGGATCACCCTAGAGAACCTACCATACCGTAACAGATGGTGATACCTACAATCCTACCCTTCTCGAGACCGAAACCACCTAAGCCATACTCAAATGATAGAAGAGTCAACAAGACTAACATCTGCAATGGATAGAGTGAAGAACTACAGAGCACACTTGCCACGACTAGTACTATGATAATTACAATATCCATAACTCAACCTGCATGGCGCCCTTGCTACAGCAAGCGCTATGACAAACAATATATTGATCAATCCGCCAACCTCGCGCACTTACCACATCAAGTGCTGCAACTATAACCAAATTCTAAAAGATCGAGTAGACCAAAGAGTATAATACCATGGCTACCGATGAACACTTAAGTTTCGTAAAAATTTTCATACAAATTCCGAAATTACAACCTATCATAAAACAGAGTCGTGAAACCCTTAAGAGTAGAGGCCTGTAGAACCTCTGAAAGACACGATGGGTCCGACCATCATAAACTGTAGGAAATGCATAGCCCATCGTAAACTACGCCAATTTAAATGTTAGTAAATTTCCAACTACGGCTTATGAGCCAAATACCATAAACATATACCGGCATTGGATGCCAATTACCACTAGTGATAAATGTTTAGTCCTTAGGACAAACATGACCTTATGTGAATTTCTATACCCTTCGTAGATGCACCACCGTCATTGAGGATGGTTAGGGAGCAAGAAGCCAAGCTGTAACGCAATCTACAATACATCCAATTAAACGGATGAGGGAACAAATGTAATAACTCACTCCCACACTGTGTAAAGAATTGTAGATCAAATATGATCACGTGGTGATCAGGGCCGATACCATACCCCGACGGCGCATGCCAACATACAATAAATACATGGAGAAAAGAAGGACATGTTAGTCCTCAATAAGACAAGAATTGAACATATTATTCCGCGACATGGTTATTACCTAAACCGATCGCACCCGTAAACTCGATCAATATCAAATACTTCAATAATTAACACTCAAAGTACTACCTTTACAAAGGAGTACCTAGACCAACAAAAAAATGAACAAATATCGAGAGAGAAATATATTGTTATTCCAATTGATCATACTAATCATTGGATGGGGTTCCCACATAAAGGGAATGGCTATTGCCATTGGTGTCCTGCCATACAATATGTGACAAAGAGGAGTACGTAATTAGGACATGTTGTTTACTAACATGACGACTGTCGGTGAACATGAGTATATAAATTAAACAATAGTAAAAATCTAGTTAATGATAGAAGACCCTAAGTCCAAACACTGTAAGGCACGAGCCTAAGTGAAGGTATTCAACATACCACTAGAAGGACATGAGTCCAGGAGAGCAAAGTACCACCTCCAACCACCTTTCCAATACATACTACTAAATCAACATCACCTACAACAAGGTAAACGATAACATGAACTGACCGATATCAAACTACAACAGGACTTCTATTAAAAGGGGAGGACATGAACCTTCACCATGGAGTTCATAATTACATCAAAGATTGTAGCCCAATGAATTAAGTAAAGATAAAGAACTATAAGTACATACCATACACAATACAAACAAGAGCACAAGGCAATGGACAAAGCACTAACCTGTGCACATAAATCAGATGACAACAATGTGGGGCCAATGCACAAGCAAACACCTACCGAAGAAAGATACTTAAGCATGCCTGTTGAGTGAGGGACTAAGAGAACTTAGGAAAATTGAGAAGAAGATTGACAACAAAATACTTCACTAAGCATGTGACGGACACTACGAGTATACAAAACGAGACGTGGGACGACCACACTCCAATAGGAGCTTATGGGCCTGACAGACTTAATTATAAGTTAGTCGGTTAAGTGGTAATGTATCAGTAAGATACCCCATGCATGTAGACAAGTAGTGTAAGGAACACGAGAAGTAGTCAGCTCCAAGCCAAGGTCAATGATACAAATTCAGACTAGTGCAACTACCTACCGCGAGGAATTGAAGAGCAGAGTCTTAGTTAAATCAACGAGTCTAA
>CM041776.1:493945198-493988764 GCA_023374045.1 Limonium bicolor
ACACCGCTAGAAACCGGACGATGGGCTTTCAAAACCCACTACATCACCGCCGTCCGGGATTTAGGCAAGTTTAGTGGAGCGAACCCAGATGAAGCCCCAAATCATCTGAGTCTCTTCCTAGACTTCTGCAATTCCTTTGGTCAGACCGGCAACGTCAAAGAAAGAATCCGTCTACAACTATTTCCTCACTCGTTGTCGGATTCCGCAAACAGGTGGTACCGAAGTCTTCCCTCCCGATCAATCACCACATGGCTGCAAATGGCCCAAAAATTCCTTGCCAAATACTACCCAACCAGTAGAACGAGGCAATTGATCGGTGAAATCAACACTTTCTGTCAGGAGCCGGGAGAAACGTTGTACGACGCATGGGACAGATTCAAGGATATGCTAATGAAGTGTTCCCACCATGGTCTTGACAATCAATCCCTCTGCCTGTCATTCTTCAACGGTCTGGATGATGGGAACCGACTACTCGTAAATTCCTCTGCAGGAGGAAGTTTCATGATGAAATCTCCTAAAGAAGGAATGGACCTTCTCGAAACCATGACGAGCAATACAAGACAGTGGACGAGATCCAAGGGAAGAACGCCACGAGCATCAGGCCTACTCCACGTTGAGCCTACGGATCATTTATCAGCCTAGATCTCGTCCCTTGCAAAGATGGTGGAAAAGCTAACAACATCTCAAAACGAAATCGTAAAAACAATAGCTTCCCCACCTACAAGTTCACCACCAGTTCCACCTACAGAAGGATGTGTCATATGCGCCGGTCCTCATGAAACCCATCAGTGCGAAGGTAAAAACCAGTACGAGGATGTAAACTTCATAGGAAACCGCCCCGGTAATTCCTACAACAATAACTTCAACAACAACTACCCATGGAGAAATCACCCGAATTTCTCATGGAAAAATAATGATCAGAACCAAGGAGGGCAGAACAACAATTCCAATACCTATCAGGGAAACAGACCCCAACCAAATTCTAATATGGGTTATAGAGCACAAGGTGCCCCTCCAGGTTTCCAGCAACAACAACAACCATCCTCAACCTCTTCTGATCCAAATGAGGAATTCAGGAACTTAATGAAAGGATTCATGACTACGACCCATACCATACTCGTGGATCAAGAAGCCACTAACAGAAGGGTTGAAGCCCAGATACAACAAACCAACCAACAGTTGGAGCAAATCAGCCAGCAGCTTGCACAAAGGCCACCTGGTGCCTTCCCTAGTCACCCAAATCCAAATCCAAGGGAACAGGCCAAGGCAGTGACGTTGAGAAGTGGTAGGCCGCTCAACTCATCTCTTCCCCGAGATGATACTGATAACCAAGAACAGCAAGCTCATGAGCCTCAAGAAAATCCAGAAGAAGAACAGGAAGATGCTGAAGAAGCCCCACCTCCTACGAAAATTACTTCCGAGGAGAAGGAGCCTCCTGAATCTACTCCTTCCTCTCTCACTAAAATTCTTCCCCCACTTCCTTTTCCAAACAGAATAAGAAAGAAAAATTTAGATGAACAGTTTGGAAAGTTTCTAACTCACTTCAAGAAACTAACGATTAATATTCCTTTTGCAGATGCTTTAAAACAAATGCCAATATACGCAAAGTTCATGAAGGATATCATCACCAACAAAAGATCGTTGCAGGAAGTGGAAACTGTACACCTTACACAGGAAGTGTCAGCAGTACTTCTCAAGAGTCTCCCTCCAAAACTTGGAGACCCAGGTTTGCCAATTATTCCATTTCCATTGATAATGTTGATTGTGGTAGTGGGCTATGTGATCTAGGAGCTAGTATCAATTTAATGCCACTCTCAACTTTCAACAAACTTAAGATTGGTAAATGCATGCCTACTTCTATTCAATTACAATTAGCAGATAGATCTTTAGTATTCCCAAAAGGGATAATAGAAGATTTGATTGTTACTGTAGGAACTTTTGTGTTCCCCGCTGATTTTATTGTAATTGATATGGAAGAAGACACTAGGGTGCCCTTAATCTTAGGACGACCTTTCATGAGAACTGCTAGAGCACTAATCGATGTTGAAAAAGGAAAAATCATTTTAAGGCTGCATAGTAAAACTTTAGAATACGACATGTCCAAGGTTATAAAGAAACCCGTTCATATAGAAGACACATTTTCCATAGACATTGTCGACTCTATTGTGCAGGATAATTTATCTGCTATTATTCGTAATGATGCTCTTGAAAATGCTTTAGCTGAAATCTGTGATGACCAACCAATGCACCCTGACACAATCAAAATGGTAGCAGCTCTGGATAAAAGAAAATTATATACCAAACCACGCTACCCACCACCAAATAATGAGAATCCGGGTGGTATTTCAAAAATTCATGATGACCGTCCCACCCAACCGTTGAAGCCGACTTCAACATTCATATTCGATCCCGGATGACTTCATGGTGAAAGCGTCTAGCCAAAGACGTTAAAGAAGGGCAGCTATCCGGGAGGCAACCCGGATGAACTTATCTTTTATATGATTTTATGCTCTTTTAATTATCAGGTTCTCTTTCAATTTTGTTTTTGCTAACTATTAACCCCGTTTTAGTATGGTTGCTTCTAGTGTCTTATGCAGGTGCAATTTCATGTCTACACCGCAACCAAGCTACGCTACTTGAGGCTGAAGCTCAAGTGTGGGGGAACTCCTATAACGCTAGCAAAAATAATCTCAGGGGAGTACCAGTTTCTTTAATTATGCTTTTATTTAAATAAAATATGCAGAGGAGAGTTTATGTGCTTAAATGATTATTCATGAGCTTTGTGTTCTCTCTATTTTATCTACTTACCGAAAAGGTCTCCTGAAACTATCCCTTGTTTTTTCTGCTGAACAATGAGGACATTGTTCAATTTAAGTGTGGGGGAGTGTGCCCTTTTCGGTGACATTTTATGCTAAAATGCTTAATCTCTTTGCTTATCTTGCGTTTGTTCAAATTCAATATCATGGACCCTTTATATGTGGGTTGTTCTCTTTAAGAATAAATATTGTTATGAATTGTGGGATAAATGGTATAAATGGTACAAATTCAAAAATTTTAAAATTTTGATTACTTTTGAGGAGCATTTTTATGCGGTGTGACCAAATGATCTGCAATGGTTGGATTTTTATTGCTCAGGGGTTCTTTCTGTCTTCTCTCTTAGGGATTGCTAAGGGGTGCTTCTCTGTCAAAAAAAGAGGAAAATATATAATAAATAAGGGACTTGCGAGACACCATTGGTAACCAACAAAGAGAGTTGAGTGTTCTTAAATACAAAGGCTTGATACCTACATATTATCTTCTCATCTCTTATGCAAAAGTGAAACAAATGCATAATTCTATTTTTCCTTTTGTTTTCTCCTCAATGCCCATTCTTGAGAGAAGTTGGCCATGGTAAAAGTTCTCAAAGTCACCTTAACTAAGAAGCATTGAAGTACTCCGGATCATACCCCGAAACTCTAATTTTTATTTTTGCCCTGAGTACACCTATGCCACCAGTAGGTGATGGATCACACTCCTCTAAAAAGTTTAAGATCATGTACTATTGACTTCTTTATCCTACCCTTCATAATAGTATTTGTTAATATTGAGCATTCCCTACTTGTTTGGGTACATGGTTTTGCTTGAGGACAAGCAAAAGGTAAGTGTGGGGGTGTGATAAGTGTCTAAATGAGCATGTTTTATGAGTGTATTTCATATATTATATCAGCACTTTTTCTGCTCATTTCTCACTTATCGTATGTTTTTCCTCTAGTTTATGTTTTATTGATTATCTCACAAATTTATTGTTTAAACATGAGGAAAACCAAGCTGAAAGTAAAGTAGACGAAGAGACGAACGCATAGACGCAAACGGCTCAGAAAACGGAGTCCAAACGAAGAATCTAGAGCCGGTCAAAGTTTGAAGAAAATAAGTCACGACCACACACGCGTCCGCATGGGGCTGGGCGGACTCTTAGGCGGACAAGACTACATAGCAACCGCATGGAGAACCGCCCCATATAAGGCGGACAAGAGGAGAGTCCCCGCGACAAAATACAAGTGACAACCGCATGAAACCAGGTGGACGCTGAGGCGGACAGGGAGGCGGTTCCCTTGTGTCCGCGTCTAGCTAGGCGGACGGTAAAGCAGACAAGACCAAAATGACCGCGTGGATTCAGGCGGACAGCCACGCGGACGTGACTAAAAATCAGACGCGCGACAGTTTTCTTCTTCGCGCGACGTCTGCAACTTGATTCTGCCATATCCATCTACTCCGAGCGGCGCCTACCTTATTTCCCTCACGCGTCTCCAGCTCTCTGTCCCCTGCAATTAATGAGCAATCAATGAGCAATCAATCTGCAATCAAATTCTTACGGATCTGCCTCTTCCCTTCCTCTATATAAACTCAGCTACTGCATCCTTAAACAAACGTACGGAGAAAATCAAACCACGCTCACCACACTCCATTCTCTTCCATTCAATTCATCCGGTAACACCATAATTCTCCATCTTGTATTTATTTCACCACTTCACCACATTTACTCACGTACGTACTCAAACAGAAGTAGTATTTTACAAAGAGGGAAAAGAGGCAGCAGAAGAGAGAGCGAGTGCAGACCCGTTCTTCGCAAGCAGTTCCTGAAATAATGACTATTTCTATCTTTACTCTGTTTTTAGTACTGTCGATGTCTGAGTAATTTTATATTTGTGCTCAGGATGGGTGTTTAACCCCAAAATAATTCAGACGTATTTATTACCGGGTTTGCTTATAAATATTTGTTTTATCTCTCTAAATTATTAAATGCTTAACAACTGATCATTTTATGCATTTACGGTTTCTCTAATTTCAATGATTTTGTAAATTAGAGAATAGGCCACAAAGAGAGATAAACGTTAGATATTATCTCCTTGATTAGCAGATAAAATCCATCGCTGTTATAAAAAGAATTCTTGCTTAAAGCTAATTAATGATTTTATACTTTTTCTGATTGTAAAAAGTCTATTGAATTAATTAAGAGTTGTCCTTATCTATGATTTAGGAAGGCCACAAGATAAATTCTTAACAGACAAATAAGAGCAAACCAGGATTATAATTAATATCTGAATTATATTTGGGCGATTTCACCTTCCTTAGCACATTTTCCATCCACATCACTTAATTCACCTGTTTTTACTGTTTTTATTATTTCTGTACTAATCCAACAACAAATCAAGCTTGCCTCCGGCTAAACCCCTTTTTACAGTTTTTAATTAACTACCAAAACTAGGATAATTGAACAATCTCTCTGTGGATACGACACTTGTTATACTATTCCGAATAGGTACACTTGCCTATTAGTTTGCTATAAATCTATATTTATTATAGTGTAGTTTTATCCCAACACTCAGCACCTTTGCTGGTATGGTAATCGTGCAGCCCGCATACTACCGAGCCATGCACAACTAAATGTCGTCTAAGCACGCGGTTGATTATATTTAAATCATGCATGGAAAACTATTAACACATAACACACATCCAATCAATAGGATCCAAACAACTCAATCAACACATCAACACTTGTTAGATCACATTATTGCGTTCTTTAATCTCTGAGGGTTTCTACCTTAGTGGAGCTAACCCCTTATTAGACGACACTTACCCGTTTAATCGGGTTATACTTAACTCTTCATATTATAACGTAGGGGTTGATACCCGTGATCAACATACTCAACATAACCACATACATCACATATTAACATACATACAACATAACTCGGGAAGAGTCACGTGAGGGCTCGTACCCCAAGATGAGAGTTAGTTATCTCTTTGGAGCCTAGAGAATCTTTCTATTCCCATGTTAAGCTCGTTACGCAATAATTCATTGTTCTACTTAGAGAACGTAAACTTACTTAAGATGTGTCGGATATAGCATAGTTCCGAACACACCGTACATGTTTACTTACTTAGATATTTCGGTCTTAATATAGAACCGTTCACACTATACACATATCCCCCTAGTCCGGCGTGAGTCAGATAAATAGCCTTGGTTAAGCTTGAGGGTGATTGAAAACCAAGAAGGAAAACAACCATAACATTTAGAGAGGGAGTTAAAACAACTATAGACATCAACTCCCAAACAACACGCGTGACCGGAACGACCGATTCCTCACCCCCCATAATATGTATATATAGTTAAGAGCTCCATTATGGAACCTATCACATACATACACCATATGGTGTTACAACCAGGTTAAACACACAAGGGAGGCAAACATACTTACACGCACAAACATCACATAACCAACTCACGCATAGCCGTGGTTTAGAACTACTCTAAACTCATTTCATGCTTATTCTTGCAAGGTGGAAACACACAGAAAAACAAGTTGGCACACAAGCCGTGTAATCCGGTAGAACACAGGTTGCAAGAAAACTATACCTGTCACTTTGAGGAATGTCTAGCCTAACGTGACATCCTCTTAGTCCTGGCTGCCATTTCGACTAGTTCTCGTTCCTATAATCCATTTGATCGAATGGTTTAATTACCATTCTTACTTCCCGGTTAACTAATTACTCTACATTACAAAATTGTTTTACTTTCCTTTGTAATTACAATTTTCCACCCTCTGAATTGTCATTATAACTCACCAAACATGTCTTTCCATTTGAAATTTCACTTGTTCATCCCCATTACACTCACTAGGGTTCACCACTTAAACCACATTTTCTTTTTTGTTCTGTTTTTTTGTATGGGCCGACCGACCCACCGACCGACCCAACCCCTGGGTCGGTCCATTCCAGTAACATTCCGGCTCTCTAAATTTTGCCCGACCGACCCAAGCTCAGCCCGACCGACCCAAGACCCTCTGGGTCGGTCCATTCCAGAAACAATTTCTGCTAGCTTATTACAGTCCGACCGACCCAGCCAGGGTCGGTCCCTGGGTCGGTCGACTGCAGGAACTTCCCAAAAATTATCTAAATTGTCCCAAAATTTTCCTCAAGTCTCCTAATGTGTTCTAACACCATTTGGCACACTTAAACCTTCATATACAATCCACCAAACTCATTCTATAACTCATTCATAAATTCCTTAAACACTTACTCATTTTCTTGCAAAATCTCTTAACCCTTGTAACATTTTCCTTAGGTTTCTAAGTGGTAGTTTTTGCCTACAATACCAACTAACCAAAGTGTTCCCCACAATCATTTTAACCACTCTAGAACATCCTTTTGCATTATCATGCTCTACCTTACACAAACTCCTTAAAGTCTTTCCCACAAACTCATATTCACTCATTCACAAGGCATCATAAGTCCTTTGTTTACCAAAATTTGCACAAGACTTTACCACACTCCCACCATGACTTTGGTGTATCTCAAATCACCCATTTGATCTCCAAGCTACCATGGACAATGCGTAGGTCATTCTAACACTTATAAACACTTAAATTCCATTGTTTTCACCAAGTTAACCCTTAACAATTCCTAGTACAACCTAGGTCACCAAACTTTATTTAAACACCTAAAACTTCTTATTTATTCACTAAATTTTGACATAGTTCCACTAACACTTTCTTACACCAAAACACATAGCTTTTCACTTTTAAACAATCCAAGAACACTCAATCCCTTAATACACATTCTTACACACAAACACATGGTTTTTCATCCTTTAATCATCAAAGACATTCACCTTCACAAGAGATGTTCTTTACACACAACTAAACCTTTAAACTACAATACATCACAATATAGTGCGTAAACTTAAATTTCTTGGCACTTAGGCCCTTAAATAACATGGCTCTTAGGCCCTTAAATTACATTAATCTTAAACACTGAATTTCCCACATAATAATTGTCTTTAACCTGTAAATACACACAACATCACATATGCCCTTAATAACCTCCTTGTGGATAGTTTTCTATCTCATTTCCCACTGGCTCTTTAGGTTGTTTTATAAGGCAATTTAAGCTCTTTTTTCCTAAAGCACAAAGACTACATAAAGAGAGGTCATTTACCTCTTCTCTTTAAGTTTTTCTCACTTGTTTACTCTTGTTCTTTCTTGATAGAAAAATCGGCAAGGAACTTGATCACTTGTCAATCTTCTAATCAACACACATATAAGGGTAATGAGCATTAATCTTGATACTTAAACTCACATATAAACCCTAAATTTACACAAGTGTTTTAAAACACTAAAATGGAAATTTACCTTGGAATTTGAAAGGGAGCTTGATTAAGAAACAAGGTAGGACTCCTCCTAGTCCTTTGAAGATTGAATCAAGCTAATAAAATGAGCAAGACAAGGCATCACTAATGGTGATTTTTGGCCATGTATGAAAATGAGAGGAAATGTGAATTTTCTTTGACTTTTCTTACCTTAAAGCAAAGGAGAACAACAAGGTGTGAAGAGATGAGTTTTTCCTCCTTCAATGGAGATTCTCCATGGCACCAAAATTGAGTTCTTGAAGATTTGAAAAGATAGAAGTGTAGAGCTTGGTCTAACTAAGACAAATATGGTCTTAGAATTTGATTTGGAGCAATATTGAACATTTGGTGAGCAAATGAAGTTGGAGAAGAGTGGTGCTGTATCAAGCACGGTTTTGGTTGGGATAATAGGGGAAGAACACGGTGGGAAGAAGAGGGAATGAAGGAAAAGTGAGGAGAGAGGTAAAGTTTGGAGATATTTATGTTATAAGGTAAATAGTAACTTTTTACTATATTCTTTCTTCTTTTCTTTATTTGCTGGTCAAGTGTGATGAATCACACTTTAAAAATAGTCCCCCCTTAAACAATTAACATACATATGGCCTTGTTTGACCATTTAACTAATTAAAGTTGACTTATGTCTTAAACTAGCACTATTTGAACACTATTCACAAATTATTGCACATAATTGTGAAATTTTTGATTTCCCATTGATTTAGACCTCATAAAGTGATACTAAGTAGTAAAAATGTTGATTAAAGAGTAATGATGGGCATTTAGCCACTCAAGACCCATTTCCAAGACAATTTTTCAAAAATGTGCTTTAAGACTCCTTAAAGCACATTTTGTGTTTTAACTTGTTTTCAAGCTTGGTTTTCTTTAGTAATTTATTTAACATGTTCATTAGCATGTTAATAAGGTCTATGAATGACCTTTAGGTCCTATACAAGGTTACACCAAGTCTAGGGCAAGTATTTGCTTGAATTGACTTTATGGTGTTTTCTTGTGTTTTGTTTGGTTTAAATTGTCTATCAATATTTCTTAAGGACTTAATTAGCCTTATCAAATCATAATTGCATGTTATTAAGTCTTGGTAGGCTCTTTGGGTCCTAACCAAGTTCATTCCAAGCTTAGAGCATGTTTTTGCTCAAATTGTCTTTATGGTACTTTATTATTTTTACTATGGTTTAGATTGTTCACTAATGTTTCTAAGGCACTTTTTAGCCTTAATATACCATTTCTTAATATTTAAACAACATATCAAGGTTTGGGGTATTTCACTTCCTCAACCCCATCTCTATCAGAAACTCGTCTTCCTTGATCATTAGTTATCTCATGGATGGTGTTTATGCCTTCTAGATTGATAACCACCTTTGTCCTGAGCGTTGATCCCATCTTGTTTCTTCTATAAGAAGCAGCCAATCTAAATCATGGTCCATACTTTTCCATCGAGTCAGTGCAACATGAGGCGAATTGTTGAGCAACCGGAGTAATTTCCTTTTTGAGTTCCTTAATCTGTAGATTCTCCAATCTCATCTTCTAACCCCCCCCCCCCCATGCTTTTAGTGCTTACCGCACTAAACACTTTATAAACATACCCGCCTCTGCCCTCCATTCCACCCAAAATGTTCTAAACTATTTCACAGCATGCAAGTTCCTCCACCCAACATTTCTCGAATTTAATAATCATGGGCTGCCTCTGACCACCGGTGTGGTGATCAACTTAATTAGTTGATGATCTGATCGTTTCCATTGGAGATGAATATCACCAAAAACCGGTCTAATCCGCATATTGTGTTCTCAGGCCCCCATCTTCTGTTGGTGTAAGCATAGATATCTTATAGAGTTGGTAATCCATGAATTCCAGATAACCCGCAGATTGGATTGAGATTGACTTCCTTTTACGAGGTGATAAATGGTGGTTTGAATGTAACGATCAGCAATAATAAATGAGACACAAGGATTTACGTGGTTCAATTTTGATTGATCTAGTCCATAGGAGCTGACTAATGTTTTTAGTAGAATCAAGAGAGTACATGCGATGAGAGAGAAGATGGGGGCCTGAGAACACAATAGTCGCTCCAAGGCCCCTGAGGCTATTTAATAATTGTATTTTCACCTCCAAATTTTCGGAAATCACCAAAACACACGAATACTTTTATACATTTCATTTTCAACTTAATAACTTATTAATTTGCCAAAATAATTAATATTGTTATTCTAAATTTGGTCAAACCTCATTTATGGTCAAGGTTGACCATCCAAACACTCCATTTACCCTATTTCCAATATTTACGGAAGTCAACCCAATTTTTTTTTTATTTACATTAAGGTATTTAAACTTCATAAAATCATATATTATGTTTTTATTTGTGCCGAATACCCCCATTCGATTTTAATTTATACTTAGCACCCTATATTTTAGTTATTACGATTTGACCCCAATAATGAGTCTCTTGTTCATTTTAGTACTTATAAGACTTCTAATTTATTTAGATTCTATTATTAGCCTTACAATTAATCTATGCAACACCTAAATTCATCTAAAATTTCACTAAGTGTTCCTAGATTATTATTTTCACTAGAATCACCTCTTGCACCAGAAATTTATAAATTTCATAATCCCACCCTTAAAGTTTAATCGTTATTATTTAGAGCTTTAGATAACAATAATAAAATATCCTAAATACATGTCCTTAACTATAATATATCTTTAATCACCAAATGACATTAAAGTGTCTCAACTAGCATGTGTAACCCACGGCTTTTATAAGAATCTTACACACCATTTGAAATTAATTCCTTTTTACATTTAATTTATGAACATAATTTTTACAAGTCCTTTATACTTAGATATGTTAACTAAACCTGTTTCCATAATTAATTATACATAGTTGGGGCTTAATTAACCCATAGACCACATTAAGCTCTCGGTTTTTGTACAGATTATCATAACCATTTCTAAATCAATTTATAAATTTACTAATAATCATTTAAGACTCAAAATACCCATAATAACATAGCCTAATTATATGGCCCTAAAAATAGCATACTAATAAATTTTAAATAGCATTAAAATGTTCTCGAATTATGTTGCGTAACACACATATTTATCCAACACTTGTTATGTATTTTCAGCTCAATGTATGCTCGGTAATTTCTACATATTAATAACTCAACATGTATATATATATACCCATTATGGTTACGCATAATCGGCTCCCTAAGCATGTATATATGTGTACTAATCTTTTTTTTTCCAGTTTCATTCGCATCCAACTAGCAACTTTTAAGGCATTTAAGATGAGTAGTAATCATCATATTACCTTGGTCAACTTGCCAAGCTTCACGGCACCTTCCCACAACTACAATTTTCCTCCTCCACCAGTCCACCTAGTTATGCATACAGAAGCTGCTGTTATAATCTTTTGTACGTAACTCAAAATGTTTACAGGTTTCAAGAGCTTGGTTTCGTTATATTCTTACCTACTACGACTTAGGCTTCCTCTCTGTAATCCCTTCTAGACTCATGGTTCTTCTTGATGTTTGAGAGCTCTTGGTGTTTTACTGGAGTTTAGAGGTACTCTCGGACCACTATAAACAGGGAGAACAATTCAGTTTTTTTTTTTTTTAGATATGCAGAAAATGGCTGCCTGCATCTCCATGTCAATTATCAGTTTTCTTACCTTGGTTTTTATACCTCCATTCCTGGTGTATTTTGACTGCGGTTTAGCTCCACAAGGAGGCAGGAGTGAGGCTTCAAGCGTAGTACAAGGAGAGGGTTACCTTGGTGTTCGTGCTGGAGGTTTATGTGTTGTCCCGGTGGACTAAAACAGGGAAGAAAAACTCAGCATTCTTGCATAACACATGAAGGGAAAGAGGGTTGAAACAACCGTGACATTTTTTGGATTTTCTACCTTATTCTCCTAGCCCATTCATGGCGGTTTCTAGTGCAACCATGGCTTGAGGGAGGAGCTGGGCACTGCCTCCTACCGTGGCAACCAGGGATGAAAAGAAGAGGCTTAGACAGCCATGTCAAGCGCCGGTCTTCACTGGAACAAAGGGAGTTCAAGTCTGGCTGTTTTTTTTTTGTTTCCTTTTCCCTGTTGCTATTGTTGTTTGGAATGAGGAAGGGAGCAGTTTTGTCCTCCTGTTGTCGTTCCAACTGAGGCAGAGAACAAGAATGATTTGTTGGTTCAATGTCCAGAAAAAAAAATGAAACAGGAAGGATAAGGAGGAGCTGGCATTTACCAGTTCTTTTTTTTTTCTATCGCTTGCTCGTTGGTACCGGAAGTGTGAAACTCAAAATAGAGGAGCTTGTTGTTATGAAGAGGAGGAGAGCAGTTTTCTTATTCTGCCGTTGTTTTTCCGAAACGAACAGAGAGGATAATGGTTGGTTGATGCCTAAAAGGAGAAAAGAAAAATGGAACAAGAAGATGGAGGTAGTGTTGCCAGTTACCGTTTTTTTCTTTTTGGTGCTTGCTCCTCTGTTAAAATCGGTAATATGCAACTCAAACAAAGCAGCTTGCTGTTGCAAGAAGAGGGGGATAGCTGTTTAAAAATGGTAGCAGCAGAAAAAGATCTGTTGAGGAAAGAAACTCCAAACCGTGGAGGAAAGGAGAGGAGGAAGAACATACTCACCAGTTTTTTTTGTTGTATGCTCTGCTTGCTACTTGCCCGAGAATGAAGCGGAAGAAGGTGAGTGCCTACTGATTGTTCATGTTGCTGTTGTTCGACATAGAACAGAGAGGTAAAAAAAAAGGAGTACTGGTGTGGAAGATTAAGAAAGGAAAGAAAGGGAACCGTGAACAGAAGGGAGAAAGATGGGCTGTAGTACATGTCGGTGATGGAAAAGAAAGGAGATAGCTGCAGGAGATGTTTAATCGAGCAGTATGGGTGTATGGAAGATAAGTGTACTATATATGTTGTACTTTATTAATTCTTTACTTAAAGCTAATAATGTCTCACTTTGTTTTTTTTTTTTCAATGCAGGTGGCCGGCTCCAATTTACATTGGAGGGAGTTTTGAATTTTGCTATTGCTAATATCACAATATTGTTATACATGTATATATTTTTGATAATTTGTTATACGTGTATATATGCAAGTGACTATGCTAGTGTGTCATCTAGTGACTTGTCACATTTTGATTTAGAGGTGCATAAATAAGTACATGTTTGTATCTATAATGTGTTTAGGGTATATAGAGTATTTATATACTTTATTGAGGTATACTAATAGTATTTAATATATGTACCGATGTGCACATGTGACATTAATTTTTGAAGTTTAATCTTTCCCAATTGGAACTATATATTTAATAACATAATGTTTATGGTAATTTTTGCTCCCGGTTTAATTTAATCTTCGTTAATTTAAAGTAGTAATTATTTGGGGTATTTCAGGATAGGGTGTCAAGGTCACGCATATTGAATCATGAGTGCTGTCTCGTGGCGAGAAAATCTGGCCAGGGTTCCAACTGGTGAAATCCGGCTATTTGTTGACAGGGACTTGGCTTCCTTTCTTGGTTAACTTTGGTCGGCCTTGCTGTGTGGTCATGTCGGCTTGCTGGACTTGATGCTTGGTGATTAGGGCAGGGTTCTTTCACCCCATTGTTGGGTCCTCATTCATGTACATATGATTACAAGTTGAGAAATATGATTAGTTCTTCTAATGACATGATTAAGGTGGAACTGATTACACTGTACCAACAATATCACCCATAAAACCTAAATCGCTAAGCTGATATTGGCTAAGCAGTAACGGATGGCCGACACGCGCTCACAATTGCGCTCTCTTCTGCCTCGTTGCTCTTACCCAAATAGGATTTCTTTAAAGTTCTCAAAAACTAGCTTCAATTGGGAGACTGAGCTTCTGAGCTGTAGCATGAGACTGCAAGTTTGCCAACGATCCCTGACATTTGGCCAACCATAAATACCTGTACAGCGCCACCAACCATACCCCAAGCCTCGATTAATGCAACAATAAATATGATGTGTTGTGTAGGATTGCACCTGTAAGATAATGGATCCGGCCAAATAAAGACAATGCCACCACTACGACTAGTGCTTTCAACCACAAATCAATACAACTGCTCAATTGCCTTCCAAATAGATGCATCTTCGTCCTTGAGTGTTTGGTTTCAGAGAGGAAAACCAAATCAGGAGATTCATGTCCAATTACTTTCAAAACCTAACGAACATGAGTCTAATCACCCAGTCCTTGATAGTTTGTAGAGAGGATACAGATTAAAAGAGAGAAGGGATGCTGAAAGAAGAGACATGCAATAACAGAAATCTGACATACCATCCACATGCAAGAGCAAGAAAGGGAAGTGAAGAATGGAACCCTTCGCCGGAAGGAGGACAGCTGCAAAGGAAACAATATCAGAGCAGTAACAAACAAATGTCATAATATAATCTAAAAAACAAAGTCTCGTGGCATTTTCTTCATTCTATTATTCATACGGTTAACCTGATGTTGCTGAACTGTTACCCTCTCTTTCATTTTCTCCAAGTTCTTAGAAGCACATCTAGCTAGTTTTACAACATTTTTTAGTGTTAATTGTGTTACTTTCTTTTTGGACGGATAGAGCGATCTCTTTTCTTATCCTAGAACTGAATCGAGGAACTTCACTGGATTTCCTTTTAATCATAATATAAATATCATCGACAAATCAACTTCAACCTTGATATCCTTGTTGCAATCTTCCTACCCTGCAAACTACTACTATGGTTCATGAGTACAGTGGTTTGTTTAACCAATTATAAATCATCTAGCATGTGCCCAAAGACGGATCTACTTTTATGTAATGGATCTCAAATAACACCTATACATTAAAGATTATAAAATTTAAAATAGAACTACCACTAAAACTTGAGTAACTCATCTATGTCATGTTCAACCGATTGTAAGTTTGACCTTCAGCTGCAGCGGAGAAATGGAAGATTCTTTCCCAATAATATTATATTTGGTCAGAATTTCAAAATAAAATTTTCTTTGAGAGATGACCAAACCAGATTCATCATGAAGGAACTCCATTCCTAAAAAGAAATAAAGCTTCCCAAGGTCTTTTATCTTGAATTCTTTATTCAGCTTTGTTTTCACAGCTTGTATTTCTTTTGTGTCATTTCCTGTTATTAATATGTCGTCGACATAAATAGCAAGGAATGTCACCTTGTTTATATTGTTTTTCAGAAAGAGAGAGGAATCATTGTTGGATTTTATGTATCCTATGGTTTCTAGAAATCACTAAGTCTAGTAAACCATTGTCTTGATGCTTGCTTTAATCCGTAAAGTGATTTTTTCAGTTTACAAGCATTAACTTTGTCACTTACAGTCAGCCCATGTGGTATTTGCATGTAAATTTCTTCATGGAGGTTGCCATGGATAAATGTATTGTTGACATCAAGTTGGTCCATGATCCAATTAACTTCTTTTTACAGCAACTGATAGGAGGGTTCTAATGGTGGACATTCTCACGACTGGGGAAAAAGTTTATGTGTAGTCCAGGACCATATTGTTGGCCTTTAGTCCTGAAGACCCATTTGCAACCTATGGCTTTTTTGTGTTTTGGTAATTTAGTTAATTCCCAAGTTTGGTTTTCAATTAAGGCTTCCAATTCGGTTTTAATAGCATCTGTCCAGTGTTTCATTTGAGACGCTTCTTGATAAGTTTGTGGTTCCTGTTGAGAAAAGACCTTTTGGATGGTATGCTTGTTCTGTATGGAAGTGGCAGCAAGGGAGAAGACTGGAGTTATGTTTGTGAGACTGTTTAAAGGAAGAAATTGAGTTTCATTGCTTTTATCAGTTCTGGTGATTCTATCTTGTAGAATTTCTGTGAATAGATCTACAGGGGCATTTGTTGTCCCCGTGTGATAGTCTTGGAGTTAGAGAGGGGGTTGTCTTGTTCTGTCTGAGCGTCTTAGTTCTGGTTGTTGCTCTCTGTCAGTATTGGTAATGTTTTAGGGTGCAGGAGAATTGTTTTGTGGATCATGAGAGTCATCGGAAGATGGGATTTGCGGGTCCGAGTTGGTAAGAGCATCAGGTTGAGTTTGAGATGGAGTTTCATCATCATAAGCATATGGTATAGATTCAGAGGGAAAGTGAGTGTTTTCTGAATTATGAGAAGGATGGCTGTTATTTAACTTAGGATCTTTGAAAGGGAAGATATTTTCCAGAAACCTAACATATCTAGAAATTATGATCTTGTAATCATGAATCCTCATTAGTTTATAACCCTTTTGGTTTTCTGCCATACCTAAGTGAACACACGAAACAAATTTAGGTGCAAATTTTCCTTGTTTTGGTCCTAGAATTAGAGGATAGGCAAGGCATCCAAAGGGTTTAAGTTGTTTGTAGTTAGATTGTTTGTTGTACAAAATTTCATAAGGGGTCTTGCCATCTATCGCTGTACTAGGCAACTTGTTAATGATTTGGGTGGAAGTGAGAATACACTCTCCCCAGAATTCCAAGGGGACATTGGACTGATAGAAGAGGGACCCTGTTGTTTCGACTAAGTATCTATGTTTTCTCTTCACTACCCCGTTCTGTTAGGGAGTGTGAGAGCAGGAGGTTTGATGTGTGATGCCTAGAGAATAGAAAAAACGTTTCCCTTCATTGGAACTCCCAAGTTCTAAAGCGTTATCAGATCTTATACATTTTATTTTTTTGTTGAATTGCCTTTCAACATACACAGTGAAATTTTTTTTTTGAAAAGAAAGGGCTTGGGATTTATGTTGCAGCAGTTTGACCCAAAGGGCTCTACTTTTATCGTCAACAATGCTTGAAAAGTATTTGTTGTTATCGTGAGTAATCTGTCTAAAGGGCCCACATATGTCTACATGGATAAGATCAAAAATATCTGCACTAGTGGTTATAGACCGTGGAAAGGGAAGGCTATGGTTCTTAGCCCTTTGGCAGCTATCATAATAGAAATTATCATCAATGTTCTTGCTACTAATAAGTTTGAGTTTGCAAAGTTTTTCTAGGAGAGCATGCCCTAATCTCATATGCCAAAGAGTTGTTGTATCATGCACAACAGAATAAGCAAATTCTTTATTGATATCTTTGTCCAAATCTGATATTGTGCTTACAGGAAAACTTTCATGAAATAGAGAGAACATATTGTTTTTTTCTTTTAGTCAAAAAATACATCCAAGGAAGAACTGTCTAAAACATATAAACCCCTCTTCTGGAAAGCAAAGTTCACGATTATCCTATTGCTATGGTCCTGCAAAGCACATTCATCCCTATGTATTATCATCTTTGCATCGATTTGTAACACAAATTTTCTAGCAGAGAGTAAGTGAAATCTAAAACTAGGAACATATAATATGTTTTTCAAGAGCATTTCATCACTGAGTTTAACAGTTCCTAGGCCTCTAATATTCCCGGCATGGCCTTCGGGCATTTGGACAACATGGTTGAAATACCCCAAACCTTAATACGTTAGTTAAATATATAATTATTATATTCTAAGGCTTATTTTAGTCATTAAGAACATGTGGGAAAAATTCCCGAAGGAAACGGATCCAGATAGTGGATTAAAAATGCAAAACGACCTTTAAAGCACGGTTTTCGAGAAAACCGGGAAATGTAATTTTAAAAACGGGTTTAATGGACTAATAAATATTTATAGTCAATCATATGGCTACAATTAAATATTAGTCAAGGTCTAGGACCATAAAAAAATAAATAAAACAAAAATCCGGAAACCGGACCCGGACTGTTAAAACTGACAGCTCAGGAATTAACGGGTGTTATCTGCTAAATGACCATGTGCCACCTCATCTCTACTTTTACAAAAAAAAAATCAGACTTTTCTTCCCCCTCTCTTGTGTCTCACGTGAGGGCAACCCCCTCTCCTTCTCTACTTTATCAATTCTACTTATTTACTAAAATACAAAACAATAAAATACTACTCACTTTATTTCCTCTCTCACACTCTCTCTCTTCCCCTCATTCTCTTCATTCACGTCCTTCCCCTCACCCAGCTCTCTCTCTTTCTGTTCTTGTGCCAACAATGGCGATTTTTACAAGCCAAGAAAACCCCAACTTCTTCTCCTTGTAACTCTTTCATCCTAGCTCCAAATCAAGAAATTTTTACACCAAAACACTCCTCTCATCTTGGGGATTATTTTCCACCTTTTGAAATCTCAAAACTCCATACTTCATCTCCATGGGTGTACCACATTTTGAAGAAGAAACTTCATATTTTTGAAGCCAACTATCTTCTTGTTGTTCTAAGGTAAGAAATAACTCAAAAATCTGTTCATTCCCCCATTTTAGGGCAACCGATTTTATGTGTGTTAAACACCATTGTTCTCTTCATTTCAAGCTTGTTAAATCTTCAAGAGGTGTTGGAGCTAGCCCTAAATCCATTGCCAAACACTTCACTTTGAAGTAGAAGGTAATTCCCTCCATGTGTTTAAGTAGTTTCTAAATTCTAGGGTTAATGGAATAATGTTCATGGACCCTCCATACTCATTGTAATTATCTTGGCATGGTCATTAGTGTAACAAATAACCCCATTGGAAATCGGTTGTGGAACAAGAAGTGAGGAGGAGAGAAAGTTGAAAGAAATCCAAGGTAAATAACTTACCTTAAGCTATGTGGTGTTTTAAGAACTTTTTGTTTTATCTTGGTGCAAATATAAATGCTCAGTGAAATGCAGGTGTTGCTAATAATATGAGGAAATTCAGTGTTTAGTTTAATGTTATTTAAGGGCCTAAGAGCCAAGCTTTTAAGGTTTATGAATATTGAGGGCTATGGTGGTTTAAATGGTAAATTGTAAGTGTGTTTTAGTGCCTTGGATGAATTGATGGTTGAAGTGTTTTAGTGGGTTAAAAGATGAGTGGGAACATGTGAAAATTATGGGGAGATCATGTCAAAATTTGTGTAGAGATATAATGGTTCAAATGCATTTCTAGGTGGGAGCAAACTAGTGAACTACAAGTGTTTTGAGAGAGTATTTGAGGAACTTAGAAATAAACTTGTAAATGAATTTGGAAGGGGATATATGAAGGTTTTAGTGTACCAAATGATGTTAGAACACACTAGGAGGATTGTGGAGAAGTTTGGAAAAAAATTGACTATTGTTGGGCAGATTCTGGTGGCGTCCGACCCAGAGGTTCGACCCACAGTTGGGTCGGACGGCCTCGGTTGGCCACTCGTAATTGCTTCTGGAATGGTCCGACCCAGCTGGTTGGGTCGGACATGGGTCGGACGGGCACGTTTGGGTAGACAGAAAAGTTTCTGTAATGGTCCGACCCAGATGGTTGGGTCGGACATGGGTCGGACGGGAGAGAATTAAACGACGGTAATGTTTCTGTAATGGTCCGACCCAGACGGTTGAGTCGGACATGGGTCGGACAAGGTAGAAGTTCAGACCCGATGGTTACTGGAAGGGTCCGACCCAGATGGTGGGTCGGACGGTGGGTCGGACAGACCAAAACCTAGAAAAAAAATGAAAAGAATATGACCAATGTAGTTAACCCTAGGGGGTATAATGAAGGTAATCTAGGGTAAGTTTAGGCAATTAAAACATGTCATATAACCATGTAAAATACTTAGTAAAGCTCGAAGTTAAGTAAATTAATTAACCGACGTTATCAATCGTGTTTAGGAACAACGTACGGTGGAACACTAGAGCGGCAAGGACCAAGGTATGGTTTTCTTGCAGTCTGTTGCCTACCGGTTTACACCGGCTTGTGTGTTGCTTGTTTTTCTGTGTGTTTACAACCTTGTAAGATTAAATCATGAAATGAGTTTACAGTTCTTATTATTAATGTGACGTGTGCGTACCGATACCGGTAACCTCGAATGCGTGCTAACTGTTAATTAACCAAAGCTAGGAAACGTAAGAGAACGGTATCCTGTAATAACGTCCTCAACCTAAGGAACGTTCTAACCACGGCTATGTATGTTTAGTTGTGGTATTTGTTGTTGAATTGTGCCTTGCTTCCCTTGTATGTCTAACTGACTTAAACACTTACTTGTGTGAGATATTGTTAAGCTCCCATTGTGGGACTTCTAACGAGTGCTAACCTGGGGAGTGAGGAATCCGGTCGTTCCGGTCACGCGTGTATGTATGGGAGTCGACATCTGAATCAGATTCGGCTCTCTCCTTATGTTAGGGTAGTTTTCCCTTCTTGGGAATTCGACCTCCCATTAGCTTAGCCAAAGCTTGCCTACCTGACTTCCACTCGGGCTAGGGGGAAATTATGTGTTGATGCGTACGGGTAATTACACCCGCCTCATCTTTAAGTTAAGTTGTTCATTTGACTAACAAACAGTAATGTGATATGTGTTAAGCTTAACATGAGGATGACGTCATCCTCTAGGCTTACAAGTTGATTAACTATGATGGTTGCTTTCTAAAGTGAGTTGTTTCACTATGTATGTGTTGTTATTGTTCTGCAATAATTCCTGCTAAGTTTATGCATGTTGTATGTTGAAATCAACGCCATGTTATCATGACAAATAGTTGCGTGTATCCCGGTAGTCAGCGGGCTGCACGTTAACCATGCCAGCAAAAGGTTGCTGACCCCCTTTGGGGGCTATGTTTATTGCAGGATGAGGATCGAGGAAGCAGAATGGCTTTAGGTCCTAGATTGATGATACTTTGTTATTTTTGGATATTGAACCCGAGTAGTGTCTGTACACTCGAGGTCTTATATTTTGGTGGATGTAAAGCTAGTTGGTGATTTTTGTACAGTTACACTCGGTATATTGTCATTCTTTTGGATAAGTGATTTTTGTAAGGTTGTAATTATGCTCGGCATTCTCGTAATCAGACCGATACCTTGTAAGTAACAGCCTTGTTAGCCACGTGGGTGGCTAACGGCGTGTAACACCGCCCTTTTGGTATATGGTTAAGTTTATGATTTCCGCTGCGATTATTGATTAAATGTGAAGGTTATGGATGGGGTGTTACAAAAAGTGGTATCAGAGCGAAGTATCGCTCTGATTACCGATTACCGAGCTTAGGAATATACCGAGTTAGGAAATTTAAACCTTGTCGTCCAAAGGACGTTATAAACATTTGACCCGATAAGTTTGTATGCACAATACTAATGTGCTTCATGAAAAAATTCAGATGGCAGGGCGACCACCAGGAAGAGGCCGCGGGCGTGGTTTGGGAGACCCAGGGGAGAACCCTACCGCTCAGATGATGGCAGAGGCAATGGCGGCCGCCCTAGCTCAAGTGATACCTCAAATAGTAACCGCAGTGCAGCAAGGGCAACAACAGCCCGTTGGTCAGGATCAGCCTGAACCACCACCACAGCCACGCGAGACAAATTGAGTGAAAGCGTTGGCCGATTTGAGGCCCCCGTCTTTCAAAGGGGAGACCGACCCTTCCAAACTAGAGGCGTATATCTCGGAGCTCGAGACCGCCTATGAGACCTTGGCCGTTCCTGCTGATGCCAAGGTCCGTCTTGCTGCGTATTACCTGAAGGGTTCGGCTAGAAACTGGTGGAAACTTGTACGGGCCGAGAAAGTGGCCGACCCGGAGTTTGGATGGGAGCAGTACACGGCATTGCTGCGGGCCAAGTACTACCAGTGCATGTGCAAGAGGCAAAGCGCCTGGAGCTCGACAGTTTAAAGCATGGAGACAAAATGACGGTGGACGACTACTACACCGCCTTCACCGACCTTGTTCATCTCCTACCCGACCTAGGTTACTCGAACCAGGTCTTGGTGAATCGCTTCTATAGTGGGTTGAGCCACCGCCTACGCTATGGCATGGGGCCAGCCGAGTACCACACCTTGCAGGTATCTTCAATAATGTCTAAGTGTGATGAGTTATGTTATGTGTGAGTGTGTAAATGTATGCGGGGCATGACTAACACCTTGATACTTCAGGAGTGCTATCATGCCGCTGCTAAGGTGGAGATTACCGTCCGCCTAAGGGACAAGGAGAATGCGCATAAGCGCAAGATCTCGAGCAAGGGCCAAAGCTCACAAGGGTACCAAGGAGGGAAGAAGAGGAAACCTTACCCTCAGCCCCAGAAGGGCCAGCAGCAAGATGCCAAGGGCCAAGCCCAGCCCACTGCCACTGAGGAGCCGCTGAAGCTCACTTACGCCTATGCGGCTAAGCCCTTACGCTCTCACCCGCCCAAGGGTAACTAGTTAATTCCGAGTACCAAATTCAAGTATGTATTACTATGTTGTAAGGCATGTACTGATTGTGTGTTGTGATAGCAGCCAGTACGGGCTCTAGATCGGAGCGCCACTATTTCTGTAAGTGGTGCAAAGGTGACCATCCCGGTAAGGACTGCAAAGGGAACAATGTGCAGTGCCACTACTGCAAGAAGCTGGGGCACCGTGACTTCGAGTGCTACAGTAACCCCGATGGCAGGAACTATAGGCCTAGAGGGCAATGGAAGGGTAAGGCCACTGCGACCACTGAAGGCCCGAAAGCTACTTATCAGCCATCCTCAGGGCAAGGGAATACTGATTCCCAGAAGGGGAAGGGGCCGGGAGCAGGCAAGGCTGCCTTGAACGTGGTGGACCGGTCAGAGGCACCGGGATCGTCTTCTAGACCAGGTACCCCCTTAAACCGTTAAGTGAGATAAGTGATTGCTTACCGCATTTCCATGCATGTGTGTTAGTGAGTCTAAATGTATGACCACATAAGTAAATGAGTTAAAGTATAATGTGAAACCCACCTAAATTAGGGAATTATAAACCTTAGGAACCTTCAATATTTGTTATCCAATCCCACCCACACCGAACCCCGGAGATACCACCATCGGCATCCCCGACTATCCGATAGAACAGTGTCAGGTTATCCAACCAGGTATGATATTATTAAAAGGATACTTGACACCCGAAGCACAAATCCATATCATTCGACGGTGCAACGAGCTTGGAGCAGCACCAGGAGGTTTCTACACACCCGAATACCCAAGTGGGGCGAAGATGAATTTAAAGATGATGTGCATGGGTAAGGATTGGAACCCTTACACCAAGTCATATCAAGACACACGAGCTGAAGATGGAGCCACCATACCGAGTGTACCTGAGGAGTTCCTTGCGGTTGTTAGCCACACCGTAGGAATTGCTCAGCAAGTTGAATCGGAACAAATTCCAAGTATCAAGGCAGATTTGTGTATTGTCAATTTCTACCAAAAAGGTGGAAGGTTGGGTTTACACCAAGACAAGGACGAGACACCCGAGTCTCTTAGTAAGGGAGTGCCCGTGGTGTCTTGGTCCATTGGTGATACCGCAGTGTTTATGTATGGCGAGCAGAAGCGAGCGGACCTCGCGAGGAAGCTAGTGCTGGAGTCTGGAGATGTGTTAATCATGGGTGGGCAGTCAAGGATGCTGTATCATGGTATCAAGAAGATCAAATTGAATACGGCTCCTCCGACAATAATCAATGCCACACACATGAAGCCTGGACGTTTGAATTTAACCTTTAGACAGTTTTGAAGTTATGTGTAACCATGTAAAGTGTGAAGTCAGTTGTATGTTAAGTATGTGATGCATTAAGTATGCTAAGTTATCAAGCGATGTAGCCAAATGTAATACCACCATGGTGTAAAGACGAGTTTTATGAATAAAGCAGTGTTAATTCCTTGAGTAAACCACCCGTGTTATTACCGTTATACTTATAAGTTTCTGAAAAAAATTAGGCTGTGCACTCGGGACGGGAGGTATACTGAGTGTCTGCAATGAGGCAGAGGCCGGCAAGAGCGGCACCGTCCTCACCGGTACCTTCCCAGTTAATGGCGTGGATGCCTCGGTCTTGTTCGACTCCGGAGCCTCACACACTTTCATCTCGCTATCATTTGCGAAGAGGCTGGGGTTAGACGGTGAAGAGATGCAAGACTTCCTAGTCACTCTCCCGTCGAAAGAGCGGATCAGGTGTACCCGCTACCACCAGATGTTGTTGTACGAATTAAGAATGAAGAGTTCCCGATCGACTTGATAGAGTTTGAGGGGCTCGGTTTTGATGTAATTGTCCGGATGAACTGGTTGGAGCGGTACAAGGGCAGAATCCTATGTGCCGAGCACCGTCTGCTTCTTCGGAGTCCGTCTGGGGTTACCATTTCATACCGCCAGAGGCCCAGGGAGCCTTCGACACAGATCATCTCCGCCATGGCCATGTATCAAAATCAGAAGGAAGAATGATGTATACCTCTGCTATGTCCAGGACATAGAGAGAGACCCTGAGTTTAGCCCAGATGTACCGGTTGTGTCGGAGTTTCCTGATGTCTTTCCTAAGGAACTCCCAGGCATGCCGCCTACACGGCAGTTGAGTTTGAGATTGACTTGGTGCCGGGCACCGGACCTATAGCGAAGGTGCCCTACCGTATGGCTCCAGCTGAGATGACAGAGCTCAAAGAGCAGCTGCGAGACCTACTCGACAAGGGATTTATCCGCCCTAGCGTTTCACCATGGGGAGCACCAGTCCTTTTCGTGAAGAAAAAGGATGGTAGTCTCCGCCTCTGCATCGACTACAGAGAGCTGAATGTTGTGACGGTGAAGAACCGTTACCCATTGCCACGTATCGATGATTTGTTTGATCAGCTGAGAGGTGCATCTGTATTCTCTAAGATCGATCTGCGATCGGGTTACCATCAGATAGCTATCAGAGACAGTGATATCGAGAAGACCGCATTCTGAACCAGATATGGACACTATGAATTCACGGTCATGCCGTTTGGTTTATCTAATGCACCGGCAAAGTTTATGGACTTGATGAATCGTTTGTTTCGAGATCAGTTGGATAAGTCAGTAGTTGTCTTCATCGATGATATTCTTATTTACTCTAAGTCCAAGGTTGAGCATGAAACTCACCTGAGGAGTGTACTGCAAACATTGAGAGAGAACCAGCTTTATGCGAAGTTCTCGAAGTGTGAATTTTGGTTGGACCAAGTCTCTTTTCTTGGTCATGTTATTTCAGAGGCCGGGATCGCTGTGGATCCGGCCAAGATTGATGTTGTGCGCACCTGGCCTAGACCGAAGACGGTTACCGACATCCGGAGCTTCCTCGGTCTGGCAGGTTATTATCGAGATTTGTGAGGAATTTTTCTAGTGTTTCGAAACCGTTGACATCCTTAATGAAGAAGGATGCACCGTTTGAGTGGACTGTTGACTGTGAGAGCTCATTCCAGAGTCTCAAGGATGCTTTGACTTCTGCACCGGTTCTTACTATACCAGAGGGTACCGATGGTTTTGAGGTGTATTGTGATGCGTCAGGAAAGGGAATGGGTTGTGTTTTGATGCAACACGGGAAGGTCGTGGCCTACGCCTCCCGACAGTTAAAGCGACATGAAGAAAATTATCCTACACATGATTTATAATTGGGTGCCATTGTCTTCGCCTTGAAGATATGGCGACACCATTTGTACGGAGTGAATGTGACGATCTATTCAGATCACAAGAGTTTGAAATACCTGTTCACTCAGAAGGAGCTGAACATGAGGCAAAGAAGATGGGTCGAATTCCTTACTGATTATGATATTAACCTTCAGTACAAGGAAGGTAAAGCAAACATTGTAGCTGATGCATTGAGTCGCCGAGCACACTCTCTCCATTCGCTAATCTCTCACTCTAGCTTGGTTGAAGAGGTGCGGAGTGCTCAGATGTCAGATCAGTACATGCAAGAGATCAAACAGAAACTTATGGACGGCACATTCGAGAGCCAAAAGTATGATTTCCGACTACATGATGATGATTTGATCAGGCTGAATGGCCAACTTTGTATTCCACGAAGTAGCGTCGAGCTGAAGGAGCGCATACTGAGTGAATCACACTGTTCTTCTACCTCTATTCACCCCGGAGCTTCAAAGATGTACAAGGGTATGAAGAGATATTTCTGGTGGACCGGTATGAAGAAAGATGTGACAGATTATGTTGTTAGGTGTCTCACTTGCCAGAAGGTCAAGTTTGAGCACCGTCGTCCTGGTGGCATGGTACAGCCAATGCCCGTTCCTGAATGGAAGTTCCATGACATTTCCATGGACTTTGTTGTTGGGCTTCCGCCTACTCGGGGAGGCTTGAATATGATATGGGTTTGTTGACCGACTGACCAAGGTGGCCCGATTCATTCCGATGAAGGACACCTGGAAAGTGGCGAAGCTAGCAGAGCTCTTCGACCGTGAGATAGTACGACATCATGGAGTACCGAAGACTATCGTGTCTGATAGGGATACCAGATTCCTCTCGAGGTACTGGAGAAGTACACGGGAAGCGCTTGGTACCGAACTGAAGTTGAGTACGCGTTCCACCCACAGACAGATGGTCAGAGTGAGCGCACCATACAGACGCTTGAGGATATGTTACGTGCATGTGCACTTGACTTTCAGACCAGCTGGATTGATAAGTTACATCTGATCGAGTTCAGCTACAACAACAGTTACCACGCTTCGATCAAGATGTCTCCCTTCCAGGCTTTGTACGGTAGACCATGCCGCACGCCATTATGCTGGGATGAGTCGAGTGAGACGGTCATTATAGGACCTGAGTATTTGGAGCAAGTACAAGCAGAAGTACGTCAGATCCGGGCTAACATGAAGGCAGCTCAGGATAGGCAGAAATCGTACGCCGATGTGCGCAGACGCGACCTGGAGTTCGCCGTGGGCGATCAGGTATTTCTTAGAGTATCCCCCATGAAGGGAGTGTTTCGTTTTGGCCAGAAAGGCAAGTTGAGCCCGAAATATGTGGGGCCTTATGTTGTGACGAGCGGATAGGCCCGGTAGCCTACAGACTCGATTTACCTGCTGAGCTGGGCAAGGTACATGATGTATTTCATGTGTCCCAGCTGAAGAAATATATGTCTCATCCGTCTCATGTACTTCAGCCCGAAAGGCTAACACTAGAGCCGACCATGCGATCAGTGGAGACTCCCGTACGGATCCTGGACACTAAGACTCGAGACACTCGCCACAAGTCTGTTCGACTGTGAAGGTTCTCTGGTCTAACCAGGAGGTCGAGGAGGCCACCTGGGAGCTGGAAGATGATATGAGGGCGAAGTACCCGTCGCTATTTACTTCTTAGTATTTGTATGTATAGGGTACGGGGCGTACCCCTATTTAAGGGGGGTAGAGCCGTTTCGGTTATGTATGTACGGCATGTATTAGAATACATGTCTATGTTGTTAAGTTATAGACCGTTAAGTCTAAGTGATGTTGTGTTAACTGGACCTTGAGTCCGATGTGATGTAAAGAATGTTTGTATGTTTGTTATGGAAGCGTTGTTTCAAAAGTAGTCCCCGCGTTCTAATAATTAAGATGCGTAGGAAGTGTGAACTTTGGGGACAAAGTTCTTTTAAGAGGGGTAGATTGAAATACCCCAAACCTTAATACGTTAGTTAATATATAATTATTATATTCTAAGGCTTATTTTAGTCATTAAGAACATGTGGGAAAAATTCCCGAAGGAAACGGATCCAGATAGTGGATTAAAAATGCAAAACGAGCTTTAAAGCACGGTTTTCGAGAAAACCGGGAAATGTAATTTTAAAAACGGGTTTAATGGACTAATAAATATTTATAGTCAATCATATGGCTACAATTAAATATTAGTCAAGGTCTAGGACCATAAAAAAATAAATAAAACAAAAATCCGGAAACCGGACCCGGACTGTTAAAACTGACAGCTCGGGAATTAACGGGTGTTATCTGCTAAATGACCATGTGCCACCTCATCTCTACTTTTACAAAAAAAAAATCAGACTTTTCTTCCCCCTCTCTTGTGTCTCACGTGAGGGCAACCCCCTCTCCTTCTCTACTTTATCAATTCTACTTATTTACTAAAATACAAAACAATAAAATACTACTCACTTTATTCCCTCTCTCTCACTCTCTCTCTCTCCCCATTCTCTTCATTCACGTCCTTCCCCTCACCCAGCTCTCTCCTTTCTGTTCTTGTGCCAACAATGGCGATTTTTACAAGCCAAGAAAACCCCAACTTCTTCTCCTTGTAACTCTTTCATCCTAGCTCCAAATCAAGAAATTTTTACACCAAAAACTCCTCTCATCTTGGGGATTATTTTCCACCTTTTGAAATCTCAAAACTCCATACTTCATCTCCATGGGTGTACCACATTTTGAAGAAGAAACTTCATATTTTTGAAGCCAACTATCTTCTTGTTGTTCTAAGGTAAGAAATAACTCAAAAATCTGTTCATTCCCCCATTTTAGGGCAACCATTTTATGTGTTAAACACCATTGTTCTCTTCATTTCAAGCTTGTTAAATCTTCAAGAGGTGTTGGAGCTAGCCCTAAATCCATTGCCAAACACTTCACTTTGAAGTAGAAGGTAATTCCCTCCATGTGTTTAAGTAGTTTCTAAATTCTAGGGTTAATGGAATAATGTTCATGGACCCTCCATACTCATTGTAATTATCTTGGCATGGTCATTAGTGTAACAAATAACCCCATTGGAAATCGGTTGTGGAACAAGAAGTGAGGAGGAGAAAGTTGAAAGAAATCCAAGGTAAATAACTTACCTTAAGCTATGTGGTGTTTTAAGAACTTTGTTTTATCTTGGTGCAAATATAAATGCTCAGTGAAATGCAGGTGTTGCTAATAATATGAGGAAATTCAGTGTTTAGTTTAATGTTATTTAAGGGCCTAAGAGCCAAGCTTTTAAGGTTTATGAATATTGAGGGCTATGGTGGTTTAAATGGTAAATTGTAAGTGTGTTTTAGTGCCTTGGATGAATTGATGGTTGAAGTGTTTTAGTGGGTTAAAAGATGAGTGGGAACATGTGAAAATTATGGGGAGATCATGTCAAAATTTGTGTAGAGATATAATGGTTCAAATGCATTTCTAGGTGGGAGCAAACTAGTGAACTACAAGTGTTTTGAGAGAGTATTTGAGGAACTTAGAAATAAACTTGTAAATGAATTTGGAAGGGGATATATGAAGGTTTTAGTGTACCAAATGATGTTAGAACACACTAGGAGGATTGTGGAGAAGTTTGGAAAAAATTTGACTATTGTTGGGCAGATTCTGGTGGCGTCCGACCCAGAGGTCCGACCCACAGTTGGGTCGGACGGCCTCGGTTGGCCACTTGTAATTGCTTCTGGAATGGTCCGACCCAGCTGGTTGGGTCGGACATGGGTCGGACGGGCACGTTTGGGTAGACGGAGAATTTTCTATAATGGTCTGACCCAGATGGTTGGGTCGGACATGGGTCGGACGGGAGAGAATTAAACGACGGTAATGTTTCTGTAATGGTCCGACCCAGACGGTTGAGTCGGACATGGGTCGGACAAGGTAGAAGTTCAGACCCGATGGTTACTGGAAGGGTCCGACCCAGATGGTGGGTCGGACGGTGGGTCGGACAGACCAAAACCTAGAAAAAAAATGAAAAGAATATGACCAATGTAGTTAACCCTAGGGGGTATAATGAAGGTAATCTAGGGTAAGTTTAGGCAATTAAAACATGTCATATAACCATGTAAAATACTTAGTAAAGCTCGAAGTTAAGTAAATTAATTAACCGACGTTATCAATCGTGTTTAGGAACAACGTACGGTGGAACACTAGAGCGGCAAGGACCAAGGTATGGTTTTCTTGCAGTCTGTTGCCTACCAGTTTACACCGGCTTGTGTGTTGCTTGTTTTTCTGTGTGTTTACAACCTTGTAAGATTAAATCATGAAATGAGTTTACAGTTCTTATTATTAATGTGACGTGTGCGTACCGATACCGGTAACCTCGAATGTGTGCTAACTGTTAATTAACCAAAGCTAGGAAACGTAAGAGAACGGTATCCGGTAATAACGTCCCCAACCTAAGGAACGTTCTAACCACGGCTATGTATGTTTAGTTGTGGTATTTGTTGTTGAATTGTGCCTTGCTTCCCTTGTATGTCTAACTGACTTAAACACTTACTTGTGTGAGATATTGTTAAGCTCCCATTGTGGGACTTCTAACGAGTGCTAATCTGGGGAGTGAGGAATCCGGTCGTTCCAGTCACGCGTGTATGTATGGGAGTCGACATCTGAATCAGATTCGGCTCTCTCCTTATGTTAGGGTAGTTTTCCCTTCTTGGGAATTCGACCTCCCATTAGCTTAGCCAAAGCTTGCCTACCTGACTTCCACTCGGGCTAGGGGGAAATTATGTGTTGATGCGTACGGGTAATTACACCCGCCTCATCTTCTAAGTTAAGTTGTTCATTTGACTAACAAACAGTAATGTGATATGTGTTAAGCTTAACATGAGGATGAAGTCATTCTCTAGGCTTAAAAGTTGACTAACTATGTTGGTTGTTTTCTAAAGTGAGTTGATTTCACTATGTATGTGTTGTTATGGTTCTGCAATAATTCCTGCTAAGTATATGCATGTTGTATGTTAAAATCAACGCCATGTTATCATGACAAATAGTTGCGTGTATCCCGGTAGTCAGCGGGCTGCACGTTAACCATACCAGCAAAAGGTTGCTGACCCCCCTTTGGGGGCTATGTTTATTGCAGGATGAGGATCGAGGAAGCAGAATGGCTTTAGGTCCTAGATTGATGATACTCTTGTTATTTTTGGATAATGAACCCGAGTAGTGTCTGTACACTCAAGGTCTTATATTTTGGTGGATGTAAAGCTAGTTGGTGATTTTTGTACAGTTACACTCGGTATATTGTCATTCTTTTGGATAAGTGATTTTTGTAAGGTTGTAATTATGCTCGGCATTCTCGTAATCAGACCGATACCTTGTAAGTAACAGCCGTGTTAGCCACGTGGGTGGCTAACGGCGTGTAACACCGCCCTTTTGGTATATGGTTAAGTTTATGATTTCCGCTGCGATTATTGATTAAATGTGAAGGTTGTGGATGGGGTGTTACAATGGTTACACACAATGAAGTTATCATCAACAAACAAATTTAGATCACCGCAAATGTGGTCTGTAGCACCAGTGTCTACAACCCAGTTATCCACAAAATCATCCACTAGTTTGGAAGTTAAAGAAAGAACATTCGTACGTGCGAAATGATTGTAAAAATCAGTTCGTTCCATCCTCAAAGAAGGTGCATTTTGTTCGAGATAAGCGCTGAGGGAAGCGAGTTGTTTTTGCTAGATTCCTGGAATGATGCTCTTTCCATCCTTGAAGAAATTTGTTAATGCTTGAAGTTGGTCTTGGCTAAAACCGGGAACTGGAGGATCTTCCTTATCCTCCTTACTTTCTGTTGCAGTCGCTGCCAGAGTCTTCTTGCCTTTGTTAGGAATATTTCTCCAGTGGCTGGGAAAGTCTCCTTTGACCCAATAACACTCCTCATAGGTGTGTCCTGATTTTTTACAGTGGGAGCACTTACTTCTTTGATTGTCATCCTTCATGGTTTTGTTCTTGAATTCAGAGAAAGAGTGATTGTTTTGAGTATTGTCGGAACTGGCGAAGGCAAGTCCTTCCATATTTTCCCATTTTCTTGTTCGCTGAGTTTGATGATGTTTCTCCTCCTGGCGTGCCATGGCATAAACCCGTTCAACATTGGGTAGTGGGCTCATCATCAGTATATTGCTCCTTAAGGCCTTGTATGAGCTATTGAGACCCATTAAGAAGTTGAATACCCGCTCGTTCTCTTGCTCTTTCTGTGCGAAGGTAGCAGACCCGCAAGTGCAGGGATTTACACTCCTTAATTGGTGTTGTTCATTCCAGATTTTAACCCACTTTGTGTAATATTTGTTGATTGACTCATTGGGTTGCTCGATTTGAAGGGATTCATGTCGAAGGGCGTATAGGCGAGCACCAGTGGGATCATCAAATCTTGAGCACAGATTCTTCCAAACCTCTGCAGCTGTTGGGAAATATATCACGCTTTGTTTGATTGACACTTCTAGAGAACTGAACATCCAAGCCAGGGCCATATTGTTGGCCTTATCCCAATCCCCCCGTTTATCTTGTGGGTAATTTTCTCATTTACAATCGCCTATTATGAAACCAATCTTGCTTTTGGACAATAGGGCGACATAGAGCTCTCGCTTCCATGTACCAAAATCTGATCCATTGAATTTGTACGATAAAAGATTATTAGGACTATCGGAGGGATGGGCATACAGTTCCTTGTTTTTTCCGGAATCGGAATCGCCTGAAGTTTTTGCGTTCTTGTCCTTCCCTTTTCCGCGTTCTTGCTCTTGTACTGCCTCGTGTTCTTGCTCTTGTACTGCTTTTCATTGTCAGCCATTTCTATGTTTGAACCTTGCGAGCCAGAAGGTTTTGAAGCTTTTTGTTGAGCGGAAAGGGAAAGAGATGATTTAGGTTTTAGGTGGGAATACTTCGTCCTTCTTCATCGGAGCGAAAAAGGAAAGAAGATAAGGCTGGGTTTCTTGATTTGTTGGTAGTGTTTTGTGTTTAATCCCAGTCTCTTATTTTCTTAAGCTCTGATACCATGAGAAAACAGAGACTAACACTGAGTGTTGTACAACATATATATACTAAGACCAACTAAGTAATCAGAGGCTGAAGTAATCAGCTTATTACATAACAGTGGGCCAAAGCTAATACTAATGGGCCGTGTACAATCCTCTGATATTGGGATGAACATGAATCCTAACAAGTAGCACTCCTTCCAAAAGGCATGGACCATACCAAGGTCTTACACGAGAGAGCCACAAAAGCATCACTTTCATATCTTGAAAAGGACCCCGCACGTCCCCCTACGAACACTAATCAGGTCTCAACACCTAGGATTCTTACCATCAACCAAGTCTTTGATACCCACGATAACCTGGGGTCTCACTAGAGGTTGAAACCCAAGATTGGACATGACCATCAAGTCCAAATCCTAGTAAAATGCAAGAAGGAGACCTATATCCCCTGTCTAGTGAGAAAGAAGAATGAAGACTTAAGACAAAAGGAGTGAAAGGAAGCTAGTTCACCATTAATGTCTTGCTTGGAGCTTGAGGAGGAAGAAGATGGAGATGGAGGAGGATGAGCTCGGCTGGGAGCACTAGTACAAAAATGGAGCGCTCCGGTTTTGGCGGTTGTAACATAACCACCGAAATTGGTGGCTTTCAGAAAACGATCAGGTACCTATTTCTGCGGTTCCTAAGTAGAAACCACCGAAATAAGTCTTTTGTAATTTCTTTAAAAAATATCGATGACTTATTTCGGCAGTTCCTAAGCAAAAACCGCCGAAATAGGTCATTTTATTTTTTTAAATATCAATGACCTATTTCGACAGTTTCTACTTAGGAACCGCCGAAATAGGTCCTTTTTATTTTTTAAAAAATATCAACGACCTATTTCGTCGGTTTCTACTTAGCAACCGTCGAAATTGGTCTTTTATTACCACCCCTTTTGCCCAGTTCATTGCATTCTAACGGAAACAATATTCTATCTCCGTTCGAACTGCTGATGTTGCGACTGGCAAAAGTGACACCGCACTCTCCACCGTTGCGCCCACCTTCTCCACCGGTGTACGTTCGTCCGCCGTCGTCACCGCCGCCTTCATCGCCGCCCGCTGCCTTCTCCGCGCAGTAACACCAACAACAGCAGCAGCAAGGGCAGTAAAAACCTAGAAATAGGTAAGTTCAAAATTTAGTTTAAATTATGTATTCATTATGATAATTATTGAAATTGAGATTGTTATGTGACTGTGGATGATTATATTAGTATAGTATCCTAAATTTGTGCATATATGTAGTATTAAATAAGTGAAAATATATGTGCACACAAGGTGCTCGGTAAAATGTTTGAGTGAAAATTTGTGGTTTTTTTTGCTCATTTTGTGTGGTTGTGCCTTTGCAGGGAGAAATCACTAAACGGGCTCACCAAATTGAAGTCGTACGGAGCTGAATACATTTCATTTGTGAACCCATAATATATTCAACCTACATCTTCATCTTTTTAGCTCATTATAATGTTGCAATCCTAATTACGAACAATTAACATACACAAGCTAATAAGTTTCTATTCTATCTACATGTGTTTGTGCCTCTACAGATAAGTGCTTAAGAAACTCCTCAGTCATTGCAGGATAGATTGAAAGTGGAGCGGAAAACAATTCATTTAGCAACTGGTAATATAATCTAACTTATCTTTTTCTCTTTTATACTTTGTATTTGATTTCCGCAAATTATTGAAATTTGGTTTGATGAATGAATTTGGTATTAGTTTGATTTGTGGTGGAAATTTATGTTGTTGAATGATTGGTGATGGAAATTTGTGTTGTTGAATGATTGATGAATGCTTAATAATAAGCATGGGATAGGTAAAATTATGCAAAGGTTGCGCCGTTTTTTTTAACAAAATCTCTTCCTAATTAATATTGTTTGATGTATGTGTATATATATAATAATATCTAAATTTTTTCTTTATCAGGTCTCACTACATTTAAGTCCAGAACCACCTCTCTTGTTTCCCCCCTTCTTCCATCACCATTGTAGTTTCCTCTTCTGTGTACAAGTTAGTAACTAAACCTTGCTTTTTGTTTAATAAATGCAATGATTTATTTAAATATAAGTGCTAGTATATAATTTAGGTTGAAACCTTAGAGTTAGGCTAGATAGCTTATTTAATACGCATCCAGTCACACTTCATTAGAATATAAACACATAGAAACAAATACAATCCATGGTACAAAAACATTTTCGTTTTAAGTATTCAGTATTAATCATACCGTTTTGTATTTCACATATAGTATGGAGCATGACTGGATGTACGGTGATCGAGGGGATCACTTTGACAAGATGTTGAAAGAATTTTGCAAAGCGGCGGTGCAACACAGGGACATGACTAAGGCGGGGAAAATACCTTGTCCTTGTGTTGACTCCGGTGTCATAAGAAATTTTCACACATTGAGGAAATTGAATTACATCTGAAGACCCATAGTTTCGTGTCACACTATAGGAGATGGACTTTTCATGGAGAAAGTGTTGAACATAATGATGAGTCCTCGTACATTAATGATAGGAAGAGGATAAGAACTGGCCACACATTTGATTTTGTTGAGTCAGAACTCCCAAGTGCTTCCGGAGTCAATGATAGTGAGTCGACTTATCATGATGAACAAATAGACGAGATGCTTGATAATGTTGAGGATAATTTTGTCGACCGGTCGGATGAGTATCAAAGGTTGTGGACGCATCCAAGACAGCCTTGTACCCTACACGCATTAAGTACCCAAAATTGACGGTTGTATAGAATTTGTTCAACCTGAAGGGAAGATACGGATGGAGTGACAAAAGTTCCACGTCACTTCTCGAGCTGAATCATGATATGCTACCGGATGGGAATGGTCTCCCTACCACCACCTATGAGGCAAAGAAATGGATGTGTCCAATGGGAATAGAGGATAAAAAAATTCACACGTGTCCAAACAACTGTGTGTTGTACAGGGGTGATTACAAAAATCTAGACAATTGCCCGAAATATTCATTGTCCCGGTATAAGCATAAAGATGGTGACTCCTCCTCCGCTCAGAAAAAAAGCCCTCCAGCTAAACTATTGTGGTATTTTCCGATTACACCCAGATTCAAATGGCTGTTTGTGAATCTAAAAGATGTAAAGAACTTACGATGGCACGCAGAGGTAGGAAGAGTGATGGGAAATTAAGACATTTAGCAGATGGACCTCAGTGGAGAAACATGTTAAGTCAAGATCCTTTACTTTTGATGATAGCAAACCTTATATTGTATATTTAACATGTTTGTTAAGCTTTGAAATTTAGATAGACAGACAAAGGAGTGGCTTCGCACGCAAGGTTGCAAGCGCACTCAATTCATGACATGTGCCCAACCAGTCGGGCACCTGTCCAGGAGAGCTCACGATAGAACTTCTAGTACACACAAGAAGTCAAGCATCACATGATCACATCTCTTATGTTTCAGAAGTAAATCAAAGACAAAACACTGCAAGAAGATCGACACATCTATGCAGACTCACACATTCTCATAATCAACTAGCACACGACAAGAATATAACTCATTAATGTGCAAAAGAACAAGATAAGTAAAAGGCTATTTATCAGAATGATTACATAGCCATAATGAAGTCTAAAGGAGCATTTATGAGCATTAATGAGCCAGACAAGATCAGACAAGTTGAGTACACAAGTTGTGCTCAACCAATTAAGAGAGTTGTCGCCGACGTGTTCAATCACAAGGCGACACGTGTTCTGACAACTCTAGATCAAGTTGAAGTCTCTCTACAAATCTAGTGTGGTTTTTATATGAAAGGTCGAAGCTATAATCGACTCCTAAAGTCTAGGAGCTTATAGGACGGTAGTTATATCTTAACTAACCGTATATATAATTGCATTTATGTCATATGTAAACAAGTTTGTACAAAAGAGAAAAAGATAGAGATTATCTGAGTAAGTGTGAATCAGACTCAAGTGTGTGTAAGAGCTATAGAGTAGGTGAGCTGGTTAGGAGTGGAGTTGTATGACAATACTTTGTATTTGGTAGACTGATTAGTCGGGGAGCGGTTAGGGAACCGTACGTCAGCTGTTAGGAGAGAGTATAGGACTTTAGGATAAAGTCCTAAACTGTCCCGGAGTCCGTGTGTGGGCGAGGGAGATTGAGTGAATTTCTGTGTGTAAATTCTTAATCAAAATGGAGTTTCAAGTTTAAGTTTATCTCGTGTCTTTCCTTAACTATCAAAGTTCATTTGAGTCAACGATACGTCCACGATCGATCGGGGGCGCATCAAGAGCGCTAGCTAGTTTCAAAGGTGTCAGAGCGGGTCTCTTCTAGAAAGCTAACTGCTTTGGAAGACGATCAAAATGTCTCACGCAAGCCTACTAGCATCAGAAGAAGGTTCCACACCAAATCGACCACCACTTTTCAATGGTGATAACTACACTCACTGGAAGAATAAAATGGAGTTTCACATCAAGTCTGATGATCCAAGGATGTAGAGGGTTATATCACACGGTGAATACACCTTCCGAGATACTCAAGGACAAGACATATCAGTTGACAGCATGATGGACGATCAAATCAAGAAGTTGGCATTCAATGCTTGAACCGTAAGGATTCTACATTGTGCTCTACTACCAGAGCAATATTCCAAAATAGCCTCAGCTAAAACAACTCAGGAGATTTAGAAAACATTTGAAGTCACGTATGAAGGGAATGATGAGATCAAAAAGACTCGCATTGAGTTACTGCTCACTCAATGGGAGTTATTCAAGAAGGAAGAAAAGGGGAGCATTTCTGAAATGCATACAAGGTTCACGAAGCTGATCAACGAAATGTTGGTGCTTAGAAGAACTATTTCAAACGAGGATCAAATCGAAAGTTCCTCAGATCTCTTCCTGCCTCCTTCGACAGCAAGGTCAATGTAACACCCCCAAATTTCAGACCTATAAAATTTTAGGACAATACAGCGGAAGACTTGCACAATCCTATTTGGGGTGCTACCGCCACAACCACTCGCTTGTGATTGCTAAGGCTAAACTATTATTGAACTCTTCTCTAAGTCAACTTGAAACTTCATATATTTATGCATCCATACCAAACACTTTCATATTCATGCTTAACTTATTACACCCAAATATCTTCTACCAACTTCGCTACTTTACTAGCTCCATTACCCTTCAAAAACTACCCAAGGCTTACAACCAAATTGCAAAGAGGGATTCACATTACATGAGATCTCTATTAAAGTTTTTAAACCTCTTTCTCACTTCATCTATGGGTAGGACCCACATTCTAGCTCGAGTACGAAGCCTCTAGTAACTTAGAGCACGATAAGCTGTTTTTGTAGCAACTACAACTCGAACACCAACCCTTAGTTTTATATCATTCACTAAGTAAATGTTTAGGAAGTGGCTGACTACTCCTTCTTCTTCATAATATAAAGCCATTCAAGAAGAGCTAGGAATCTGTAACCACAAATACATATACACAAGAAAGGGTTGCAGTTGCAAATCTGTAAATTGAGTAACTCAACTACAACTTGTAAAATACATTTTATCTTTATTAAATTCCAAGAATAGACAATGATAACAACAAGGATAATGAAGTACTGCACCATGACAAGGTTAGTTCATAAAATCATAGAAATGTACCATTTATCACTTATCTTAGCTTAAGGTGTATAGATATTTACTCAAGGATATCATCGGGCATCACATACCCAAATGATCATTAGACACAGTAGGTAACACAACAAATCCAAGTTCACAAGGAGAAGCAACTTTCTTTGCCAAAGAACACTAACACTCTCGACTCCTCGGACAACGTACACCACCTCACCCCATGTCCTTAACTGTGCACACCCCCCCTACAGATCATCAGTCCATAGAGTAGATCATGATGGCTTACCCACAATTCAATGGTAGTGGGGAAAAATCAGTGTCTGGCCTCCAAGGGCTCAACAAATTGTAATACCATGTTCCATAGCCAATACCAAGTGTTCAGGTCATCCAAACACATCCATATCTTGATAAAAACATCCACACAACACACCAAGAAGAATCAAAGCACATAACCACCATTAACCAAACAAAACCAAGTTAAAGCACGTAATAAACACCTTGTAAAAACCTTTAAAACAACTCCTTGTTTAAGGTCTTACCTTTGTATAACTTCGACCCATATTTTTACCAATTCAATACCAACATCTTATGAATAATTACCCACTAAATCAAAGCAATATACCTTCGAAAACCCCTTCATAGTTTGAATAGAGACCAGAAAGGTCTTAAAGCACGTTTTTAGGTCTTGTCTTACCTTTAACTCATAAAAACTCAACTAGAGAACTTACCCATGAGCTGGAATATTGTAAAGGGATAAGTAATGATCATTTTTAGCAGAAATCCCATGGAAGTTGTTCACGAAAATCATATACCAAGCTGGCTCCAAGTTCAAGCACCAAATTCACAGAAACTGACATCAAAAGTTTAAGGTTTGTTCACCAAGTTTTCGAGATCCTCTCATGGCCTACTATATTTTAAAATCACCATTGAAGAGTATATTTTGACAATATGAAAAGAGTTAGCAATTATACACAGTCTAAGCTGTCAAAAACAACTCAAACAAAAAGCGTCTTTTGCAGCGATCTTAAAGTATACTTTGTCACTTTACTTGTTCTAACTTGTCTAGCTTACCTCCTATGCATAGCCACGAATTTATACATTTGAACAGAGAGTTAAACCTCCAAGAATCTGATAAATACTTATTTAATTACCAAGAAAATCATCAAGGGAAATCAGTTCTTTAAAACTGAAATCAGCACCAAGGAAAATCAGATTTGAAGCTTGTTGTACATGGAAGTTACCTGATTTCCTCTAGCCATAACTTGCTAATTATCTTAAGGTTTCTACAGGTAGTTAGTCCTTCCTTCTTTTCCTAAATTCTTCCAGTAACTACTCTTGATTTACTCCTCCAAGCTTGCGCACACAGCAACAACAAACAGCATCTAGTTTTCAGCACCTTGCTTTCGGTAATACCCTTCCTTCTTTGTTATGCATTAATTTCTATCTCGTATTTCCTTCTACAACTTGAACTTTACAGAATAGAAAAGATGACAGGAAGACTCATGCATGGGAAGTAAATAAACTGTCGGTACTCACTTGTGTGAAAATGGAACAACAATTCATCTTGTTTAGCTAAGGTGATGACACCTATGCTAATGGTGTCTTGTTTTATTGGTTGTAAAAGTTGGAAAGTTTGTATGATGCCACACAGCCTGTTGTTTAAGCCAAGTTGTAACACCCCAACCCGAAATCCAATAATCTGAACGGCGATCACTCCCAAATAAATTACAACTGCAGCGGAAATAAATACAACAACGGGGCGGTATTACAATGCCGTTGGCCACCCTTGTGACCAACAAGGCTAACTCCAAATACAACTCCAAAAGTCACGGTCTGAATACGAATACAATCCGAGATACTAGGAATCAAACTCTAATGTAAAATACTTAAGTAAAATAAATGTCTAGAAGAAGACTCCCATAGCTTGAATCTACCCCACCTACACTCGGTGTGGTAATCTTAACTTCAGGTACCTGAAAAATGGGGGTGCCCCCAAAGGGGCTCAGCAAACAATGCTGGTATGGAAAACGTGCAGCCCATCGTCTACCGGGCCACACCAACTACTTTGTCGAACACATGCAGTTCATTTTTATAAAGCTGTAAACAAGCATAGTCTGATAATAACAAGTATCCATACAAGGACAATAATGTCACATAGAACAAGACACAGAAGGTCGTGTTAGCTGAACTGAAATTCTTTAATGATAGTCGGTCCACACAATGGGACTGACAGGTATAACTGAATATCTTAAATAGTGGAGGTATAGTGACCTCGTTAAGATTGAAAGGTTGGGTATAAAAACCCCAGGAGATAACGTAGTTAAACCCTGAACTGAGAGGCGTGGGAAATAGAATCCCACTAGAGGAATGAAGTCTTCCTCAAACTGAAGGGCATTAGAAACCCGGAAGGAATAGAGTCTTCCTCCCAACTGAAAGTTCCGTCGCGACGTAGATAGGAGACGACCTGAGACAGGTACAGCTCCTGTAGCATGCATGGCCAGATCCAACTGGGCTCCTCGTTCTCGTAGTATAGAGTTGTTAATGTTATCATATAAAGACGTTAAACAAGAACACAATGTGTATTGTCAATTATCACGTTTAGGATAATGACGTTTGTTATAAAGTGAAGTTAGTGAGAGACTTGAGTACAAGTCCTCGGTATACTGAAGCGCAGGTATTTAATCCACTGGTATAGTAGTGTTTGTATGCGTGGGACATACACGTAGTAGTCAGCATCATTCACGCACATAAAATAATACAGCAGCGCAAGAGTAAACAACATTTTACATTAATTATCTTGGTCGTTATTCAAACAACAGATAGCACACAAGCCGGTGTAATCCGGTAGAAAACAGGTTGCAAGAATCCCATACCGTTCACCGTAGGTCGCAGTTGATTATACCCTGGTCAACGTCTGGTCAAACAAAGTCCTAGAATAGGATTAACTGAGAGGGTTAATTTATGTTACCCTTATATAATAATTCTATTGGATCTTTTAACAAATCTCGTATTTGTTATTTCATGTGAGGTTTATTTCTTTCAATTACCTCATGATTTAATGTATATCTTATTTGTTATTCCTTTTTGATTTATTTATAAATCCTTTAATGTACATATATGTATTCATATATTCATGCACTATATTTGTTGTTTACTTTAATTGTCTAAGGGACATAACAACTTATAATTTTCTTAACTATATTTAAATGTCTTACAATGACATAATATTCTTATAATCTCATTATTCTCCTTTTAGTCATAAATATTATTTATTGTTTTCCTTTAACTTCCTTATAACTATATAAGCCATAGTTCTAATTCCATAATTCCTTTAAAATTCTTTCTTCTAATTCCTCAAAATATCCATATAGGACTTATATTTATTTAAATCTAAATTCTTACCCTTATATTTCAGTTATTTACAAAACAACCACATTAATTCATGAACTTTATATTTAAATTCTAATCTCATTATATTATAGAGTTTTAACTTCTTATTTAGCTAAATTACATAGTCACACTAATATTTTAGTATATAGCTTTTAAGTACTATAACTTTCAAAAATAACAACTTAGCCCCTTAAATTCTCGGCAATAATATTTTATTTCCCATAATTACAATTTAACCACAAAACCTTATAAACTTTGCATAATGCCTTATAAACTATAGTTTTAATTTTAATTCTCCATAAATGCCGAATATATATATATAAATTCTTAAATTACCAAACTAACCCCAAGTAATTCGGCTTTGGTCTTGAACTCTCCATTAATTACATTTTCACCCCAAAACTTTATAATAACTTCTTAATGACTTATAAACTAAAGTCTAAATATATAATTCCTCAAAATTTCAAAGGTGAGCCTAATAAATCTCTTAATTATGAATTCGCCCCTTTTTATGTTCTAAACTTTCATAACAAATAAATTACATAATAGCCCAAAAATAAAATGTTATTTTAACACTTGTTTAAATTATCTAAAATTCATAAACTTAATTCCTAACCTTATATTATATTATAATTTCACCAAATACCCCTTTAGCTCTCGGCTTTCACAATATATACACTAAATTTTGTAAAAATTACATTTAAGCCACTTAACTTAATTAATTAGCCATTTAAGCACTAATGAAATATTTTTAGCTCACCAAACTTTGTGATATAAGTTTATATACCTAAGTAGGTCATTAATACCTATTTATCAATTAGTACATTCGGCCATATTTATTTGGTGACCATATAGTATATAAAAGTGGACTTATATGTCATAATAATTATACATAAATTCATAGGAGTTATATAACTCATGTAAAAATTATTGTAATGTCTTATATAGATTCTTAGCTCAAAAATAAGCATTTTTGCCCTTGATAATTCGGCTTGAATTAATATGTGACATAACTAAATTTTGTGACACAAAAATGTGTCTTAAGGTAAATATTTTCTATATAAGTTATAGATTGTATTTTTGGCATATAATACCATATAGTTTCGGTCTTAATAAACCTAGGAGATGTACATAATTTTTGTATAATTTTTAGAAGCTTAACAAAGCTTATAACATAAAGATTTACTAGTAAACTTACTTCTTAACAAAGGTGGTTAAAGTGCTTGAACTCCTCTTGAATCTCCAAGCTTTCTCCAAGGGAATTTTGATGCTCCACTTCGGTTATATACAAGTGGTGAAGGAGTTTAGGAGTTAGATCTTGAATAAAGATCTTAAGTAGATTTGTAAGTAGTTTTAAAAGAATTTACCTTAAGCTTTTCTCCTTATAATTTCGTCTCACCAAAGGTAGATGAAGAACAAGCTTTCCTCCATGAAAAATGAAGAAGAAAAGAGCCTTAGAAGAGATTGAAATCGGTTACACAATAAAATGTGCTTTAAGGATTTTCAAGCTTGAAAACTACCTTAAGATAACCTTGAGATGCTCCTTGGTTTAATGTTGGTTAGGACAACCTCCTTGGATAACTAATTGATGCCGAACCCTTGTTGATATGCTAGGAAGAGTTTTGCTTCAAGGTTTGACAAGAAATGCTGAGGAAATTACCTTAAAGATGAAGATAGAAGTTAAAACTCCATTAATGGACTTAAGAGCTTCAAAGGAAGAAGATGAAGCTAGAAGAGAGAGCTAGGGAGCCTTACCAATTCGTGGATGAAGAGGGCAAGGAGAAGAATGAGACTCACGAATTGTATAAGGTAAGAAAATGCATTTGGAATTTGATTTTTGCTTTGTCAATTTTTAATGTCAAATGACTTTACTTTTCCTTAGTTTATTACATGGTTTATTGGCTCAATAAAGCCTCCTTTCCAGCATAATTTCGTGCATGTGGTGTGTGACAAGGCAAGAGTTGGAAAGGAAATAATTGTGAGCTAGAAGACAAGGTAATTTAGGTAAGTTATTCTTTTGATTTTTCTAAGTTAGGCTTGTCTTCTTCCTCCCTTGTAGAGTCACGAATTCAAG
>CM041776.1:493989264-494049264 GCA_023374045.1 Limonium bicolor
CCTCATTGCGTAGATGGAATTAAATTAACAGGGCATGCAATTAATAAAGGAAAGAGTGTACTCCCCAATTTTCGTAGAGTGTAGAGAGCTCCCCCACACTTGAGTGCAGCTGTGGAATGACATGAAATGTACCTGTAAAGAATATCTACACAGCCAGAAGAACTCAAGTAAAACCTGCATTTTATTATAATATATAAAAGGGAAATATAGTACAAAAAAAGAAAACAACATTAGATGAAAGGAAGATAAAAGATAGATAGTGGGTTGCCTCCCACCAAGCTGCCCGGGTTTAACGTCTCTAGCTAGACGCATGTTCTTCATTATCCCGGATCATAAATGAAAGTTGACAATGGTAGTACGGGAATAGGAAATTGGCAATAAGTAGGACCGAACCACCTGGATCAAAACAAAGTATTATGGCAACAATTACAGTAGTAAAAGACAAACTCCACAAAACCTGGTTTTGAAGGAGGTGTTTGTTGCCATCAATATTGTATTGAAAACCGGGTGATGGTTGTAGTGCTTCCTCAAACAAGAGAATGTAAACATTCTCCCTCTGTTGTTTAGCCGTATGGATGTAAGATGGTAGTGGTGGTGCTTGCTCAGAGTCGAGGATGTAAATTTCCTCCCCTGGAACGAAAATGAAGGTGGAAGTGGGCTTCAATGGGTGGGTTGGGTGGGCATTATTTTTCTTTGGAGAAAGGCCCAGATTTTTCAATGGATGTCCCTTGGTATGAGGATCAAAGTTGGATGGCTCCTCCTCCTCAAATTTGAGAACGTATATATCCTCATCTTTTTGAAGAGGCTCATAAGAAGAGCCCTGATTGATTTCAACTTCAGAGGGAGATGGCTCCTTGAAGGTGATATTGGTGTTTTGTTTGGATGTTCTGGCGGGAGCGAGCATTCCTCCTCTTCATTTTTGAGGATGTAACTATCCTCATTTTCTGGATATAGAACAGAGAAGGAGGGAAAATAACGGTAATTGACTTCAGAGGGGGAGACTCCATGAAGTTGAGGTAGAAGTTGTCCTCTGATGGCTTGTCTTCAAGCTCAAGCAGAAGGTTTGATACTGTTTGCTCAGGTTCGAACGGGGTTGTAACACCCCTACTATTAATACATGCTTACTGTCCAATCTCCTTACACGTCAGATACACGCAGCGGATACTACTTACGTACAATGGGTGATACAATGCCGTTAGTCACCCACGTGACTAACAAGGCTACTACTTCTACATACAGCATCGGTCTGATGGACCGGAATCCCGAGTACTACACTTCTACAACACATACTCATTCATCAAACGAATACTACAAGGTTCCATTCAATACTTTACTCCTTCATTAGCCATACAATACAAAATACAAACCGAGTTTACTAGGTTCCCAATACCATTACAATGCTTCTTCCAAGTTCATACATACTCACTAAGAGACTACTTACTACCCGTTCCTCACACGCTACTTACTTCCAAATACCAGGGTGTGCCTCCGGTCTCTTCCTTGACCATATTCGTTTCGGGTACCTGCACACTAAAAAATGTCCCCGAAGGGGTCAGCTTTCGCCGAGCATGATAACCGCATACCCCGCGTACTAGTGAGGGTACGCCGACCACTTGGTCGAATACATGCGGTTGATTTCATTCCAACATACATGCATACATGCTCTTATACACAATACAACAATACTTACGCAAGGCATACATACATACACTACATTACATACAAGGAATACAATAAACCATCCAATACATACTTACCTTCTTCCGAAATACACATACTCATTACATACACAATATACAATTCTTGTTAGCTTCATTGGTCCACCCGGGTAATCGGGTGGAGATTACTCTTTTACTCGTTACTTCATACACATACATACTCATACTCATACTCATACTTACTTACGGATCCATACTTACTTACTCTTACTCTTACTCATGTTAAGTCGTCGGGACCTCCGGCCGGGGACTACTCCGTCCCCCACCGGGATTTACTTGACTCACCAATCCGGGATGCTACCCATTTAAGGGATTTGGGCCGCGGACCAGTTAAGAGTCAGGAATTGCAGCCAACCTTTGTGACTCCGCATCCTCACGCGTGGCCGAAGCTATATCGGACTTGTACTCATTCCAATTTACTCACTTAAGTTAGGAGTTAGATAGTTAGGAATTAGCACAAGTCAACATCCAAGCCACAATAATACAATACACATATACACATACATACGAGGTACAATACTACACAAACAATACGAGGTTCAAATACCATTCATCATCATTCATATATTCATGAATTATACAAACTAGTGCTCAAGACAATAAATATCAAGCACAACATAGGTCAAGCACAGGTAAGTGCAATATAGTCTGATTCATGCATTTATCTTATTTAGGTGGTCAAATAAGCACACAAATCGGGGTAACCAGATTAGGATACAGGGCATGAAGAAATCATACCTTTCACCATTGATTTCGGACTCACCGACTCCTCTTCGATGTTCGACTAATCAAATCCTATCACATACATACATTCGGGTGGTCAATTATCCATAATTAACCTTACTCATTACTTTACTAGAGTTTCCTAGTTTACACTTACTAATTCTTCGTTGTTCAAATACCTTTACTTATGTTACTTACTTAAAATTATTCCTAAGCTTGTTTATAGCCTTAATGACCTTTAAACATCATTAATCATGTCTTAATTACCTTATACTATCATTACCCTTCATTACCCTACCTTAGATTAGCTTTAAAATGGATTATGTGAAGAAAATGGGGTGGTCCTGGTTTGTGTCCTGGTTTTAAACCCGGACCAACTCACTGGAACAACTCTCGGGTGTAAATAAGGCTTGGTCCGGGTTTACACTCTGGTTTACAACCCGGACCATATGTTCTGAAATGCTACGGGTAAGTTTTTGACATCGTCCGGGTTTGTGTGCTACTTTGCAACCGGACAAATTTGTTTTAGTAACTTACGGGTGTATTTTTGGGGTGGTCCTGGTTTGCGTACTGGTTTGAAACAGGACCATTCCAGCGAGAAGGCATTCTGCCAAGTTTAAGAGATTGTCCTGGTTTGCGTACTGGTTTGAAACCAGGACAAATCCAGCCTGTTGCAAATTTACAGTTTTAAGCTTTGTTTCAACTTCAATCTTTTGCCAATCTCTTCCCTATTATTCCTACATATAATCTAGCATGTTTTAGCACCTAATTAAGCTCCTAAACATGCTCAAATCCCTTACCAACTCATTACTCCTTTCCATACTAATTCACACACCAATTCTCCACATTTTCATTCCAGCACTTACATTACTTCACCAAGTGGTTTTGCTACAGATTTGGGTTCTTATTTCCTCCATGTCTAGTTCCCTTCTCTAATGCTAAATTACCATCCCAATTCATCTCCAAAAACACCACCATATCTATACCCAAGTCCAATACTCATTTTACTAACCCTTGTACTTTAATTCCTCCTAACTCCTCCAATGCAATCCACTACCTCTTGCTACAGATCCTTACATGTTTCCTCCTCATTCTCCACTTGCCAATCCATCCTCCCCAAACAAAATCTGTTACAACATTCATTTCTACCTAGTTCTAATTCACTAAGTGTTTTATTCCTATGTAAATTTTGCTAGTCTCCCTATATTTTTACCATCTCACCACATTGTTTTCTCACACATTACCATCATCTCACCAGTTTTCAATAGTCATCAATATACAATTCCCATACACCAATACTAGCCACAAAAATGCTCTTAAAATTCTGCACAACATCTCATTCCCAAACTAGTTTGTAACAGTTTTAAAATGTCTTTTAAGGGTTTAAAATCTGTTTCTTCCTACACATTACACTATCAATGCATTACTACCTTACAATACATATTTTTATTCCTCAAACTCTGTTACACATTCATTTACAAAGCTACACAAAGGCAAGTACATTACCTTGTTATTTCACAAGCTTCTCCTTCCTTCTCCTCCTTCTTTCCTTCTTCTTTCTCACCGGTTTGTAGACCAATTCTAACACTACAACCCATTGATATACATATCAATACACCATTCTAATACACAATTTAACCCTAACCATTATGTAAGTTCTAATATAGGTTTTAGGGTTTGAAATTATTTACCTTCCAGGAGTACAAGAGCTGTTTGGGATAGCTCAAGAACAAGGTTTCCTCTCTTCCAACAAAGCCAAAATTGGCTAGAATACAAGGGAACCAAACAAGGGTTTAGTTCAAATTCGTTTTGCCTCTAAGGCTAGAAAAAACATTGGAGTTTTAAAGAGATTTTACCTCAAAAGAACAAGGAGAACAAGGTGGCTCTAATGGTGGTCTTGAAGCTCCAAATGGGGTATACCCATAAAAACGAAAGTTGTTGTTTTTGGATTTTGGAAAGATAGGAATGTAGCTCTTGATGAGAGGATTCCAATGGTATACTTTTATAATTTTTGGAAGAGGTTGAGGGAGTTACAAAGGAGAGAAGTTGAGTTTTGTGTGGTTCTCTCAAATCACCATGGGAATCGCAGCATGGGGAAGAAGAAGGAGAGAAGAAAGAGAGAGTGAGGGGGTGCTGGTTCACGTGAGAGAGAATAGAGAATGGGGATAGGAGAGAGAGAAATGTGAGAGTGTGAGAGTAAATATGTTACTTTTGCTTTTAAGTTTTTGTCTCTTGTGAATAAAAAGAGAATAGAGATTGTGTGTGAGGGAGAGGTTAAAATTGGACACACACACAGAGCATGGGGGTTTTAGAATTTTATTTACAGTATTGGACACATAAGTTTGTGTTATTTATGTTTCTACCCCACAACTTCCCGTTTTTGACAGTTTTTACTAACCTCTCGTTTTATTGATTTTATCGGTTCTAAAGCTTCACTAATATTTATTAATGATTATTTAGTTGACCAAAATTGTTACGAGTCTATTTGCCCCGCTTAAAGACACGTTTTCCCGGTTACCTCGAAAAACGTGCTTTAAGGTTCGTTAGTGCTTTTAATCCATTTTAAGGATCTGTTTTCTTCGGGATTTTTCCCCTCATATTATTTAGACTAATTAAGCCTTAGAATCCTTATAATACGCTAACCGAGGTCTCATACCTCCTATGGTTATTTAACGCTTATTTAGCGTTTTTCGCTTTTTAAGCATTCTTCATTTCTTTTGGATTTATTTTCCTTACCAATATTACTTAGGCGTCATTAGGCTTTAATTACGTATTAGATTAATCTTAATCCCTATATTTAAGTTCGGGGTATTTCAGGGGTGGTGATATAGAGTAACTTAAATCCTCAGGTAAGTTGTCCACTATATGAACCAGTTTGCTCTCCGGTTGCTGTGATGTAAGGTCTAGTGGGACCTTCCATCATTTCATTTATCGCAAACTAATTTGGCATAGAGCTTCAGTTGGTTCATGTCGAGGTATTCTTCCTCAGCTGCTGCTCCACTTCAGGGACCATTTCACTCTCGGATTGTTGCTCCCCTTGAGCTAATGTGATGGGCTGGTCCACTACGTAAATTACACTTGCATACTCTTTTGGATTAGGATTGGTCTGTGAAGGAAATTTACCAGGTGGCCTTTGCGGGTAAGGAGTTGTTGAATCTGGGACTGCAAGTCTTTTTGGTCTTTACGCAGGGCTGCGATCTCTTTTGCGTATCTCTGGACTTACCCATCATTGCCTTAAACATCTCTTGCATTTGAGACATTTCAGATTCAGGATTCAAAGGAGGTGGAGTTGGTTGACTCGAAGAAGCATCATTGCCATAAGGTTGTTGCTGATACTGCCTTTGGCCTCCTTGAAAATTGGTCTGAGGTCTGTTAATTCGAGATGTTTGTAGTGTATGTGGGTTTTGGATATTTTCGGTGTTTGAGTAGCGAAGATTTGGTGCCAAGGTTGCCTGTACCCTGAATTGTTGGTGAGATAGTTTGCTTTCCTTGCTGCTTTTAATTTTTGTAGTTGGGGGCATTGTTCATAGTCATGAGGCCCACCACATTGCGTACAAGAAATAACAGGAGATGATTGGGACAGAGGTGCATAGCCGGAGGGATTGTAGATGATCGGGAAATCATCGACTTAGCTTGCTGGGGGTAGGAGTTCATAGCCATCTGCTCAACCACTCTTTGCAGAGTACTTACTTTTGTTGCCTGCTGAGCATTGCTCTCCATGAGTTGCTCATGGCTTTTCATCAGCTGGTCAAACTTGTTATCACTTTCCCCAACATGGTATAAACCTGGGAGTACCGCTCCTGATCCACCGAAGGCCCAGTCTCTGATTTCTTCACAGAGAGAGAGACTCCATGCTATTCAGAAATTGTGCTCCTGGCTTTTCAGAATATCGGCCCTAAGGAGGATAATACCATTGTTCTGCATGGACCGATCAAGCCTTTGTAGAACAATTGTGATACTTGTTCATTCGTCAGACCATGGTGAGGACAAGTAAGTAGTAGTCCTTTGAAACGGTCCCAAGTTTCACAAATATTCTCTGACCCAGGTTGCTTGAAATTATAGATTTCAGCAATCATTTCCAACGTTCGGCTGGGGGGGTAGAATTTGTCGTAGAACTTGGTGGCCATGTCACCCAAGTACCAATGGTACTTGATGTCAGGCTATGATACCATTTGCTCGCACTTCCCGTCAGGCTGTGAGGGAATAATGACAGTCTTGCGTACTGGAGTACTGCGTCGGTCGCAGTTAAACTGTTGGCATGCTGCAAGAGACTTAGTAACATGTAACAGGGCTTCATCTGGACTGGAACCATCAAACATGCCAACTCCTTTACACATCGGATTTGATGATATGGCTTCAACTTCTGCCACTCATCGTATTCGGATGGGCTAAGGTGAGGAAGGATGATAGCAGGCTGTTGTCCTTGATTAGACGGCCTGTTAATGTTTCGAATTGTCGCTGGTGTAGATGCCATGTCAGATCTGGGTCAGATTCTATCACTGTGGTGGTAATGTTTGTTGAGTTCGTCTCGCCTTAGAGTGCGCAGAAAGGTTCTCTCGATCTGGATTGTAACCAACCCGTGTGATTATTAATTTTCTGGGAGGTGTTTGACCTGGTAAAAGGCATTCACCACTCAAAACAGAGAAAAGAAACTCGTTATGTGTTAGAATAATAAAAATGTTAGGAATTAGTTGACAGAAATTATAAGTTAGTAGTTAGGTACATAAATTATAAGTTAGTAGTTAGAGACAATGGAAATTAAAATGACAGAAAATTAAATGACAGAAATTATAAGTTAGTAGTTAGTATACTGGAAATTATAAGTTAGTAGTTAGTATACTGGAAATTTGAAGGACAATGGAAATTAAATGACAGAAAATAAATGACAATAAAATAAAGAGTTAGTAATTAGATGTCAGAAGTCAGATGTCCGTAGTCAGATGTCCAAAGTCAGATGTCCAAAATAATAGTAACAGATTATTATAATATAACAGGTGAATTATCCGGGCTTAGGGACTAGAATAAATCAAGTCCCCGGCAACGGCGCATTTTGCAGACTGTATATCGTGAGTGGTTGGAACTGGTTGTAATTAAAACAAAAGAAAAGAAATTAAACTCAAAATAATAGTCGGGTGCAAACAAAACAAATCTCGGTCGTAGTAGTATAGTAAAGTGTAAGCGACCGGATATCGAACCGTGGGACTAAGGTGAATTATTAAGTACCTAAGCTTTGTCACAAGAGGGGATTAATTGACTTTTTTTGTAAAATAAAACAACAGATAAGATTAACTGAGTTGAAGATAAATTAAACGGGACTCCAGGTTCGGTTTATATAATCTGATTAATTATGCTATCTTTACCGGTTTAATTATAATTGTTTGGCAAAATCCTCTTATTTTCTTAAGGTCCGATGTGAAAAACTCATAAGAACTCGTTACCTGAAAATGCAAGGTCCGATGAAAACTCAAGCAAAATACGTGTAAACGGACGGTTTAGATATGAGAAATAATTTATGCATCTGAGTACTAACTTATCCGATGTGAAAACAAGTTTCCTCCAGATTTACGGCTTAATTAACCTATCTGTTTGTCACCGATCAGATTAAAACAGATTTAGTAAAGCTTTTAATAAATCGATGAAATTTATTAAAAAGGTGAGAGATAAACTTTAATCGTAACAAACTTTATTTATTTTAACCGGGTAGAAATATAGATTACATAATTAAACAAATTACGGTCAAACCTTCGCCCGGAGTAAATCCTCTTAGCCCAACATAATTAAAAAGACAGAATGAGAAGTAAAAGAATCATCTGGGAAAGATAATTAATTCAGCCACTATCTGACTGCTAATATTTGGGTAGAGGTTGGACAGAACAACGGTATGGAAATGGAATGTTTTTATGGAATGAGATGTTGTATGGAATTATGTGGATAATATGTGGATGAGATGTATAATTTTTGGAGAGTTTTATGGTATTTATGGAGGAAAAAATGGTATAAGTTTGGGGTGGATGAGATATGATTTAATGGAGGTTTGGAGGTGTATTTATAGAGAAATATAGGGTAAAGGGGGAGGTAAGGCGGGTGGTGTTAACGTGTGAAGAGATAATGATTTTATCTCTTCACACGCTGCTGTTGCGCCCTGCATGCTGGCAAGATCGACATGTCCGGACCACCATCCGGACCAGACTGGTCCGGACCACCATCGGACCAGACTGGGTCCGGACATGTCGATTTTCTTCTCGGGTGCGCTGGCGAGTCTTCGTCCGGACCAGGTGATCCGGACACTGGTCCGGACCAAGGGTCTTTTGCCTCTAAATGTTCGTTTTAGCTCCGATTTGATCCCCGTTTTTGCCTACGCGTTCGTCTCTTCGTGTACTTTGCTCCTAGCTTGGTTTTCTCATGTTTAACAATAAATTTGTGAGATAATCAATAAAACATAACTAGAGAAAACTAACCAAAGTGGAGAAATGAGCAAGAAAAGTGCTAATATAATATATGAAATACACCTATAAAACATGCTCATTTGGACACTTATCAATATGCATGCGATAATGGATGTATAAAGTTTATGAATATAATAAACGACAATCTTCCCATGCATGCAAGAGAACGTTTACGTAAAACTAATCCCGAATTAAACCGAAAACCCGAGAGACATTATTAGCTAATAACGGGGAATGAACCGGGAGGGATTAGCGACGGTACGGGGTACCGTAGAGTAATGCTGTTAGGGATGCTAATACGTAGTGTGATACGTATTATTAGATTGATAGAGGCGTCTCGAGGAGCATTGGATTTAGCCTGATTCATACTCCACGGTCCTATGTTCCTGGTGCACGGTATGTTATTATGTGACTTGATGTCTCTGAGGATTTCCTCAGTTCAGACATTTTGTCTGAAAATCTGTGATAAGATTGAATGTCTGCTTGTGTGAATTAATATGCATGAATTGTATATTAACGCTGCTTTATTATTATTGTTGTTGTGCGATAACAGTGTTGTTATATATAAACATATTTATTAAACGAACTAGCGACAATGATGTTATCTTATATGTGTAATATAAGGAACGTAAGAAAACGTTGTAGCATTAGGATAATAAGAGATATATATATAATATTATCTGAGACTTATATACAGAGCATTGGCCTTTTTAACGTCGTTCTCGTATCTAACACTGGGTCCCGAGTCGGTGTATAGGATTGGACTAACGACCTTAGTCTGCTGTGTTAGGTAAATGGTAATGCGATGCGATGGTATAGGTGAATAATCCAAGAGGTTGTGGCTCTTGGTGTGAGTAGTGATCAACTAACGATACTAGGATGTCGTGTGAGTATCTGTAAGTATCAAGGCAAATTTCAACGGACTACAGATGGTACCTCTGTCGAAGACTACTACTGGAGTGGCTACTGCCGTGGGTGACCCGCCATGAGATATGGGTATGAATAGAGACATGTCGGTTTAACGAGACGTCGTCATAGGCATGAGACTAAACAATATACGAACAGCTAGATAGCTCGTATTACTGGTGAGAATCATTTGGGGCCTTAAGGCCAAGACGAGAATAAACCGAACATTTATAACTCTCGTACTGTCTCGCTTGTTGTTTAATATGCTTATAATATACTGTTGTGTGATATGTGAATACATGATTTGTGTGGTGTGTTTGTGAATTGGTTGAGTTGAGTTGTTGTACTCGTATATGTGTTTGTGGATTGTTTGAGTTGAGTCGTGTACTCGTATATGAATTATTGTGGATTGGATGAGTTGAGTCACTGTACTCGTATGTGAATTATTATGTGTTTGGTTGAGTGGAGTCCTTGTACTCATATATGCGTTGTGACGCATTTAGTTGTTTTATGTTGGTGTGATATGTGAAGTCGGGGGCTCGTTTGTTATTTGAGTTACTGCAATATTATTATTGCTTTACAGTTTATATTAAATGAAAATGCATGAAAATGAACTGCATGCTCTCGACCAATTAATTGGGGGTCTGAGGGGGTATGACAGTCATGTAGTAGCATATTCAGCAGGAGCTGATTCCATACCACAAACAAATATTTTTCAGGTATGCAGCTTCCGGTGTCGACAGAGAGCGGGACGCGCTGGGTAGCTAGTCACAATTATTAAATATGTACTGTTGTACTTCGATACGAATGTAGAAACGTGTATAGGACATGAATACTTAGAATGCTCACTACGATTGATTTATTTTGGAATGGCAAGTTAAGTCTATCTCTTGTTGTCACTGTGGGAAATTGTTCATATTATGAATATTTCAGTAAATGAGTTATTACTCGTATGGGCGAGTGAGAACGGTGACACCAGTAGTTCGATTGTATTTAGATTACCGTTGCGATTATAAGTTAAGTACGAGTTTTGGATGACGATTAGGAGCCGATTAAGTAGAGGTAATAACCTTGAGTGCATGTTGTTCATGTCGATGGGAGTGAGGATGTTATGGTGGCGGGGGGTAAATTGTTTCCCTCATCTCGTATAGACATTGTGCATGGTGGAACCACTCCGATAGTATCATGTTCGGGTGCTTGTGGATGATTATATGGCAGAACATGTTGATGTTGCTCTGCCAGTACCTCTGCCACAGAGACGAACACTTCGGTCTTCGCAAACAACTACAATCAAATGGTCGGTTGCATGGGTCAAAATCCCGAGCCAGGTGAACACAATGAACACTTATTCTAAAATTATCATTATGTAATATCTCAATTAGTATATGGTTTAGGGTGAGTCACTTAAACCTAATTAATCAACAACTTATGAAAATGTCAAGTCGAAAAAAACTTGTAGAGGGAAAGGAAAAAGTGTTGCCACACCAGCTCCTACGAGGATATCCACCAATTTCATGGTGAGACCTGATTTAGTAGAGCAAAAACATATTGGATAGGTCGTCACAAAACATGGGACTTCTGCACTCGGCATTGTTGTTGATGTCACCTCACAGTGATACGACCACTATGGAGGATGCCCAAGATCTTTTTCACCACCAAGAACCCGAAGGGAGGACTCATCAGTTCGATATATATATATATGTCCGACTTCACCGATGTATTCAAGAGGGACTGGTTAAATGTATCGATTCAAGTCAGCTATCATGTGAGCGATCGCATACCTTTTCCTATCTTAATGCAGACTTGAATTAGTTTTTGTACTAAAACGCCGTTCACTGATGTTGTGTCTTTATGGTGCAGAATGTGCATTTTAAGGCACTACAAGATCATCAAACTAACAGCTTCGGATTCCTATGCCCTGCTACGTCCTACGATGTGACTATGTCAATGGACTTGCAAGGTCTTATGCGGTACTTGACGAATGCAATATTTGAATGTGCAGATAGGTCATATATGCTCCCCATATTATCAAGGGTAAGTCATACTTCCATATCTTATTACGTTTATTTATAAGTTATGTTATCGTGTTATGATTTTAATTTATTAAACTACGTGAGCAGTCGGCATTGGTCATTGTTGGTTGTGTCCATAAAGCACCCGAGATCTTTCAGTTTGACTCACTTGGTGAGAGGCCAAGAAGCCATAGATAGCATCGGCTCTAATGAAGTGAGCTATTTAAATTATACAACAATTGTCATAACTTAATAAATTGTTTCATTATTTTTGATTAATCTAGTATTACATCCAAACTGTTTATTTTGTATAGTGCCTTGAAAGCTTATACTTTTGTAAATGCAAAGGCAAGTGAAGAGCATCCCGTGGACTCTGGCGAAGGTAGTTTTACTTATTTTGTGTAAATAGTTAACATGTTAATAGTAGACATGCAAGTATGATTGATAACGTCCATGTGTGAATGTAAGTGTCCAGTACAGCCTGGTGGATCAGAATGTGGTTACTATGTTATGAGGTTTATGCATGACTTAGTAGCATCATCTATGCTTTTGCTAGAAAACTCATTGGACAAGGTATAAGACTATCTTTTGAAAGTCTTGATTTATATGTAGTTTTATCCTTTGTCATACTTTGTATAGTTCTCATTAGTATTCATTTTCGTTTGTTCAAGGCTTTCGAACAACTTGTGGGCTATGGACATTATGAAAAGAACCACATATCTGAGATTCTCGAGGATTGGTCAGAATTCATCAACACCAACATACTTAGTTGATTATGATAGTTTGATGTGAATGTAATTGTGTTGTAGATGTATTTCATTAGATTGAAATATTGTGAAGTGTATTGTAATGGAGTGTGGTGAAGTGTATGAATATCTAACCCTTATTTCGTTATGAATTTTCTTCTTTCTTGCATATATTGATGTGTGCCGATGATAGTGGCCGTTTATGGGTTTATGGTATGTAACTGAGGCGCCCCAGTGGTGGCAGCATTTATAATGTGTTTATAGGTTGTTTGATTATGTGGTGATTTGGGTGCATTTACAAGCTAGAATGGAAAAAAAATAGTTGCTATTCGGCGGTTCCTAACAAAGAACTGCCGAAATAGGGTGTTAGGTCAAACCATTTCAGTCAAATTCTTTATTTCGACGACGAAGATCTATTTCGGCGTTTGCTTATTACTAAGAACCGCCGAAATAGGTTGCAGGTCAACGGAATCCGGTCAAATACTCTATTCCGGTGGAGGTCTATTCGATGGTTTTTTTTAATAGCAACCGCCGAAATAGGTCTTCTGCCGAATTAGGGGGTTTTTCTACTAGTGGAGAATGGTGGTATGGTCGGCAGTAGCAGCACATGGGGCAAGAGTGAAATGATTGAGTGAAATGAGTGTAAGTAGGGTGGAGTGGTGGAGTGGAGTTCCTAGAAAGACTTTGTGACTTAAAATACAATTGCTTTTCACATGTTACTTTTGGTCTCCTCCTCTCTCCTCTTGCAGCCTTCCATGCTTGTTTTGGGGGGGAGAATTTGAAATTGTTTAAGACTTATAATATTATGACTCAAATGTTGTACATTTTGGACTAGGTTGATGAGTTAGGGTAACATGGTGTTATTACATGTTCTAAAGTGTATTCCTTGTGTTTTAAGTGCTGCTATACTTTATTATTTATTGTGATTTTATAAAGTATACCAATAATTTTATCCCATGATTTGTGATCTTACCTCATGTATTAATGTACTACATGTTATATTAACTTTAGGAGTTGTTTCCTCCTTATAAATACTCCCTTTTTGGTCCATTATTTTATGTGAGACTTGGTGCTCATTTTGGACTTTACATATTTGTTTATATGTGTATGTTTAGAGGTTATGAATGGTCTTGGTGAATTTGGCTCATTAGTGTTTCTTTTAATGATTAAACATTGGTTTATATCCCTTGATTAAATTAATCCCTCATTAATTAAGGTGAGTAATATTGGGTATTTCAATTGCCATGTGTGTGAGCCGCATATAGTTGGGTGCGGACAACGCGTGTCTACGAATTTATGGTCCCGCCTTAGTTTCTCTCGGGTCATGTGTTCTCCTGTATAACACACCTAAGGTGCCATTTGAGAATGGTTTATCAGGGCTTTTGATGACTTTTGCTTTAAGCTTCTCTATATTTGGCCACTTGTCAGTTCATTATTTATCTATACTAACTACTAGGTCCCACTAAAAGTTAACTCTATAACAAATGTAAGTTTACAATTGATCAACTAACTAACTAATTAACCATACCTAACTGAATGATAGATGTCCATAAACCAACATATATCAACTACGGGGTCTATGGTCCTTGGCCATCACCTTTTGCTTTAAGTTATATTAATCTAGAACACTTGTCATTCTTTTACTAATCTATTTACCTTCTCTCCTCTGTTGGTTTCACCATCCATCTCACAGTAACTTCATGTTAAAGCTTGTAAAAGCCGCGTTAAAAAATGAACATTAATTTATCTGCAGAACAGGGCCTGACGCAAAAAACAACTACATATATGTCATAATGACGACCCATTGTTGTGAATTGGGCCGAGGCCCACTTACCGACCATCTGATAGTTGACACTAGAAGAGGTCCGGAATAGGGGTGATCATTTGGATAATTCGGTTAACCGAAATCCAAATTGTAAAAAATAAATTGGATTTCAGTCATTTCGGTTAAAAACCGAATTATCCAAATTAAGACCAAAACCGAATTAACCATTATCCAAATTATCCGAAATCCAAATTTTTTTGAAAGTGAAATCCGAAATCCAAACTGAAATCCAAATTTTAGCTAGTTTGGATTTCAACTTACCAAAATTTAGGGTTTGTGTTTAACTATTTATCACTAAAGACTAGAATCAAAAAATAGAATATTCTTTTGTAAAAAAAATTTGGATAATTCGGTTAACCAAATTAGACAAAGCAAAAACCAAATCCAAACCAAATTATAATTAGGATAATTCGGTTAACCAAAATTTTCAATTCGGTTAGAAAATTCGGTTAAAAATCCAAAAAATAAAATCAGTTAATTCAGTTTTTGGATAAATCCAAAATATCCAAACTGAATGCTCACCCCTAGTCCGGAACCAGAAACTTTCCTTGAATTTGTTCTAAAAAAACTTTCCTTAAGCTCCCCCGCAGAATTTTAAAAATTAGATCCTGCTCGAATTGCTGTAGACCGCAAGTTAGTGGCTTAGGTTCCCGGTTTATGTCAGCGTCTTCCATCTGTTTCGTCTGCTTTTGACACCGCCACAATCAAGCGAAGTAGGAACCTCGTCGTTCGCCGTCACCGACGACGCCTGGCCGCTTCAGCCTCCATCACTTCCTCCTCCTCCGCTTCGGCTTGCATACATCTATTTGTGGTAACCAAACCTTTTCCGTTCTTATACATTGTTACGTTCCGTTTCCCTCTTATAATTCAACCGCTTCCTTCCAACCTGCTCACCTTTGACAACAGCCGTGGTTTAAGGATGAGATCTTCGACTGTTATCGTGCTGTGTATTGCCTTTCAGGCCGAATCATTGTGTTCTTGTGTGAAATTTACAAGCTTAAATATGTTCCTCTTGTATTTCCTCTATTTTCAGTTCTCTTGCTTGAATTTAGGGTTTTCAAATGTTGCGTGTCTCCACCGTGATTTCTATCCTGGAGGTTTTCACTTCGAAATTATTCATCGACATGTAGACTGATATTCCTCGTTAAAAGGCTTACCCAATGGCGGAGCCAAAGGGGGGAAGAAGGGAGAAAGGACCCCCCAACTTTGCTAAATTGCACAAAAATATAGTGTAAAAAAAAATTTTTTAAGAAAATTTTTACAAAAACCCCCCCTAATTATTTGTAATTTTATGTATGCCCCCCTCAATTTTATTCCTGGCTCCGCCCCTGGGCTTACCACTTTAGGCTCAATTACCGTTGCCGTCTAGATACGTCTCTCCTCTTTCACGCTTCGAACCTGTCTTTATTTTATCATATTGTTTTGTGAAGGAATTGGACAATGCCGCATCCTAACAAGCCAGTGAAGCACGGGCATGGCGGCAACGATACTGAATTTGTTACAAGCAATCTGTGGGTGGGTAACCTGGCGCCTAATGTGACTCATGCTGATTTAATGGAAGTGTTTGGAAAGTATGGACCGGTTGATGATGTCACCTCCTATGCTCCAAAAACCTTCGGATTTGTTTACTTCAAGCATATGAATAGTGCAAAGGTGGCCAAGGAAGCTCTGCAGGGGCATGTGATTAAGGGCAACCCTATAAGAATTGAGTTTGCAAAACCGGTTTGTTCTAATCTGGCTTGCTTTATGGGTTTTTTTGCATGTTTGTTATCTTTTTTTATCATGGCTTTGATGTTTACTCAGACTTTTGTTTTGGCGTTTGTGACTAATATCCTTTTCCTTTATGAGTACTCAGTCATATTATATTGCAAGAGATTTAAGGGAGTGGAGTGTAACTGGTCATCAAAGATGTGAATCCTTGCAAGATATCTTTTAACAAAGATTTTTAAAAGTATGTCAACGTCTTCACTTCATGTGAACATATGGGTGTAATAATTATCCCTACAAACACAAATTACTAGCTATTGAAACATTCTTTCTAACTCTTTCTGATCAGCTTTGCCCTTGAGCATTTTTTCCTTTGCGACAAACCTTTTATTATGTTAGAGGGAAAGTATAGTTGATTTTGCCATTGTATCCATGCACAAAAACTATTATATTGTACTATGGGCGTACAACAATCAACTCAGATTCTACTAACCAGTGATTGTGTACCCTGTTAAATTTCTTTTTTTTTTCTTTAGATTTTTGTTAGATTTACTTTTACGAAGTTGTATGAAATGGCGTGGGCGTACAATATAGACTATAAGACATACATGATCCGGGAGTTCTAGTACAGATGAGATGGGCATATCTAGATGGATAATTTATAAAATAGGCGTAAATGAAAAAAACTATCTCAAATTATGTAAAACAGCTTTTGCCACAAATATCTTAATTTGTATTATGGCATTGGTTATATCAGTTTATCTAAATGCTATCTTGCTCCTCTTCAATATCATATTCATCATATTGATATTGATATTGATAATGATATTTAAGATAATATATAGAAACAAGGAAGAAAAATACACACAAGAATAAAAAGACCACAGTTAGGATAATATCTGAGATGTGTTTTCAAAGTTAGATGTGAAACAAATTTAAAATAATAGTAATATAGTGAAAGAATATCACTAATCCCACCCGTAGAGTGTTTAGAAAAGGACTACTGATAATTATTGATGAGAGAAAGTTGTTTATTAAGTAGTGAAAATTAATGATTCTTCTGGAAAAAAGGTAGAAATAGTAGAGATAGACTAGTGGAGTTTGAAAGATTAGTGGGGGAGGTTGAGTTGTGTGGAGAATGATGACAGAAAGTTGTTTTTTTTCCTTAAGCGCCAAACATGTCATTCGGGGCTTATGTTTGCAGAGAAGATTAAGCTTCTAGAAAATGACAATGTTTTGCACTAGGTTTTTGTTTTCATAAAACACATAACATAATCGTCTTCTACTTCTCGCTTCCACCACATCAGTGACATTGTAGTCTTATCCCGTATTCCGGTCACCTGAACAAAAAATGTGCAAACATCCCACCATAGCAAGTTCGTTTTAGATTCAATATGGGCTGAGACGGTGAGGTGGTCATGCATATGGGCCGTACACTCGTCCAGTCTTTGGTGTGTAGTCTCACCTGTAGAAATTGTCATTCTGTACTGTATTTTGCAACATTTGACATCACCAACTATCAAGCAGCTCATGGATAACTGAAATTTATTCGATCCTTACACTCTTGGCTATGAATCTGTGTTTGACTTGTTCCCGGTTTCATGCTGGTATACTTGTCTCTTGTAAACAGAAAATAACATTAGAAGGCACTAATCTAATGTTAGCTATATAATGTAAACACAGCTTCCTTGCAATTGGCAAGGTTGTAGTATGCTAAAAGTTCTCTTGATGCTTTTTTTAAATGAAAGTTCCCAGCATTTACTCAAAGTTGCAGTTGTCAGGGGCTGTGATGCATTGTAGGAGTTTTATGCGTGGGCATACTGGTCACTTCGATCAACACGTAATTTCAATTTTAAAATAGAACATATGCATAGATCAACAATACTAGTCCTGATATTTTAGTTCCTACCTCTTAAGCCTATGGCAACAACAACATTAAAGCCTTATTCACAATGCAATGTGGGTCATGTATCATGAATCAATATAAGATGTTGGGCAAAGCCATCTACGCAGATGAAAGAAAAAAAGAAAAACACAATGGAGGAGATAAATCCATACAATATCACACACAATCCACCACTCGAATTCATTGTCTCCATTTTGCCCTCTCTGAAAGCATTCTCTCATCTATCCCGAGTAGCCTCTTGTCCCTGACCATTCCAGCCCATGTCTGCCTGGGTTTTCCTCTCTCTTTCCTTCCTCACCCCTCTCTCCATGCCTCAATGCTTCTAACCGGTGCCTCCTTCGGCCTCTCCCCATGTCTCAATCCTTCTAACCGATGCCTCATTCAGTCTCCTACTCACATGGCCAAACTTTCACAATTGAGATTCTCACATCTTATCTTCAGTAGATGTTATTTCCACTTTTGTCTGATTGTATCATTACTCATATGATCTTTCATAGTATGTGCACACATCCAACGTAGTATATGCATCTCCGCCACTCTTTTTTTGAATGAGTGTATAAAAAAGGTCCCAAAGCATTACTCTATATCCCATTCTAATACATTGCAAGTGATGCTTGGAATCCTGCTGTATTGATACATCTATGTGGACCTGATAGCAGGTGCTCTAACGCCTTAGGAAATTGAACTTACATAATTAGATATCACTGAGATGATAGCAAAATAATTTATCAGAAAATCTGGTTAATATTTTGAATTATGGAGATAGCTCTTAGTTGTCAAAGAATCTAACCAACCACCTTGAGCATTTTAAGACAGGTAGAAACTCGATGGGTGCTATTAGCTATATAATGATGATGGAGTTATATTGATGTGCTGTGATGATATGCAAGACATTATGGGTGATAGATATCTCGAGAATTGGGATGTGGGTTTTGCAGCTTGTACAGTGTCTAGAGTTCTTGTTGGTCTTATCAAAGTTCTGCCTGTTGTATAAGGATTGGAGAATATGTAGCTTTGGTTGTCAGCTCATCTATATTCTGCTTGTCATTGTTGAATTTGATGCTGGCTGTGAACTTACATGATCTACATTGTTTTGAGCTTTTTCTTATAATTAATGCTCATAGCTTTCTCTTGCGATTGAATTTTTGTCTATGTTTCCCACTTATATCTTTTATGGTTATATGAGTTCCTTCTAATAGACAACATTTTCAGGCAAAACCTTCGAAACATCTTTGGGTGGGTGGGATAAGCTCTTCTGTGACAAAAGAAGAGCTGGAAGAAGAATTTTTGAAGTTTGGTAAATTAGAGGACTTCAAGTTTGTCAGAGATCGGAACAGTGCGTTTATTGACTATGGTAGAGTGGAGGATGCTACTGCGGCTGTGAGGAACTTGAATGGAAAGCTAATTGGCGGTGAGAATATAAGGGTTGATTACCTCAGATCACAAACTTCACGAAAGGTTAGTTAATGTAGCTTTGAAAAATGACTGTTAGATGATTGAAATCATTCTAGGTTGAAGATACTGTAGTTATGAAAACCAAAGATACTGTAGGTTGTGGGCATACACCTTACATGTTGAGGTTTAATGCTTCTGAACTTTCCTTGTATTGCCTTCTGTGAGTTTTGCCTGTTCTGTGTTTCCTGTCTTGTTACCAAAAAGCAACTACTCCCCTATATGTATTTAATACTCTCCTGTATTTTGCTCAGTTGCAGTGTTTCATTTTGTCCTTGTTATGTTATCCTGATTTTCATTTTATGCTATTGAATTATTCTTGGCTTTTTGCTGACAGGAACCGTCTGAGTTCCATGATCCTAGGGATTTACATTTCCGAGGCATGGTTGGGTCAGATCCATCATTTGCTTTTCGTGATCCCTTGGGATTACATTCTGAGACTGCATCTATAGGCTACAGACGACAGGCAAGTTAACTGCATGCTAAATTCATGGTCCCACTTTCTTTTGATCCGTTCAGTATTGTTTATTGCTTAAAATCGAGTTGGATCTTGTTTTGCTACTGGATATGATTTGTTGATGAACTGTACATCATGGTGTGAGAGGATTGGTGAATGATATCGCGATTTTTGATATTTCAGCCATTTGATGCTCCTGGTAGTCGAAATGAAAGGCAGCCTAGTAGGATTTTGTGGGTTGGCTATCCGCCATCTGTTATCGTTGACGAGCAGATGCTTTATAATGCTATGATTTTGTTTGGTGAGATAGAAAGGATCAAGTGTTTCCCTTCAAGACATTATTCGTTTGTTGAGTTTAGAAGTGTTGAGGAAGCAAAAAATGCCAAAGAGAACTTGCAAGGAAAACTTTTCAATGATCCACGGATCAGTATAATGTTCTCTAGCAGCGACATGGCTCCGAAAGATTTTACAGCTCCATTTCAAGGGTTCCAAGGACCAAGAGTAGAGATGTTTGCCAGTGATGTCCCTCTTCTACCTCCTATGATGGATGCATATGGGAATAGTCTAGTGGATGGACCAAGTTATTCTAGCGGTGGAGTGCTTGGACCTGGTCCTGCTCGTCCTCCTGGACCTGGAGGTAGTTTTAACATAATTTTCCAAAACATACATTGCTCATTTGTAATGCATCTGATACCCACTCTTTTTTGTCTGGCAGGTTTTAGCAGAAAACGATTGTCTCCTACTCCTAGAGCTCATCATCCTTCTCCGGCACATAATAGTGGGTTTCCCAGAAATAACATTCAAAGTGGGTGGGATGTGCATGATGATGATCAAATACCTAGGGAATTGAAACGGGCTAGAACATATGGTTTCACTGCTACAAAGGGGAATGATTTTTCTAGTGTTTCTGACCACTTGTATGGTAGTGCAAACTTGGAAGGTGGTCAAGTAAGGCCCCTACAAGCTGGCGTAAGTAGAGCACCAATAGAAGTCCGTGGCAGTGGTGATTATATTTGGCGTGGTGTTATTGCCAAGGGTGGCAGTGCTGTATGCAATGCTCGTTGTATTCCCGTAGGCAAGGGTATTGATTTTGATTTGTAAGTATCCCCCTCTTTTCATTTTTTTTGTCGTAGATTCCTTTTTTCCTGTTCGGTTCTGCTCTTGAATGTTTTTCTTGGGTCTGTTTGTTACTTGATGTTCTACATTCTCCTGAGGTGTTATTGTTATCTACATGTCAAATAAATTGTCAGGAAAAGCTGTCTTGCTGTCTATGGTTTTTCTTGTGTGCTGGTTGGTTGATGTTTCTGTATGTCCTATATTTCATATGCTTTAAAAAAAGTATATGTTAGCTTTCATTGTTCGTTTTCATTTACTTGTAGAGTCAAGCACTACTACTTTACCACCTCCACAGCAGTTTTAACCAGTTGTCGGATATCCTGTTTTTAGAATCATGCTAGATATAACGTTGTATTTTGCTTGATTATTATCGGCTATCATTTTGCTGATGTTACATTTTTCTTGTAGGCCTGAAGTTGTGAACTGCTCCGCCAAAACTGGTCTTGACATGTTGGCAAAGCACTGTGCAGAGGCTGTGGGTTTTGAAATTGTTTTTTTCTTGCCTGATAGCGTAGAAGATTTTGCTTCTTACACAGAATTTCTTCGTTTTCTTGGTTCAAAGAGCCGTGCGGGAGTAGCTAAATTTGATGATGGTACTACCATGTTCTTGGTGCCTCCATCAGATTTTCTAACAGACGTGCTAAATGTTATTGGGCCTGAACGCTTGTATGGAGTAGTTCTCAAGTTGAAGCACCAGATTCCATCTAATGTCTCAACTGAGGGGCAAACAGAAGTGGCTCTTCCTTCTGTTCACTCTGTAAATCATATGCCAGCTCATGCACCAAATGACTATAGTAACTTATCATCCCAGAGAGAACATTTTATGCACATGGATCCCAGCCAAAGCTCTATGATTCCGCCAAAGCTCCCAGTGCCGCCCACAACATTTGCACATTCTATCACACAGCCTCCTCATCAAGATTTGTCTAATAATGGTGTTGCTTCTGCTTCACAATCTGGAGTGCCTTTGACTCCTGAAATGATTGCTACACTTGCTTCTTTGTTACCAGCTAATTCCCAATCTTCTATGGCGCATAGCGGTGGCCATCCACCAATTCCCAGCCCTTCTACCGCAAGACCAGCTGATTCAAATGCAGGACAGGATAGATCTACTTACAGTCAAGGGTGGAGTCAACATTACCAACCATCAGGACAAATAGTTCAACCGCCTCACCAGTTTGATAACCAACTAGGTTCCCATGCCCCGCCCCATTCTGCAATGAATTTCCAACATTTTCCTGCGATTTCTAGTGGAAACAGTCTTCCTTCTCAAAACCAAGTTTTTCCTGAGAACACGTATAATCAGAACCCAGCCTATTACGGTTATCAGCAACAGGGTGCGGCCTCTTCCGGACCCCCTGCTGTACACCCTGATCTGTCCCAAGCTAATCAGTATATGGCCCCAGCTCAGGTGGCTCTTCAGCCTTATCAACAGGAAGCACTGCCTCAAAATAGCATGCAGAGAGGGTATGGCCCGGGACTGGACATGGCCCCTTCGTTTGTGCCATATGGGCTGTCGTCAGACCCACAGCAACAAAGAGTTCCTGGAGCCAATAGTTATAACCCTCCAGATAACACTCTGTCAAGCTCAACTGTCAACTATGCTAACTCAGGACCTGTGAATCAGCAACCTGTTTCTGCTGCACCAGGCATGGGAACTGGAGAGGTTGAGGGAGACAAGAATCAGCGCTATCAGTCAACCTTGCAGTTTGCAGCCAATCTTTTGTTACAGATACAGCAGCAGGGAGGTTCTCAATCAGGGCAGGGAAATGCCAATCAACAGTAAGGTAACATTATTTTGTTCTATTGATGTCATTGCTGTTCCCAGTGTACCTTTTGCTGCATTGCTTCATGTTGTGTTCTATCTTGTATGCTCTCCATTCTTTTGACATCTGGTTCTATGTATATGGGGGCCACAATGGTGCTAAGCTTGTTGATCAATATTGCTGTCCATGTTCTCTGTTTGTACTGTATATTCTAGCTTGGTTTATGACTCGGGGGATGGATTGGACTTTAGGGTTTAGGATATTATCCTTAGTCTAGATGTAGCACATGACTTCTGATCTGGGGGTTTTTACATTGAGTTCTGGACTTTGATCCACAATGATTTTCTAACTGTAGGACAATTGTTTGACAGTGCTGAATCTTGCATATTTCTCTTTTTCATGATAATGTTGGCCTCCGTGGTGGGGATTGTTTTGGTAGGTTGGCTAGATGTTTTGCAAACCTTGTCTTTGGTGCTCTAGGTTGAAATGTTGCTGCAAGGAGTGTGGGAGGATAATTTTTGGGAATGGAACATTTCTTTTTTGTATATACCCTCCAGTAGTCCTATCCCCAGATCTCTTTAATTTCTAGCAAGCAGCTCTGAAATGTGTGAAATCCTTCTTTGTTGATGCCAAACCTAGTGACATTCCACTTCAGCTTTTCTGATGTGAAATTCTGAAGGAAAAATAGTCGGTTTTGTCTGGGTACGGTTAATAATGTGTCGTTAGATCAATGAATGGCTATTTAATGGAGCTAGTTTCTGATTATAGCATTTGAGGTCACTCAATAAATGCATGCATAAAGTTACTTTTTTATTCCTTTTCTTTTTTTTTTCCTTTCCTGGGACTAATTAGCCATACTGAAGCCACGAAAATGTGCATGCTGTGCTATTCATTGTCCTTCGATATTAAATGACCACATATAGTTGCTAGGGGGGCCTCGATGCTAATATTGGTGTCTGTGGTTGCATGCATGACGACCTTTATCTACTGGCTCCACTGTTTGCTCACTGCATTTTTGAAATGACACTGTCTTCAGCCTTCTGAGTTTTGTCAATCATCCATTGGCGTCATTTTTGTAGCATCCAACCTTATTATGTCAGTTTAATATGTCATTCTCCTGTTATTGTCGTGTTTATGACTGTTGGTTTTGTTGTATCCAGCTATTATAGTTTTTGTTTATTAAACTTGTGACATTATGAGCATTGACTGTGTCTTGTTACCATTTGTGTCCTTTTGTTTATTTTTTTCTGCTTTTGAATAGCAATTGTTTCTGCTTGTAACTGAGATATTTGGCTTCGTCTAAGCTGTTAGGCTTTCAGATGTGATAGCAGGGACTACATGCTATTGATTCAGTTTAACCAATATACAACATCTAACATGTTTAGAGTGTGTTGAAATCCACCATGCATCACCTTTGTGGATTGAACTTATAACGATGAGTGACATTAGGGGGGTGGGGATTGGTTGGACACATACTTTGTCTGACCTCCAACAGGAAAGACTTTGTACAAACTCGTTTGTTCTGCACGCTTGAGATAGGAGCCAATGTTTGTGTGTTTAATTGAATGTGTTACTTTGATTGATCGGTATATCGTTAGGAATCTCTTGTAGAAACATTCTCGGATTTCTTACGAAACTCTCTATGCGATTCTTTTGGGGGTGGTTTCTATCGATTTATGGAACTGGACGATATGCTAAATTGCTTCTGATGCGTGGTCGATGAGCGAAGTGCGTAGCTTATTGAGAACGCCAACTACCGAGTTAAGAAGATTTAAGGTGGGTACGTAACCTGTTTGACGTGGGACATACCTGATAACTCGTTGCAATTTAAAAATCAAACTTTGAAGTGGCTGGGAGGCCCTTTCCTATCCAGCTAGCGTAGTCGCCTGGAGGGTGGTGCCTCTTCTCGAAGGTGTCATTATTGGGTTTGTTACGGGTAGGATTGCTTACGATTGAGTGTATGTGGTACCGTCATCGTCGTGTGAATTTGTCATTTCTGATACCAAGCAACGGTTTCGGTTCATAGGTTTTGCCTGACCTTCCCGATACAACTGGTTTTCGGTGCGATTGGTAATAATAATAGTATCTAACGCTACAATATTTATGTTTGTAGTTAATGCGACGTTTGCCAGTAGATTTCTTCCTTTCGGTGTCACCGTCCTTGGATTTTGACACAAGCATAGGTATTTTGCTAGGTTGCACCTGGAGAAATAATGCAAGCCCAAACGTATAGAGCGCCTTCCGTGTTCCTTTGACGCCGTGATGCTCATGTATCGATGAGCCTTCTATGCTTGCCTTCAAGCTGGTCGTCTCATACTGTGCAGCAACTTACGGGTTTGATTTGATGCGCGCCGATTTTCATACCCAAATTACGAATTCGTAGTAGTGTCTTCGCCACATCGCCGCAGCCTCGATGAACATTCTCGATTCAATATTACCCTTAAATGATGCTTTCAAATGGGTTGCCAATCCCCTGACCTTCACGCTTCTATGCCCCCGGAGGGCTGTTCTATATTTTTCTTTTTTTTTTTTTGCAATTTTCATAACTCGCCCTTTCGTTGTAGTTGTAAATGCTTTTTCATGGAAAAGTTATAGTAGTTCAATGCGTAGGTTGCCTTGGTCTACATAGAAGTGCTGAATTGGAAGCCTATGTTTATTTGTTGGTCCGTTTTGAATCTTGGTCTACAAGCTGCAGGTTACTGGAAATTAGTATATCATAATTTGACATTAGTGGTCGGTTGTTCCTTGTTGAGTGCTGCCTTGGATATCTGCTGTTCAAAAACAAGAAGCTTGTAAGTTTGTTGTCAGATTAAGTAGCAGTTACAACTTTTTTTTTTCGGTCAATTGTTCGACGTGGAAGACCGCCTTGGATGCGGTCGAGAATGTTAATTTTATTGTTTTAGAAACCCTTACTTTTTGGCGATTCTACATCCTTTTTTCTCATTCAAGGTAGGGGTGGATTACGCTTTCATGTTGCACCATATCTTCGGTGTGGTATACCGATCGTTCACAAGAAAAGACTAATTATTACTCGCTGTTGTCTATCTCTTATTTGGGATATTTCATACTTAACATCAGCATGTAGCAACTATCGTTCCCACCATAACTGGCTCACCGTAGTCTTAAAAGGTGGATGTGTTTAGAGCAGACTGAGTGCTTGGAAGCTTAGAATCTTTCACCAAGATAAGATAAGAGCTGACTAGGAGATAATTCATTCTTGTAATGTAGAGTAACGGCAGTGTTGATGAACAGTGACTAAAATTGCATAGTATTAGTTGGAACCAAAGCTTTTATGAAGACATATTGGAAGCAAATATCGAGCTACATAGAGATTATAGAGAGCCAACACATAAAATGGGCCAAGGCTTGAAGGTTGAAATTGGCCAAGTGATAGTTAGGAAGTTGAATAAAAGCTTACCTTCCTCACAATGAACTGAATCGATAGGCTGAATTTTGAAGAAGAAGCAACATATTGTTTAGGATAGGCAAGTATCATTATGCTTTCTTAAGAAGCGAATATGTTGTTTTCTTACAGAAGAAGGGGTTAAAACAAAGAATCTTTTACCTACCTAAGGATTAGGGCTTGGACATATCACTACCATGTAAAGATAAGTGTGCTAAAGAAATAATTTGTGGAACTTGGCCATAATTATATGGTACTGGTAATGTAAGAAAATAGTGAGAATCATAGGTAGGCTACTTGAGGTGGGCAGTAAGGTTCCATCGTTAGATGTTAACCATGAGATAATGCTATTATGGGTACCTAGAAGATGAACAAAATTGAGGCTATCATCATTGTTAGACTTGATGATCATCGAGGATTAATGATAAGAGTGGTGTGTTTCCCAACTAGGCTAGAATGATATTTTATATGCATGTTCAATTCTTGAGGTAATGATTAGTGTGGAAGATGTTGGAAACAATGTTATGACGATGTAAGGAGTTTGCATGGTTGAGGAGAATATAACAAATCATAGTATCTCCCATCTTTATGCCTTATCTAATGGTGGATGGGGACTTTTTGGTATAATTAGGCAATAATTAATGCCCCAACAGTTGGATTAGGAATCACTGAACTTGTAGGAGGTGGAGCAAGTATTGAGTTGCTTTGGTCCTGATTTGTTATCCATCTAGGTTGGTCAATAAATGAAAATGAAGAGCATTGGGCAGCTGTCCCACATAAGAAGGGATTGGTTTAGGCAAAAGATTTGGTTTTCTCAAATGTAAGTGTCCAATTATGGTTGTGGAATTCACGCATAATGTCGTATAATTTTAAGGAATAGGGGTCTATGTTCTCGTTTCAATGAAGGAGTGTTATGCTACTGAAGACTATGGATATGAGGTGCAAAACTTGGATATTTGTGGGATGCGTTTAAATATTTAAAGGCATGACATGTGACTCGACCTGAACCATAAGCTCTCTTGGACAACGGCTTAAAATACCAAGAGAAAGGAGGGGGAAACACCTGATCAATGGATAAATTGATCTTAGAATGGGTAGGTTTCTGAAGCATTGTCAATACTGTTGTGTATGGAGATTAGCTTTAGGATTGAAGTAAGGGTAGATAATCAAGGAAGGAATCATTTGGGGTCCTCGAAAAATCAGTTAGAAGAAGAGGTTGACACAAAAGTGCGAACACAAGGCAATTATAAAGAGTTTGTGAGTTCCAATTTAGAATGATAGTGGGTTAAATGCTTATTATAAGGAGATTCTCTTGAGGAAAAGAGGTATAATTGTAGGAAAGCTTGTAAAGGATGAAGGACACTAAGTATAGTTCTATCAAAAGAAGTTTATGGGTTAGAAGTGGTTGTAAAATGATACTTGGAAAGGGCATCATGACCCTAGGGGAAAGGTCGGTCAGACAACCATGTTGTTTAGATAAGGTTAAGTATAATGATCAACTACTGAGGAGTACACTAGTGGTCTGTTGATTTTGTCTTGGCAAAAGATGTATGCAAGATAATGTTTTTTCAATTCATGTTTCACTTTTGTTTTAGGTTCGTTTCCATGCTTAATGAGGTTGTTTGCATCCCTCTATGTACCCCTTCACCTATCTTGTCATAACAACTATACAAAAAAAACATAGCTAGATGTCAACATGAGCAACTTTCCCATGCCAACCACTTAAAGCAGAGTTGAGAGTAGATAGCCTCCTAACTATGAGTATTTAGTTGATCAACATACAACAATGCTTCATAATTGATATTGTGGAGCAGTGCTAGATTATGAAGTCTACATGGTCCTTGTATGACTAATGTGAATACAAAACATATGTTAGATTACATAATTTAACTTGACATAAATGTACTAGCATGGAATTAACTCTAACATGTACTCTAACAAAACTTAACCTCGTTAGATCATAAACCGAGCTCTCAAAACATATCGACAAGGACTTTGACGTTAGTACCAGATCATAACAAGTGTGATGTCTTCTTTTCTTGCTGGGTTTCAGTAAAAAAAATTACACCCTCGCAACCAACAATTCTCTCCCGTGGTGTTTGTGAGTGAGAAAAAATTGATGACAATTTCTTCATGTTTCTCTACTAAGTCGGTTAAATATTTGTCCCCCTAACTCCAAATAATTATAATCTACTCACCCCAACATTCGGATTATTTTCTTCACCACTAAGGCAAATACTATTGTACAATTAGTTGTACAATGAGTATCGTATAATTATTAATTCAAATTCAACCAATTATATGGTTGTATTAGTTTAAAATATATGACCTGCAAAAAAATACGTGACAATAATTGTAACACCCCTACTATTAATACAGTCTTTAACGTCCAATTTCCTTACTCATCAGATACTCGCAGCGGATATATACTTACATACAATGGGTGATACAATGCCGTTAGTCACCCACGTGACCAACAAGGCTACTGATTCTACATACAGCATCGGTCTGATGGACCGGAATCCCGAGTACTACAAATCTACGATACATTCCCCACTTACCAATTACTACTACAATCTGCATTCAATACAATACTCCAAGTACCATACAATATAATCTACATACCGAGTTTACTAGGATCCTTATACAAGTCCAATACCTCTTCCAAGTTCCTACATACTCACTAAGAGACTACTTACTACCCATTCCTCGCTACTACCTTACTTTCTAATTACAAGGGGTGTGCTAGTTAATACACCTCTGCATTCTGCTACTACTATCCAATGTAGTCGCCGGTCTCGTGCCTTGACCACATTCGCTTCGGGTACCTGCACACTAAAAAATGTCCCCGAAGGGGTCAGCTTTCGCCGAGCATGATAACCGCATACCCCGCGTACTAGTGAGGGTACGCCGACCACTTGGTCGAATACATGCGGTTGATTTTCACACAACATACATGCATACATGCTCTTATACACAATACATGAATACTTACGCAAGCATACACACATACGCTTCATTACATACAAGGAATACAATATAACCATCAATATATATACTTACCTCCTTCCGAATACATATACCCAATACATACACAATTTACAATACGAGTTAGCTTCATTGGTCCACCCGGGTTAATCGGGTGGAGATTACTCTTTTACTCATTACTTCATACATACGCATGCATACTCATTCTCATACTCATACATACTTACTTGCTACTCTTACTCAAGTTAAGTCGTCGGGACCTCCGGCCCTGGGGACTACTCCGTCCCACCTCCGGGATTTACTTGGTTCACTAATCCAGGATGCTACCCACTTAAGGGATTTGGGCCGTGGACCAGCTTACGAACCAGGAATCGGATCCAACCTCTGTGTCACCTCATCCTCACGCGTGGCCGAAGCTATATCGGACTTGTACTCATTCCAATTTACTCACTTAAGTTAGGAGTTAGATAGTTAGGAATTAGCACAAGTCAATATTCAAGCCACATTTACAAATACAATGCCCAATATACATTCATACTAAATACAATACAATACGTAAGTACAATACAAGATTCATTCACACCATATCATTATCCATTCATTTCATGAATTATACAAACTATGGTTCAAGAGAAATATACCAAGAGCAATATACACACACAAGTAAGTGCAATATAGTCCGATTCGTGCGTTTATCTTATTAGGTGATCAAGTAAGCACACAAATCGGGGTAACCAGATTAGGATACAGGGCATGAAGAAATCATACCTTTCACCGTTGTACTTGTATCCCAATGTTCCTCCGGTTTCACAATCCAAATCCTATGATATACATACATTCAAATGATTAATCTAACTATTATTACTTAGTTCGTACTTACTATGTCCTCACACTTCTTATGCTTACACATTACTTATTTACTATTCTTTACCTTAAGTTTTACTTCTTACTTAACTTAGGTTTACTCTCTTTCATGTACATGTATATGTGGATATCCATACATACACATATATATACCTATTATATATATGTCATTATTATTTAAAACATTTTTTTTTTTTTTTTGTCAGGACCGGACTTGCGACCGACCTTGCAAGTCCGGTCCATTCCAGTGGCTCAGGTTACGGAAATTTTCTGGCCGACCGGACTTGCATGTCCGGTCGCAAGTCCGGTCCGTTCCAGTAGCTCGGGTTACGGAAATTTTTCTGGCCGACCGGACTTGCATGTCCGGTCGCAAGTCCGGTCGATTCCAGTAGCATCCTGACGGGGAAATTTTCAGCTCGACCGGACTTGCAAGTCCGGTCGCAAGTCCGGTCCAGCCCAGTATTTGCATTTTAATTTCTGTTTTCAGTCCTCTCTTTCCCCCATTACTTCCCCATTGTTCCTACACTTAATCCCACATGTTATAACACTAATTAAACTCGTAATACACCTTAGTTCATCCACCAATGCTTACTAAATCCATCAATCCACTTACACAATTTCATCACTTCCCTTCCACACTTACAACAGTTTTTCACCCTCCAATGCTACAGATTTTTGTTCCAACTTCTAACATCCAATACTTCCTCTACCAATGTCACTCCTAGCATCCCAAATACCTCCTCTTACCAAGTCAATTCACTTCCAAGCGATTGTACCATCTATACCCAAGTCCAACACTCATTTTACCAAATCTTGTACACTCATTCCTCCTAGTTTCCACAATGCACTTAAATACTTTTTGCTACAGATTTTGTCATTTACACTTCTCTTCTATATCTCCCTCTTCTATTGGCATTCCTAACACTCCTAATGTATTGGAATACGTTATCCATCTCTCTCAACTTACCCGCTGTTTTCCTTAATCAAAATCTGTTACACACCCACATTAGTCACCTAGTTTTAATCCTCTAAGTGTTCTACTCCTAGGCAATTTTTGCCATAGTCTCCCTTGTATTTTTATACACTCACCACTTGTCTACGCTCACATCAATAACCAATTCACCTGTTTACAACAACCAAAACATACAAGCTCCCATATACCTTACCAATACTAAAACAACACTTAAAATTCCTGCACTTAATAACTCATTCCCAATCTGTTTTGACAAGTTCCAAAATGTCTTTTAAAGCTTCAAAATGCTTGTATTTTCTTACACATTATATACTAATGCGTTACCATTTTACAATCCCAATTTTCATTACTAAAAATCTGTTACTCATACAAGTACATACCAAGCTACACAATGAGTACCCTTACCTTGGTTTCCTTCTAGTTTCTTTCTTCTTCTTTCTCCTTCCTTCTCTCTCTACCGGTTTTGTAATCTCAATCCACTAGCACTACAACCATTCACATACACCATTCAATACCAAGAACTAACCCTAACCATTAATCAAGCTTTAATCTAGGTTTTAGGGTTTAGAAAATTTGTTACCTTTCAAGAGCACAAGGGCTGTTTGGGATAGCTCAAGAACAAGATTTCTCCACCACCACAATGCCAAAATCGGCTGAACATACAAGAGACCAAACAAGGTTTTAGTCTTAATTTTCGTTTTGCCATTTAGGCTAGAAAGAGATGGAGTTTTCAAGATATTTTTACCTTAGAAGAACAAGGAGAACAAGGGCCTTCTAATGGTGGTGTTGAAGCTCCAAATGGGGTATACCCATAAAATCGAAAATGGTTGTTTTTGGATTTTGGAAAGGTGAAAATGTAGCTCTTGAGGAGAGGATTACAACGGTGTAATTTTTACATTTTTTTTGAGAATTTGGAGGGAGTTACAAAGGAGAGAAGTAGAGGTTTTTGTGTTTTGTTCTCATTCCTCCATGGAATCGCATGAGGTTGAAGAAAGGAAGAAAAGAGAGGGTGAGAGGGGCTGCTCCACGTGAGGGAAAAGAGAGAATGGGAATAGGAGAGAGATATGTGTGAGTGGGGTAGTTTATTAATTTTGTTTGTTGTAAATAAGAGAGTGTGAGTGAGTGTGTGAGAGAGTGTGAGAGAGGGGGGAAAATAAAGCCCATCGGCTACACCCCACACACACACACAAATCTTACCTTTTATTTTAAAAGTGGACACATAACTCTTGGTTATTTATGTTTCTACCCCACGACTTACCGTTTTTGACAGTTTTTACTAATCTCTCGTTTAATTGATTTATTGGTTCTAAAGCTTCACTAATATTTAAATGATTATTTAGTTGACCAAAATTGTTACGAGTCTATTTGACCCGCTAAAGTCACTTTTCCCGGTTACCTCGAAAAACGTGCTTTAAGGTTCGTTAGTGGTTTTAATCCGTTCTATGGATCCGTTTTCTTCGGGAGTTGTTCCCTAATATTCATTTAGACTCAATTGAGCCTTTACAATCCTTACAACACGCTAACCGAGGTCTTATACCTCCTATGGTTATTTAACGCTCATTTAGCGTTTTTCACTTTTAAAGTGTTTCTTTATTTCTTTTGGATTTATTTTCCCTTGCAAATACTTCTTAACCATTATTAGGCTCTTAAATACCTATTAGGATAATTTAATCGCCATATTTAAGGTCGGGGTATTTCAATAATAGCTGAGAAAATTTATGTTGCAACAAGTGTTTACAATTTTTGCCAACCCTTGGCAATTATGAACATCCACATGCCCTAGGATACCTAACCTTCGTTTTTACATTTTAAAGTGATTTTCAATACCATGGTATTTAGGAATGCCAAGATGATGAGATGTATGTGTTTATATATGTTGTGTTATTTATACATATACATGGTAGCATTGACAATTGTGGTTTTCCTTATGTTTTATATCCTCTATTAGTAAAGTAATAGTTCTAGGGTCATCACATCGTAATATAATGCATTTTAACAATGTGAACTCTTGTTTTTTTGGCATTGCATTAATAATTTTTTGATTGTTTCTCATTAATAGTAGCAGTTAAGAACATTTTATAAAATTTCACTATTTGCAGGAACAAGGAGCCTTTCCATAGCAACATTCGGCTTCCAAGTGGTCAACGAAGTGGGAGGGGAAATTTAGGTTAGAACTTGTAGCTTGATTTAAAGATTTGTTCTAGGCAATTGTGATAATGTAATTTGATTGGTAATAGTTATGTTAGTTTTGTATTATTAGGTTAGTCAAGATAATTATGAATGAAATCGTTCCTTTTTTTCCCCTTGATGTATTTTCATCCCAACATCTTTTATATAACTAGTGGGTTATTTCTATCGTTTGCATTTTTTTCAATTTATTATGTTTTTACGTCTAACTACTCTTCTGTTTTTTGTTTCGAAAGTTCACCATGCATATCAATCGATTACAACCCTAAGTTCTAGCCATAAGGTGTCATACTGAATACACTTCCCCTAGCAAACTCTTAAACAAAGGTGTAACACACCTATCCGTCTTGTGCAATCAACTCTCTATGGGAGCTTGCAAAACCAGCAGAATGAATGACAGTCTCAAGAAGTTCTTCTAGTTTCATACATCCATCTACACCAACTCTGCCATATAGAATCCTCTATCAATATATATACTAACACTAACCAACACAAATAAGTACTAATACTAACTATCAAACCAACAAAGTATTCAAATAAAAGATAACTATATCAAACGGAACTGAATTCCATAGTCAACAAGGACAGTTTGATCAAATATCCATAAAAACAACTAGTTATATGAGTAGTGTCCCATCTTACACACTTAACTACTCTATGGTCATCTTAATTTTATCAACAGAAAAGGATAAGGGAAATCAAATCCATCATCCCCAAGTTATAACAAAATAACACGACACACTCATGATGTGTGACAGTATTTTGTGAGCCTGTAACATTTATCGTCATTTTACACCCATCATATTTCTTTTTCATTTCGGGTCAAAATGAACAGGTCTCAACTTGTGATGTTTTTAAAAAGACCTTTCATTTCCTTTTCCTTCTCCCTTCAATGTCGTTTTATGTCCTTGTGTTTTTCCCTCACCTGCTTCTTTTTTGGTTTGCGTTAACTATCCAACTAGCATGACTAAAAGGAATCAACCACTGTTCAAGCTCCACCAATCATCACCACCTTCTTATATAACACCCAAGATTTCAAATCACAAATATTATATCAAACATGGTAATTAATCTTTTATTAACAACTAATACTCCAACGTAAGACTTAGCTTAATATGGAAATGTCATCATCACATCCACAACAAGACGGATCCTAAGGCTTAACCTAAGCTTTCGCTTGAACGAGAGACTAGCGGTCAAGTTATCTACATTACATCATCCGTCGTTTTCTTCATAAAAACTTGAATTTATAGAAGAAGAAAAAACACAAAATTTAGTGAGATTTAAGTAATCTTCATTCACCTTGTCATAATGTTTTCCAGGGTTTTGAAAAGATTCCAAGTGCTATGGAAAAAGAAATAATGTTAGCAGTAATGAAAGAGATCCGTGGATCCATCATCACTTTTCTGATTTCTAAGATCAAGCTAGTTGTATTCACAAGCATACTCGGTTAATATTAGTCCAAAAAGTTTAAGGCAGTAATCAAAGCACATAGGAAGCATAAAGATACTATTTACAAAGCAGGAGAGGCCGTTGATGAGGTAGAAGCAGAAACCCTGATTAATTTGTTTGACTAGCTGAAATTCCCTCCTGGTTTTGAGCCAAATGTTTCAAAGAAGAGTAATGACCCTCGTCGTCAGAGTAAAGTCATTAGGTAGCATTAGCAAAAGATGAAGCAAGAAAAACTTTAGTTCTTGCCAAAGAGCTAGGTTGCAAAGTTTTGGATGAAAGTTGTGCGCTTGATAATCTTACAAGAATCATCCTGAAGTCAAGCAAGATTCTGCAAGATCAAAGTGGTTTCATGGTGATGGAAGATGGTACTTTCTCAAGGAGGATAATACCGCACCCAAAGAAAAGATTAAGAAGAAAGAGATCGGTAGCAAGAGTGGCTATATATGGGTTCAATAAGTACACACGTATTTCCGTGATTGCTCTAACAGGAAAGAATAAAGATAAGTGCAAGCAGTTTTTGTTTTTTGCAAGAGTATGAGTAGGTGGTTTAGAGGTGTGAGTTGGCAAGCTTTTATCTTGTATACGTTTATTTTGTTTTGTTTCCACTTTTAGTGAATTGTATTGCCTTGTGCTACTAATTATCAAAAAATAAAATAATAAAACTTTATTGGGAATCAATAATATAGTACGTTTATTATATAGGTCATTGTTCTAAATTGAAAGTCCATAGTTCAATGCCTATAGTTCAAATTGAGAACCACGTAACTAATTAGTAATGGTTGCAGCGTAGATGGTACGGAATTTAACAATAATTATTAACCTCGGTCCCAATTTGAGAATACTTTAGAAAATAATTCTCAACGTGAGTCCCAAGAAGATTAGGCTTTAAAAAGTTACCACACCTTAAGGGCGCGTTCACTTTGGGGTAATCAACAAAGGGACATGGATTCATTTCCTTTCTAGCTGTTTGTTTGTACTTTTATTGATTTTGTTTCCCCCTCTTCAAGTTTCAAAAACCCAATACCCCTCTTTAATGATTCCCCCCACAATTTGAGGGAAAGCTATTCTCTTTTCTCCATCTTACCCCTTATCATCATCTTTAACATAAACAAATTAGGGAAATTTCATGAAATGCCACTATATTTTTGGCTAATTCATGAAATGCCACTATAAAAAAGAAAGTCACAAAATACCACTATATTTTCGTGAAAGTCCATGAAATGTCACTATAGTCATTGACCAGATAAAAAAAAGACAAAAATACCCCTGCTAGTTAACAATTTACTTTCAAAGTTCACAATATGCCCCTAAGTGTTAAAAAATTCACAAAAAATTTAAAATACAATAAAAATTAAAAAAAATTGTAAAAATTAAAAAAAATAAAAATATCAAAAAATATTAAAGCAAAAAAAATATTTCGTTTTTTTAAACTTATTCAATACCACAAAAAGAATATTGTGTTCTAAACAAATAATTTCTACCAATTTATACCAATTAAGACCATAATTTATAACAAATAAGTACCATAATTTTTACCATACATTTTTTAACTATTATTTTCTATCAATTTAAATTATTTCTTCAAAGTAAAATATTTTATATTTTTTAACTTATATTTAGAAATTTTAGTTTTTCAAAATTTATGTTCTATTTTGCAGATAACTTTAAATATTATGATCATAAAGTTATATGCAGAATAGAACATAAATTTTAAATACTAAAATTTCTAAATAAGTTAAAAAATATAAAACAATTTACTTGGATGAAATAATTTAAATTGATAGAAAATACTAATTAAAAAATGTATGGTAAAAATTATGATACATATTTATTTGGTATAACTTATGGTATTTAATTGGTATAAATTATTTGTTTAGAACACAATATTCTTTTTATGGTACTGAATAAATTTTAAAAAATGAAATATTTTTTTGTTTTAATATTTTATGATATTTTCATTTTTTTATTTATATATTATTTTATATTCTTATTGTATTTTGAATTTTTGTGAATTTTTTAACACTTAAGGGGGAATATTGTGAACTTTAAAAGTACTTTGTTAACTAGTAGGGGTAATTTTGTCTTTTTTCCATCTGTTCAATGGCTATAGTGGCAATTTCAGACTTTTATGAAAATATAGTGGCACTTTGTGACATTTTTTTAGTGGCATTTCATGAAATTTCCCCAAATATTAATATATATATGATATATGATTTATATAAATAATAAACATTAATATATTATTTTTACTTTTACAAATAAAAATACGTATATGAATATAATTTGTATAATATAGATATTTAATATATATATCATTTATAATTTAACAAATAATAATATATATAAATTTATATCAATATTAGTATATATTATTTATATTTTTATAAAATAAAAATGCTATATATAAATATTATTTATAATTGAATACTATGAAATTAAAATAATATATTAATATATTTTTAGTAAATTTTAAAAATATATATATATATTATATAAATTATATATAATCTAGTTTAAATAAATATTAACATATATATATATATATATTACATATTAAATTATTATAGTTTAAATACTATAAAAAATATTTATATTTATTATTGTAAATTTTAATAAATATTAATATATTTTATATTCTTATATAAAAATTTAAATTTATTATTTATAATTATATAGATATTATAAATATCATTTATAATTTAAATACTATAAAATTTAAAATAACAATATATATATCTTCATAAATATTTACATACATTATTTATAAATAAATATTATAAAATATTATTAATATTATATATAATATATATACTATTGATAAAAATTTTTTAATTTGATCAATATTAATATATAATTTTCTTATGAATAATTTTATATAATACTATATATAATATTATTTAACTATTAATGTATTAAATTTATAATTGAATAATTATTTATATATGCTATATAATTTATATAAATATTAATATATGTTACATATAATTTATATAAGTATTAATATATATATATTGTTTTTAATTTAATAAGTATGAACACTTCTCTATTTAGAACCAAACAACAATAAAGACAATCATTAAGAATTCTATTTCATTTCCGTGTTAGAACCAAACAGACTTCTTGATTCGGTCCCTTTCCTTTCCATTCCGATTTCTCACCTTGAAATGAACTCCCCCAAAGTGCTTAACTATGCACCCTTATTATGGTACTTAAAAAAATCATGAGGCTTGACTACAATATTTAGTGGTCATTGCCTTATATTTGATAATTGATTATATGATGAAATGACTCTAACAATTTTAATAATGAATAACTTCATCACCTTTGTGTCATTTATCCATGTTAAAAAAATTATAGAAAATGAAAATGTTGACTCCGCTTGTGTCATAGACACGAGTCTAATCCCAAGCCCGAAAAAGGAGAATGGTTGCAATAGACAGGTGATGACTGTTGTACAAAATAGTAATGAAACTATCTTGCTAACTATGGGCAGTGAACCCAGTCATTGTAGTCCAACAATGTCCTATCCACAGGGACTTCATAACTATCTAATCAATTATAAGTTTAATGTTTGTGCAAGAATATAAACAAAGTGCATAAATGTAAATTGGTTTTTTTTTGTTTGGATAATTAAAGAAATAAAGAAAAGTAATAAAAATAATTTAACTAAACTAGGATAGGTGTAGTCCGGGATGGATCTTTGCACCCATGACCCCTTTACTACCAATTATCGACCCTTGAACTCGTAGCTGAACAACGGGAACTCTTGTTTAACTAGCAACCAAACCTTGATATACTAGCCCTAACCAAATATGGAATAAACAGATAATGACCCTCTAAACCCAAGATGAGCCAAATCTTACTTAGTTAATTTCAACCTTCATAACCAGTTAGGGATAACCTCACTAAGCAGCATTAAGCACACATTCTCCACAAGTTGTAATGAAATATATTAATGGTGGTCACGGTTTCGGATCCGTCGGTTTCGGGAAATGTGTATTCGGAATCGGTCCTAGGCGGTTCCAGGGTGGTTCCGGTTCCGAAAACTGTATTCGCTTTGGATTTGCTCAAAAAATCGGTTCCTATTCTGGTTTCGAAGCAGTTCCGGCCGGACTGTGGTCGAGCTGTGGTAGAATGGGGAAGAAATGCCCTAAAATTCCCATTTTTAAAACGATGATATGTGAAAAAATAGGCCTCGACCGCCCCATAGGAGCGGTCGGCTGGGGAGGTCCATGACAGAGAAGAAATCAAACTTCAACCGACACACAGGGGAGGTCTCCTGGGTAGGTCGGACTTCAAAATGCTCTATCTTCTTCGTTATAGCTCCGATTTTGGATCCGTTTGTGCCCACGCGTTCGTATCTTTGTCTATTTTATTCTTAGCTATGTTATTCCTCATGTTTCAGGAATTATTATGTAAAACACTAATAAAACACAAAACTAGAGGAAAACTACCTAGAGTGAAGAAATGAACATGAAAAGTGTTGATAAAACATACAAATTACCCCAAAACATGCTCATTGGGACACTCATTACAACCCCACACTTAACTTTTTGCTTGTCCTCAAGCAAAACCAAGCACCCAAGCAAATAAGGAATGCTCAAGACTAACAAATACTAACATGAATCGTAGGATAAGATAAGAAACAAAAAGTGATTAAAACCTTTTAGGAGTGTGCACCATCTCTTAGTGGTGGCATGGGTGTGCTTTAGGGCAAAACAAAATATAGAGTTTCGGAGTATGATCCAGAGTGCTTCAAAGTTCAAATGATTAGGTGACTTGGAGAACCTTTACCATGACCAACTTCTCTTAAGAATGGGCATTGAGAAGAAAACAAAAGGAAAAATAAAATTATTGCATTTGCTTCACTTTTGCATAAGAGACAAGGAGATAAAATTTGGGCATACCTTTGCATTTAAGAACACTCAACTCTAATTGTTGGTTACCAATGACGTCTCACAAGTTCCTTATAGATTTTCATAATGAAATACCCCTTAGCAAATCCCTAAGAGAGAAGACAAAAAAAACCCCTATGCAATGAAAGTCCAACCATTTAAGATCACTTGGTCACACCGCATGAAAAATGATCCTCGAAAGAAATCAAAAAGAAAAATGTGAGAATTTATCTCACAATTCATAAAAGTATTTGTTCTTAATGAGAACAACCCTCATCACAAGGTTCCAAGTTTTTGATTTTGGAAAAAACATAAGACCAGTATAGGGATTAAACATTTAACCACTCAATTCACCGAAAAAGTCACTCCCTCACACTTAATTTGAACAATGTCCTCATTGTTCACCAAACAAACTAGGGAAGGTCCTAGAAGACCTTTTCGGGAAGCAGACAAAAGAGACAACACAAGGGACACAAACAACATTATAGCATAAAAGCTATTCCCACTAACAGAACCCAGCATAATCAAATAAAAAGAAGAGAAATGAGAGTATCAAAATAAAAGAAACTAGTACTCCCTTGCGATTGTTGTTGCTTGCACTGAAGGAAACTCCCCCATACTTGAGCATTAGCCTTAATTAGTGTAGCTTGGTTGAGGTGTGGACTTTAAGTTGCACCTGCACAAAACAATAGAAACACCCAAACTAAAGTTGGGGTTAAGAGTTAGCAAAAACAAAATCAAATGAGAACTTGACTAATTAAAATAAAGGAAAATGAAAGAAATTCATCCGGCTTGCCTCGCTGGAAGCTGCCCATGTATAAGGTCTATGGCTAGACCATACCACCTTGAAGTCCTCCTGGATCGAAAATGAATGTTGAAGTGGGCTTCAATGGGTGGGTTGGGCGGGAATCATTTGTCTTTAAAGAACGGCCTAAATTTATCGGTTGATGATCCTTGGTGCGAGAATCATCTTTTGGTGAAGCCTCATCTTCAAATTTAAGGATGAAGGCATCCTTATCTTCAATGAGTGGTGCAGGGAGAACTCTGGGGTGGACTTTGTCTTCTATCTTTAATCCGGGATCAAATGGGAAGGTGGCCTCCACACTTAGCGGGTGAACTTTGAGCTTCCACCTTACATCATTGATGCACAAGTGGGGAAGGCCTTGATTCTATAGATGAAGATCAATGTTAGATGGCTCATCCTTGTCAGTTTTGAGGATGTAGTAATCCTTGTCTTTGGGGTGAGGCTCATAGGAAGAGCCTTGATGGACATCAACTTCAGAGGGAGATGACTCCTTGAAGTCAATGGTGACGCTCTCCTCTGATGACTCGGAGTATGGTGATGGCTCATCCTTCTCAAATTTGAGGATGTAGGCATCCTTAGTGTCTTGGTAAGGGACACGGGGGCAGCTTTTATAATAATTAACTTCAGAGGGAGCAAAGGACTCAATGAAGTCAAAGTGGAAACTCTTCTCTGATGGGTCATCTTCAAAATCAAGTTGGTGGTTGAATGGCGTTGGAGTCTCTGATTTGAACAGGGAGGAGATCGAAAGCAAATTAAGTCCTCAGCAGGATGCTTCACCTTATGAACCACTTTCTCTCTGGTTGTTGTAATATTAGATCTAGCTGAGCTTCCATCATCGTAGTTATCTTTACTAGTTTAGCATAGAGCTTTAGCTGGTTCAAATCGAGGTCTTCTTCCTCAGTCTGCTGCTCCACTTCATGAACCATTTCACTTTGTGGTTGTTGCTCCCTTTGAGCTAATGCAATGAGCTGGTCCATGTCGAGGTCATTCATTCTAGTAATAAGATCCTCTAATTTGGGTGAATCGACCCCTGCCGTGATCCCAGGACAAAGAGCACTCTCATGATCTCCTTCACACTCTTGGCACACGATCCATTGGTTGATGTTTTGATTGGTGGGGTTTGGATTGACAACAAGGAATTGGTCCTCCATGGGAGCCTCTAACTCAGAGATAAGGTCCTCACAAGGAGGTCACAAATGGTATGCTCCACACCCTTGACAATCAACATTTTGGTCATAGGTTGTAACATCGTACATTGTACCATAGGAGTGGACAAACCAACCTCCAACTTGATGATAATGACCATCCATTAGAATTAAGTTCTTAGAAGGAAATGATATAAAAATTTATACACCAAAGGGGTGTGAAACAAAGAAATGAAAATTTTACACAAAAACTAAACATATAATAAACTAGATTTTGGACCGAAGTCCCTGGCAACGGCGCCAAAAACATGTTGTGCAAAATAGTAATGAAACTATGTTGCTAACTATGGGCAGTGAACCCAGTCATTATAGTCCAACAAGGTCGTATCCACATGGACTTTGTAACTATCTAATCAATTATAAATTTAGTGTTTGTGCAAGAATAAAAACAAAAGTGCATAAATGTAAATTAGGGGGTTTTTGGGTTTTGGTTTGGATAATTAGAGAAATAAAGAAAAACAATAAAATAACTAAACTAGGGTAGGTGTATCCCGGTATGGATCTTTGCACTCATGACCCCTTACTACCAATTGTCGGCTATTAAACTCGTAGTTGAACAATGGGAAGTCTAGTTTAACTAGGAACCAAACCTTGATCTACTAGTCCTAACCAGATATTGAAAAAACAGATAATGACCTTTAAATCCAAGATGAGCCAAATCTTACTTAGTTAATTTCAACCTTCTCAACCAGTTAGGGTTAACCTCACTAAGCAGCATTAAGCACAAGTTCCCCACAAGTTGCAATGAAATCTATCTCAGAACCACTGATGATAAATTTACATTGATTTAACCTTCACGGTTTAGGTCTCTCTCTCTCTTGGAAATCTTGTTGATAGAATCCCACATTAGTGCTAGACTAATTGACAACCTAGAATCTATCTCAAGGCCTAATGTCGACTGATTCAAAGCAAAACTAACCAACCAATTCCAACACCTAGATAACAAATTGAGTAAAACCCTAAACCAATACTCAAATAATGAATAACAGGTTTAAGAGTCATAAATACCCAATAATCATCTTCATTAAGCACAAAGACTAAAATAAAGCATAAACACAAGTTCAAGATTCAACAATGGAGTTTTAGGGATTCCATCTCAAACTACAAGAGATTCTACTCAGTCAATAAAGCGTAAATGAGGGAGATACAGTAAGAAATAACGATGAGAGGAGCTTGGGAGCTTCAATGGAGGTGGAACCCAAAATTCTCATTTTTAGAACGCTGATCTGTGCAAAAATACGCCTTGACCGCCCCTATGAGGCGGTCGGATGGGGAGGTCTGTGACAGGGAAGAAATCCAACTTTGACCGACACAAAGTGGAGGTCTCTAGGGTAGGTCGGACTTTAAAATGCTCTATCTTTTTCGTTATAGCTCTGATTTTTGATCTGTTTATGCCCACATGTTCGTCTCTTCATCTACTTTATTCCTAGCTATGTTATTCCTCCTGTTTCGTAAATAATATTGTAAAAAACCAATAATCACAAAACTAGAGGAAAACTAGCTAGAGTATAGAAATGAGCATGAAAAGTGCTACTAAAAAATACTAAATACACCCCTAAAACATGCTCATTTAGACACTCATCAATGACCAATGTAAAACACAGTCACATCCCACGACATGAATCAAGATATTAGCATTGTAGGTGCTAGGTTCGTCATCTGGAAGCGTGGCTCACCATCTTTATGCTTGGGGGGTGATGTCATATATGTAAAGCATGCTGCACTTTCCTAGCCAAGGTGTAGTGATAAGTATGCAAGTTGCTAGGGCGTCTCCGTAAAGAACACATCGTCCTAGTGCCAAGGGGTGGTGTCAAAGACACACGGGGGAAGTAGAGGCAGGGTAGGTGTGAGAGTAAGGGTATGCAAGAGCGGGACAGAGGCTAGGGTAGTTATTGGAATAAGCGTAGAAGGAGTTATAGCATGCACTATGGGACATGGAATATTGGACCTTAATTTGACGGGAAGGTTGTCTATGATAGTTGAGGTTATGAGGAGACAAAAGATTATCATTATGTGCATGCAAGAAACCAAGTAGGTTTGAGAGATGGCTTATGAGATTTTTGGGGTTATAAAATATGGTATTTCTTTGGCGAGGGTGGCGCAATTGACCGTCCTATGGCTTATGTTTCCATGGAATTCACATAATGCTACAAGGACTTCTCCCGGCTGGGGATTTCTTGGTGGAAGGAGGAAGCCTTCCCTTTCTGCTGCTGCGTACTTCCCTGGATCGATGTGAATGATCCTGGAATTTTGATAATGCGAGCCTTGGAAAGCGGCAGTAGTAGTGGGAGCCTATGTAGGGCTTGTATATTGGTCCTCCAGTAGATGAGCTTCTAGCCACAATAGTCCCTCCTTGATTATATTTCTTCTAGGTTAAGGCCGGACCTTTGAAGCTGTTCACCAGCTCTTTGGCTTCATTCTCGGCTACCTTTGACTTTAGGAAGTCATGGATCATCTCAGCCATCTCTTCATATGTCTGGGGCACTTTTGTCACTATTTTTCCAGCGAGTAGAGGGTGCGCCAATCCATTGCCAAAGGCCTTGATCAAGATTTTTTCGCCGACATCGTCGATCTCTATGACATGCTTGTGGAATCGCTCGCTATATTCTTTTACCGATTCCCCTTTCCGCTACTTTATGTCCATCAATTCTATTGTTTCTTTCTTGACTTTCTTGCTGGCAGCGAAGTACTGCTGGAATTCTTCTGTCAGCTGCTTGAAGCTCGAGATGGACTGATGAGGCCTAGTGGAGATCCAGCTTAGCACTCTCTTAGAGAGCGTTCCAGGGAACAAGTTGCATAGAGCAAGAGAGTTGATTCCCTGCGTGTTCATGGCAAACATGAACTTCTTGACGTGCTGGGTGGGATCCCCTGTCCCGTTGTACTTTTCATGGCCAGAGCAAGAAAAACAGGGAGGAAGCTTAGCCTTCCTGATTTTCTCCGAGAATGAACAACGATGGAGTCTTCCTCTTCAGCCTCTTCTTCTATCGTAATCAAAGTCTCCCTTCGCTCCTCTTTCTTCCCTCCATTACTTCCTTTCAAGTCTTTGTTTCTTAACAGTTCGATGGCCTCCACCATCTCCTCCCACTTCTTTTGGCAGTCTTCGTCTCTCTGCATCAGCTCTTGTTACAGAATCTCGTTTCCTTCAACGATCTTCTCATCGATTGCTCTAGTTAGCCCCTTCAGCATCTCCTTTAGATCTTTCTTGGAGATTGAGTCAGAGGCTTCAATGCTAGCTTCAGGTGCTCTTCTTGTTCTTGGAGCCATTTTCATACCTAAAACCTGCAAAAGACACAGTTTCTTTTCTCAGTTTCTCAAAATCCTATCATTGCAAAGATCTTACGCTTATGGTGGATTCGTGGTTGCTTAGATCTGAGTTGTTCGTTTCCCACAAACGGTGCCAAATGAAAAGGTTGAGATCGTTTTCTTAACTATCCATGTCATCTATGTTGTCTAATCCTTTCGATTCAAGATCCTCACTAGTGTTTCCACCGAATTACCTTGTCACAGGGTGAGATCGCACTTTAGAGAGAGAGCATGTAGCAAAGTATGAATTCTAGATAAGGGGAGTGCTCAAGTATTGATAGCGTGATCATTTCCATTGGGGTGGACCCCTATTTATCTATGTCTATTTCTTGTTTTATGACCGGTCGTTGGCTCCCAGTCGTTATCTATGTTTATTTCTTGCTATTTGACCGGTCATTGGCGGCCGGTCACTGTCTCTGTTGCTTTTCAGCGATGATTCACTGGCCTTGTCTTAGCTCTTCGGTCCGTCTCGTTTTTCCCCTCTTCAAACATGTAGTACTTGTTTGGATATCTATGTGACTATACCCTTGGGGAATAAGATAAAATATTCTAATATGGTGGAAAATGTGAATGTATCTAGTAGATTTAATAGTCTTTGAGGGCTTGGAATTTGATGTCATATTGGGAATAGACTGGCTAGAACAATACATGGGTCGCTTGGATTTCTTTGGGCAAAGGGTATCATTAAAGGGTCCTTTAGGACAACTAATTTCTTACAGGAAGAAAGTTCGACAACCTAAAGGAAAGGTTGTCTCTGTTATGGCTATGTTGGTAGAAATAAAGAAAGGGAAACATGTATACCTATGCTACGATAGGGACCTAAGTGAAATGAAGAATCGAATTTCAGAAATTCTTGTTGTCTATGAATATCTAGATGTATTTCCGGAAGAGATTTCTGGCATGCCACCAACAAGAGAAGTGGAATTATGCATTGATTTGTGTCAGGGACGGGGGCTATAGCTAAAGCACCATACCGCATGGCACCTGTAGAAGTAAAGGAGTTGAAAACTTAGTTGAAGGAACTATTAGAAAAAGAATATATAAGACCAAGTGTATCTCCTTGAGGAGCACTGATGTTTTTTGTAAAGAAGAAAGATAGAAGCTTAGGTTTATACATTAATTACAGGGACCTAGAAAAAGTGATAGTGAAGAATAAATACCCACTACCTTGTCTTGACGATTTATTTGACCAACTGAATGGGGCTAAGGAGGATATACCGAAGACATCTTTTAGAGCAAGGTATGGTCATTATAGTTTACTGTGATGCCCTTTGATTTAACCACTGCTGGACTGCTCCAGCAGTATTCATGGATTTGATGAACCAGATTTTCAGTCGGTATTTGGATAGCTTTATTGTGGTGTTCATTGATGATATTTGATATACTCTAAGAATTAGGAAGATCATGTCGGTCATCTAAGAAAGGTACTAGAACCTTTACAAGTACATAAGTTGTATGCAAGTTCTACCGAAGTATGAATTTTGGTTAAGAGAAGTAGCCATCTTGGGTCACATCATTTCAAGTGAAGGTATAGCACTGAATCCCACAAAGATTTAAGCAGTAAAAGATTGACCCCAACCCAAAAATGTAAAAGAATTCAGAAGCTTTTTAGGTTTGGTAGGGTATTACAAGAGATTTTTTAAGGATTTCGCCAAGATATCTAGACCAATGACAAATCTGATGAAGAAGTTAGCAAAGTTCGAGTGGAATGATCAATGTGAGCGGTCATTTCAGTAGTTGAAGAAGAGATTGACTACACTGTATTTTTAACACTACTAGAAGGAACGAAAGGACTGTAAGTGTATTGTGAAGCTTCTAAAAAGAGACTGGGATGTGTCTTGATGAAAAATCGAAAGGTTATAGCATATGTCTTCAAGCAATTAAAGAAGCATGAAGAAAACTACCCAACCCATAACTTGGAGTTGGCAGTAGTAGTATTCGCTCTTAAGATATAAAGACACTACTTATATGGGGTCACTTGTAAGATATATACTGGTTATAAGAGTTTGAAGTATATATTAACCTAGAAGGAGCTAAACATAAGACCATGAAGGAAAAGCAAACATTGTAGCAGATGCTCTAAGTCGAAAAAGAAGGCATTCTACCTAAGTTATGTGGATTGTTCCAGATGAGTTACATCGTGATTTATGCAAGCTCGATGTTGAAATCGTGTTCAGTGGGAAGGTAGAACAAGAAGTTCAGCTGTGGCAGTTAGCGGTTTCATTTGATTTATTTGATGAGATTCGTAAGAACCAGTTACGGGATAAAAAGCTTGAACGTATTAAAAAGAAAATATCATAAGGAAAAATTAAAATTTTCAAAATCCATGAGGATGGAAGCCTTAGATTTAAGAATCGAAGATGTATTCATAAAGGTTGTGAAGAACTGAAATACCCCAAACCTTAGTATGTGGTTTAGACATTAAAATATGGTATAATAAGGCTAAAAAGTGCCTTAGAAACATTAGTGAACAATTTAAACCACAGTAAACACAAATAAATACCTTAAAGTCAATATGGGCGAAAATATGCTCTAAGCTTGGGATAAGCTTGGTTAAGACTTAATGAGCTTACCAAGACCTTATTTATATGTTAATGAACATATTAAACCAATTACCAAAGAAAACCAAGCTTGAAAACAAGTTAAAACACAAAATGTGCTTTAAGGAGTCTTAAAGCACATTTTTGAAAAATTGTCTTGTAAATGGGTTTTGAATGGCTAAATGTCCATCATTACTCTTTAATTAACATGTGTACTACTTAGTATCACATTAGGAAGTCTAAAACAATGGGAAATCAAAATTTTCACAAATATGTGCCTTGTTTTATGAATAGTAACTAAATTAAGCTAGTTTATAACATAAGTCAATATAAGTAAGTTAATTGGTCAACAAAGACTAAAATACCCCTTATTATATTATGGGGGCTGGTTTTTACAAGGGTGAGTCACTCCCTTACTAGCTTAATAAGATAAGTAAAGAATGATAAATCAAGTTACTATTTACTTTAACATAAATATCTCTTAAAACCTTACCTTTTACTTACCTTTTTCACTTTCTTCATTTCCTTCATGTTCCCACCGTCTCCAACCTCTCTTCTTCCTTTCTCCATCGGCTAGCTACAGCCCACACACCATTCTCCATCTTTGACTACTTATATCTCTTAGCTCCATTTACCAAATCAAAAACTAAGACCACCATTCTTCTAGTCTCATTAAGCTCTTCAACCTTGTCTTCTCAAATCTTCAAGACCACCATTTCGGTGCCATGGAGATCCACCATTGAAGGAGCTTGAGCTTATATTTTTATGCCTTGTTGATCACCTTTGCTTCAAGGTAAGGAAAAACCAAGAAAAACAACATTTCCTTCATGTTTTAGTGTTGACCGAAAATCACCTCTTCATGTTGTTTTCTCTTGCTTTGTTCTAGCTTCATTTCAATCATTCAAGGGCTTGGTGGAGTCCTCTCTTGTTACTTATCCAAACTCTATTCCAATACCAAGGTAAAACAACTATGTTAATGTTTTAAGACAATATATAACCTAGGGTTTATAATGAGATTAAGCATGAAGCTTGAATACTCATTACATTGCTTGTATATTAATTAGAAGTTGACAAGCAACTAAAGCCTTGCCGATTTTAAACAAGGAAACAAGAAAGAAGTTTGAGAGAAAAAGAGGTAAATGTGCTAACCTAATGTAGTTTGATGCATTAGGGAAAATGAGCTTATGTTGTTTATTAAAACTACTTAAAGAGCTAATGGTAAATGAGTTAGTAAAATGCTCTCAAGGAGTTTATTAAAGGACATATGTGTTGTTGTATGTATTTGTAGGTCAAAGGTAAATATATTGTGGGAAATTCAGTGTTTAAGGTTTATGTTATTTAAGGGCCTAAGGGCCATGTTATTTAGGGGCCTAAGTGCCAAGCAATTTAAATAATGCACTATATTGTGATGTAGTGTAAGTTTGGTGAAGTTTTGTGTATAAGAATGCTCTTGATGGATTTAAGTGTTCTTGAATGTTTAATGGTGAAAACTTTGTGTTTTGGTGTAACAAGATGCTAGGAGAACCCATGTCGAAATTTAGATAATGTATAAGGAGTCCTAGGTGTTTAAATGAGCTCTCGTGAACTAGGAAGTATTGGAAATGATTAAGTGTTCTACTAGTGAAAGAAACATGCATTATGGTATTCTAGGATGTAAAAAGGACTTAGGCAATATCTTAGAGGATTTAGAATGCAAATGAGTGTTTTGGGATACTTCAAGATCATGGTGAGATTGTGTTTAGGACTTGTACAATGTTGGTAAACAAGGAGAAAGAAATGTATTGCATGAAGGAGATATAAACTTGTGGAGATATTCAAGGAGTTTGGTTAGGAAGAAAAGATGCTTGGGAGATGATGTTGTAGTGGTGAGAAAGCATTTGAGAATAGTGGTATTTATAGGTATACAACACCACATAAAAACTTAGTGAAAAACATTGCATGTGCTAACCTTTTTATAAGAATTTGTGTAATGCTTGAGGAGGATTTTAGTGAATGATTTAAGGAGTTTAATGGATGTCTTAAGGGGTGTTTGAAGTGCCAAATGTGGTTAGAACATACTAGGGCACAATGAGGTGAAGTTTGGAGTCAAATGGGAATGTAGAAACAAAGGTCTGGAGCCGACTGACCTTAGGGACCGGACTTGTAAGGTCGGTCGAGCCCAGTTTACCCTGCCAGAAACGGTTTCTGGAATGGACCGACCTTGAGGACCGGACTTGCAAGGTCGGTCGGGCTTGTATTTTTGGTATGGATTAAGTCTCTGGAATGGACCGACCTTGGGACCGGACTTGCAAGGTCGGTCGTGTCTAAATTTTTGAACAAGAATTGTTTCTGGAATGGACCGACCTTGTGGACCGAACTTGCAAGGTCGGTCGGAGTAGAATTTTCTGACGGTAATATGTTCTGGAATGGACCGACCATGGGACCGAGTTTGTAAGGTCGGTCGTAGTGTAAATTTTCAAACCCGGAAGTCACTAGAATGGACCGACCTTGTGTAAGGTCGGTCGGACCAAAACTTGTAAAAAAAAAACAAACAAAGAGTGGCTTAAGTAGTTAACCCTAGGGGGTATAATGAAGGTAATCAAGGGAAAGTTTAGGCACTAAAGCTTGTCGTATAATCATGTAAATACTTAGTAAACGGAAGTTAAATAAGTTAATTAACCGGCATTATTAATTATGTTTAGGGACTACGCTTGGCGGGTCACATTCGCAGCAAGGACCAAGGTATGGTTTTCTTGCAGTCTGTTGCCTACCGGTTTACACTGGCTTGTGTGTTGTTTGTTTTTCTGTGTGTTTATGACCTTATAAGATTAAATCATGAAACGAGTTTACAGTCGTTGTGTTGTTATGGTGTGTGCGTTCCGATACCGGTAACCTCAAAATGCGTACTAATTACTAGCTAACCAGTGTTAGGGTAGCGCACGAGAACGGTATACGGATATAACGTTTCCATCCTAAGGAGCGTTCTAACCACGGCTATGTATGAATTGGTTGTGGTTTGCACTAACGATTTATATCTCATCCTCCTTATTTGTCTAATGAGACCTATATTCCTATAGTGAATTATTGTGTCAAGCCCCGACAATGGGACTTCTAACAAGTGTACTAGGGGGGTGAGGAATCCGGTTGTCCGGTCACGCGTGTTTGTATAAGAGTAGATATCTGCATCAGATTCGACTCTTTTAATGTTAAGGTTGTTCCCCTTCTTGGCGTTCGATCTCCCGCTAGCTTCATCCAAAGCTTACCTATTCTGACTGATGATCGGTCTAGGGGGAAATATGTGTGTGTGTGGTGTGTTCGGATCACAATATCCGATCCATCTTTGAGTTAAGTTACTCGTTCGACTAATAGAACGGTAATGAGTTTATGTAACAAGCTGAACATAAGGGTGAACCATTCTCTAGGCTTATGATGTTGACTAACCATCTTGGTTTGTTTCTTATGTGGAATGTTCTCACCATGTGTGTGATGTTGTGCTATGCAATATTTTTTGCTATGCCATATGTATATGTTGTATGTTTAAATCGATGCCATGTTATCATGACAAATAGTTGCGCGTATCCCGGTAGCCGATGGGCTGCGCGTTAACCATACCAGCCAAGGGTTGCTGACCCCCTCGGGGGCTCCATATTTATTTGCAGGATGTTGATCGAAGAAGCGGAGTGGCTTTAGATCTTAGACATGTTATACTTTTGAGTATTTTGGATGTTGGCCCGGGAAGCGCATGTGCTCCCGTGGCGATATAATTTTTGGGTTGCCGTTGTCTTACAGTGACAGTTATGTTGACGGTATATGGTGATGTGTTGTGATTAAATACTCGGTGTTGTATATAATATGTATTTATGGTTTTAGTTCTATGCTCGGGAGTCTGATCATCAGACCGGTACGTTTGTATTTATTCTGCCTTGTTAACCACGTGGGTGGTTAACGGCGTTGTAACACCAAACCGTTTAGTTGTTTATTTTCCGCTGCGTTTTCAGTTAGTTGTTAAGTGCATAGTAGGGGTGTTACAAGAACTTAAGACGGAACTGATGTAGGAAGCTCACAATTCCCACTACTCAGTACATCAAGGGGGAAGTAAACTATATAAGGATTTGAAAAAGCATTTTTGGTGGCCCAGGATGAACGGGAGATTACGGAATTTGTGGCCAAATGTTTGACATGCCAAAGTGGGATTCTATATCTATAGATTTTGTAACGAGATTGTCACTGACAAGATCAAGTATAAACCACATTTGGGTTGTTATAGATCGGATGCCAAAGACAGCAAGATTTATTCCAACAAAGGATACTTGGACAATGGATAAACTGGCTGCAACTTATACCAGGGAAATTGTCAGGTGTCACAGTTACAAGAAGTATTATATCAGACAAAGATTCTAGATTTCTGAGCGGATTTTAGCAAAGCTTCTAGAAAGTAATGGGTACGTAATTAAAATTTAGCATTGCCTTTCATCCAGCAACTGATGGACAAACTGAAAGAATAATACAAAGGCTAGAAGATATGTTGAGGGCATGTGTTATGGATTATCAAGGTGCATGGACCGATCACCTTCATTTGATAAAGTTTTCATATAACAATAGCTACCACAGTAGCATGGCACTCAATGAAGCTCTCTATGGAAGAAGGTGCAAAACCCCACTTTGTTGGGATGATGTTTTGAAGATTGTTTTTAGGACCAAACGTGATTGAAAGCATGGTCCAGCAAGTGAAACTCATCCAACAAAGATTTAAAGCTGTTTAGGGTTGACAAAAATCTTTTTGCCAATTTAAGAAGAAAACCCTTGGAATTTGCTATAGGTGATAAAGTATTCGTGAAGGTACCTCTAACCAAAGGGATCATGAGATTTGGTAAGAAAGAAAACCTCATTCCCAAATACATTGGTCCATATGACATTTTGGAATGGGTAGGAACCTTGGCATATCACCTGGTATACTGATAAAGTTGGACAAAGTACATCATCTTTTCCATGTATCGCAATTGAAAAGATACGTTCATGATTTATCTCATGTCATTCAACCTAAGAAAGTCAAGATCAATTCATCATTATCATATTAGGAGGTTCCAACAGAAATACTAGACACAAATGTTAGGGAAACGAGATTAAAGGCCATAAAGATGGTAAAAGTATTGTGGACAAATCATAAGGTAGAAGAAGCAACATGGGAAACAGAGGAATCTATGAAAAAAGAGATATCTCAAGCTTTTCAGCAAGACCTAGGTAAATCTATTAGCATAATGGATTTACATGGTCATAAATTTTTTTTAAGGAGGGTATAATGTGATACTTTTGTTTTTGGGATATGTAATTATGTGTGTATTCTTCTCAGTTCTGTGTGTATGTGTTATTTGTGATACTTGTATGACCATATATCATGAATACTGTGTGAATGTTGGGAAACATTGCTAGTGTTATAGCATAACCTAATGGTCGTAGGAGATATAGGGATGATCAGAGCTTTAGGGTCGAAACTTTTCTTAAGGAGGGTTGAGTGAAATACCCCTAGTTTACTAACCATGATTAAGGGTAGTGTGATAAACCCTAATATGAGTAGGAAACCTCTAATGATCCTTAATAGCTTGAGTGAGAGGCATACAACTCAATTCATGTCATTAAAGGCCTATTAAGCCTTACTATCTTATTATTAACACTAAAGTATATTAAGTGCTAAATTAGCCTACATCATTATTATTGCCTTACTCAACTCCTTCCCTTGAAAACATTTTCTTCATGGATGATTTGGACGCCACTTTATGGGTGGTTAAGGAGCATATCTTTGCTTATTCCTTAAAGAACATTTTGGAGGTATTAGGCTTGACTGTTCCAAGAGGATGTAGGCAGAAAGGAAGATTGTGATGGTGGTGTAAGGAGAGAGGCAACTTAAGCTGGAGGTGTCAAATGAATAAGTCGCTTAAGTTCTTGACCGAATGAGGTTTGAAAAACACTAGGTGAAACTAGCTTACAAGAAACCCCAAAGGTGGCTAGCACCACACATTGGCTGGTGACAAAATGAACCGAACAAGCAAGGTCCAATAACAACATAGCACATGTGGAGGTTAGTAGGTCCAATGAACTTAAGACACCATTTGATGAACCAAGCACACACCCATGTTGGAGGTGGCCGCCTACACTCTTATCCAACTAGCTCTTAAGTTGTCTACAACCTAGCAAGGACACACCTTAGGTCTTGTAGAAGAACTACATGTGGAACATGGCTGGAATTTTTTGCTAGCTTGCCTCACAAGGGAGGAAAGTGATTCAGCCTTCTACCTTGCCCAATATAAATAAGCCCTCCCTTCCTTTTAGCATACTTCACTTATTAAACTCCTCATACTAAACAAGAAATAAAGAAAGGGATAAGAGAAGAGCAAAGCAAGCCTTCTGGGAAAGTGAGTTCAGCCGAGAGCAATGACCTAGGAGGAGGGGATTCATCTTTTTCAATACTTCATTTTCTTTGCAACTTCTAGATATTTTGAGGTGATATTTTCTCTAAGATTTTTCTCATCTATTCCCATTGATAATTCTGGCCTCAAGGCTCAAGGGAAGTGTGGAGGGTGATTTTTTTGGTATAGGGGGTCTATCTAAATGGTTATGATTGAAAAGCCTAAAACCTAAAATTTGCCATTTTGTGGAGGGTGAAAACCCGTCACCTCGGTATCCCTCAAATACCTACTTTATCGTCTGTTTTTCCCAGAAAGCTTATGAGGGATGCTAGTGAGCACTACACCCGCTCTCAATGGGCTCCACGCGGACTTATGCCCAAAAGGCAGAATGGACTAGAGTCGCCACCTAGTTTGACCTAAAATGAACTAGGAAGGAAGGATAAAAGGGTTCGAAGATCCGTTGATTAACTCTGTGATTTCTTGCCTATGAATAGGACTTATCTAACCACGGACCCTAGTTAATCTAATTATGCAGAAAAGTTGAATTTGCAAGAAAACAAAAAATTGAAAAGTTTGAGGCCACAGACATAATTTGAAAAGAACCTAAAGAACTTGAAAATTAAGTTTCTGCCGCGGTCCGGGGGTGTCCGTGGCCACGGACAGGATGTCCGGGACCCCGGACGTGCTGTCCGCAGGCACGGACCACCCTCGAACGGCGGCATTATGGTGGTTCCCGACGATGTTTTCAGCTTAAATTTGTATGGATGTGTAGCCTGAAAGATTCTAAACACGCTAGTAATCAATAGTTTTCAATGTGAGTCCGAATTAAGGACAAAAATTATTGAACAAGTTATAAGACAAAAACAAAAAAACGCTAATTCGGGAGCTAAAAAAGTTCGGTGTTATTCCAAATTTTAACAGAGAATTAATGAATTCAGGGAGAGTTAGAAAACTTGAATTCTAACCTGTTTTACCTTTGAATTTGAGATGATTCTTCACGTCGAGATTCTTTGGAGGCCTCGTTGGTGTCGGTTTCGGATTGACTTCGACCCGAGCTTCTAACCCTTGTTGTTCTTCACGTTTTGGTTGTATTTTGATGAAGGTTTGATGATGGTTGATGTTGTGGAAGTTGGAAAATGTGTTTAGATGATGATTTTGGAAGGATTTTGGTATGATTTTGGGTCTCGGGTGTGTAAAAACGTGAGAGGATTGTGACGGTTGTGAGTTCAGATTTCCTAAGGTTCTGAATGTTGTCTTTATCTCAAGGGTTAAGGTTGTTTATATAGGCATCATTTAAAGATAAACTAGCTCGGTAAAAATCAAGATTTTACCGATGTTTTCGAATGAGTATCTTCTGGGATGATTCTGGCTATGAAATTTTAACCACGTGTAGAGGAGTGAATTTCTGAATTTTATAAGGAGAAATTATATTTTTTTGGATAATTAAATATTTTTAAATTCAATTTCTCATCAGATTTAATAAGAAATTACTTGAAAATAATTGGAAGTTCCAAAAATCAAAATTCCAACGCCATTATGTTCTAAATGTCATCCCCTATCACGTGTCAAAATTTCAAGGCATTCCTAGTTAATTCAAGTCATTTTTGGAGGAGAGAGAAAGCTTATGGGGTGCGTAGGAGCCCTGAAAATTACGATAATGCCCCTCGGGATGAGTAAGCTGCCCCTAATGCTACGGAACGCACCGATCGAAATAGGATTCTTCATCACTTGTCCAGAATGTTCTTTGTAATGCCTATGCCTTAAGGAACCCAACCCGGGGGGTCAAAATTTTGGGTATAACAAAAGTCCTGGATGACTCTCCTGTAATTGCCTGCCAAACCCAAGAAACTACAGATATCTGTCACCGTCCTCAGCCTTGGCCAACTCTTGATCGCCTCAATCTTCGTAGGGTCGATAGATATACAGCTGGTTGGGATGATATTCCCAAGGAAAGCCACTCCATCGAGCCAGAACTCACACTTCGAGAGCTTAGCATAGAGCCGGTTCTCACTCATGATCTATAACACTCGTTTGAGATGAGCCTCATGCTCCTCCTTAGTCTTTGAGTAGACTAGGATGTCATCGATGAAGACCACTACCGAAGTGTCTAATTGCTCTATGAATAGACGGTTCGTGAGATCCATGAAGATAGTTGGGGTGTTCGACATTCCGAACGGCATCACACTGAACTCATAATGCCCATAGCGTGTCCGGAAGGCCGTCTTCTCAATGTCCCCATCTACTATCCGTATCTGATGGTATCCCGATCTGAGGTCGATCTTCGAGAATACCGAAGCTCCTCTCAACCGGTCGAATAAGTCATCGATCAGTGGTAGAGGATACTTGTTCTTCACAGATACCACATTCAGCTCACGGTAGTCGATGCGGAGTCACATGCTCCCATCATTCTTCTTCACAAACAGTACCGGCCCCATGGAGACACACTTGGTCTAATAAATCCCTTGTTTAGCAAGTTCTTTAGCTGAACTTTCGACTCCCTCATCTCGGCTGAAGCCATCCAGTAGGGCGCCTTAGCAATAGGCCCCGTACCTGTCATCAAGTCGATGGAGAACTCCACCTCTCGCACAGGTGGCATGCCAGGTAACTCATCAGGGAACAAATCAGGGAAATCAGACATAATAGGGATGTTTGACTCCATCTACTCTCCAAGCCTCATGTCCTGGACATAGCACATATAGGCTGACTGGCCTTTCCTCACCTCCTTCATCAGAGCTAAAGTTGATACTAGCTTGGTGGTCGGCTCTTTCGAAACACTGTAGTAGGAGACTGTCTTGCCACTCGGGCTCCTAAGTAGTATTATCTGCTTGGCGCAATGCAATCTTTCCTTGTGCTTCTGCAGCTAGTCCATACTGATGATGATATCAAAACCCAAACTCCACCAGATCAACGGGGAAGCTCTCATCCCGTATCATGATCTGAAGATTGGTGTAGCATCCCGTGCGTCGCACTCTCTCCTTAGATGGAAGGGTGACTAAGAAGTCTGAGAGGTGCTCCGGGGCCAATCTCAACTTCTTCGCAAAAGAAGAGGATACAAAGGAGTGAGAAGCCCATGAATCGAAAAGCACGGATGCAACGGTGCCATTAACAGGGAAAGTACCTATGATTTATTGCTTTATATTAGCATCACATTAAGACGTCTTATTTAATTATTTCAGTTTGTCATGAGTCTTACCCGTAATAACATTCCCAGACTCCTTGGCCTGTTCCATATCGAGGATGTTTAAGGTACTTCCCTTCTCGGGTTCGCAGCCAGAATTATAGAACTCGTATTAGAACAAGATTGAAAGGTATGCTTAAAAGAACTTCAAAATGCCACCTTTATTAATCCATCAAAGCATCACATTATCTTGCATACATAGCTTGTAGCCTTACATCAATACTCTTTAAAAGTCAAATTTAAACGCCCCGGTCGGATATGAGAAGCATTAACTAAAGCTGGTGGTGCGGTGTTCAACTTTACCCGCTTAATCCCATAGTATTCTAACCTAGAGTCTCCACCGAATATCAACACATCCTTGCACTTCAAGATTAGCTTGCTAGCTAAATCCATCCTCTTCTGGTCACCATATAGAAAATTCACTTCATCGCCAATGGGGAACGAAACTACTGGGATCCCCTTAGCGATCGACTCAGGTTTCTCATCCCGGTCCTGGTGCAACCCCAGTCGTCCCTCTTTCTCATAGAAGTTTATGACACAAACGTCGGCGAGTAGGTCAGGTATAGGGCTATGCTCGTAATGCTTTGCTTTTTTTACCGCCTCTCGTACTAGGGTTTGAAATCTCTCAGGTATCCTTGGCACTCGTACTTCATTTATCTTTCTCACCTCTTGGTAGGTCCTAGTTTGCGGATCCCAATCTCTACTTAAGCACATCATGTGCAGCTTCATTCTCAACCCACTAACAAACTCTAGGATGTAGAATCCTCCTATTCCCCTACCCAAGGCTCTACACTCACCTATAAGGGTAATTTGATCATCAAGGGATAGGAATTCTCTAAGTAGAATCATGCCCGGTTTGATGACTCGGCACATATCGCCTGGGTACCCGTCTTTCACTGATGGGCTTAGGTGATCTCGGTCATGATGATATAGGGTAGCAAATATCGAAACTACCTTAGATGTGAAAGTTTCCCTAAGGTAAGTTCCTTGCTAAGTACTACTTAATACATAGATCATGGTAGGAAAGCATTTAACACTCATTCATGCATTAATGCAATCAAATTAGGATTTATGATTACTTGTACCACGCTGGGCACTAGCCTCAGTGCCCGAGGACCCGCTAAGTTCAAGGTGCCTCGACCCCACTTGGCTTCCTTCCCCTTCTGGGCTCTAGTACTGGCAAAGGTCTGTCCCGCCTAGCCAACTCATGGTGCTCCCGATCCACTCACCGGGGTGCTTTGGGTGCCTCTGGATGGACGGTAAGACTTGCTCTTGGTTGACGTAGCACTCGTACGCTCGGTGACCCTCCTTGCTGTAATAGCGGCATGTCACAATCCGGCCCCCATAGTCTAGGCCGGGATGGTTCTTGCTGCAGTGCTGACAGAAGAAATGGAGCTTGGGCTTTCCCGTGCCTGTTGGTGATACATACTTGGATTAGTAACAGAATGGTATAGGGTTTGAACTACAAATCATTACTAGAGGAGGGTATCCTTACCCCTATGAGGCACTGATCTCAAGGGCTGTGCATCAATAGTTGGGCCGGCCAACCGAGGGACTTGCTCTTCCCCTTTAGACTCTGGTGGCCTTGCTGTCCCTTCCTCTTCCCGAAGGATCTCCTGTTATAGGTTTTGAGGTCAGCAATCATATAACGAATTTAAACAAGTTAATGAAGTTTAAAAGGGATAAGTTCTTACTTTGCCTTCTTGCCCTCGCCCCAAGACGATCCTCCCTCCTCAGTCCCCCTCTCTAGGTTCTTCCTCTTCTTCCCGAGGGTCTCATCCCGGGTCTGGAGCATCAGCTCCGTCCTCGAGGTAGCGTCATAGCACTCCTGGATTGTAGTGTAGAGGGTAGCACCCATAGTTGTCTGGATGCGAAAAAGTATTCATTCCCAGAACTTCTCGACCTTGACTGTCTCTGAGTAATCCACTCTAGGGATGAAGTCCAGAAGACCGCTGAATCTAGCATGGTACTCGTCAACGGTCAGACTCCCCTAAGACTAGGTCTCGAACTCTCGGTGCTTCTTCTACTTCAAATGTGCTGGGTAGTACTTTCCCTTCAGCAGCTCCACAAAGGGTCCCTATGTAAAGTCAAGTGTGGCTAGGCGATGGTCCTTGACCAGCATTCACCATGTGCTAGCTGCATCCTTTAGATGGAAGACAGCAATCCCGATCCTCTGATCGACCGATACGCGTAGGGCCTCGTAATCCATCTCGTGCCCCACTATGAAGCGCTTCAGGGTTGTAGGATCCGGCTCCCCTGAATATGTCGAAACTCGTGTCCCTAAGACGGACTTCAGCCAGTTCGTCTCTCCGGATTGTGGCGGGTGGGTCACTGCAAGCATTCCTCCTCCGATCTGTGCCCCCAGTTGGGCAAAGACGGCTGCAACTCTCTACAACACCTGGAATCACGGGGCCACCACCACCCCTCGGCCCGCTCCGCGGCCTATGGGACATTTGTAATATAGTATGTCATATCATTACTCGGTAATTTACCTTATTGCAATTAGTCGATATTGAAATGCCATTAAGGCTAATACTTGCATGCATTAAGCATTGCTAATACCTCGTTAGGTAACGAACCGCACAGTCGTTTCCCGTTTTCCCAAAATCCTATGCTCACTGTTCTCTTCCTACTATCTCTTGTCATTAGATAGGTACTCCGCTCTGATACCACTTTTGTAACACCCCTACTCTGCAACCTCGTATTAACTAACGTCATAGCATAATTAAAATCGGTTCACAGCGGAAAATAAAAGTCGGGCGATCTAGCTCCAGGTGCTACCGCCATCCCTCACCCATGTGAGTGATAAAGTGTCAACTTACCACAAATTTCATAACCACAGTGATGACTCGAGATAGATATCTGAAAGTGTATACAACATAAATCCATAACTAAGTCCATAATAAAGTAAAGTGAGCAGTCTAAATATCCAGAATCCATGTACAACTACGGTATATAATACAAGGTAAGTCCGACAGTGCGATAACAAAACAAAAGGCTAACTACCCAAAATTCCCGCACTCCAACTCCCGTCACGATCAAGC